>WKFP01015020.1:605762-757949 GCA_011057875.1 Pterocles orientalis
ACATCTATAAGTATTAACAGTGTCTGTCAAGGTAAAAAATGCTTTCCACAGTCAAAGCCTTTATGAACATTTTTAATTCTGGGAGATATATACATAGAGAGATACATACATATATATATATCACTTATATATATATAAAATATTCTGTATTTTGAAATGAGGGAAACCAATGCAGATAGGTTAAGTAATCCAGATAAGGGAGGACATCCGAGCACACCGGATTCAGCACACAAACCACAAGGTCCACTATAGTTTATCATTTTAACTGCTTTCAGCACAGCCTTAGCTACAAAACTGTCTTGTTGTAAAAGTAATGCAAACACCACTGATTTCTCTTGAATACTTTCTAATTTTAAAAAAAAATGCCTTTTTCCTTAGAGCATAAAAGAAACGTGCTTCTTAAGAGTTTGCTTTTCATTAGTAATCAAGAGTAGTATCAACTGTTCTTCAAATTACTTTTGGAGGCCACATCTGGTTAGTTTAATTCTTCAAAGATTGCCTTGCCCTGTCTCCTTGGCTCTTTTTTCTCTGTCATACATTGGCTCATTTATGTCTGACAGTTCTTTTATTACCAGATTTCATTTTGAATCCGATTTCCCCCCTGTCTCATTACTTCTGTCTTGCTCTCTGTTTGTTCTCTTTCTCTTTTCCTGTCTGACAATTCTCTTATTAGCGGGTTTGGTTTTGCTTTTGTTTCATGCTTTCTGCTTTTATTCTCTTGTGTCTTATTTTTGCTTTTTTACTTATTTTTCTTCTGTCAAAGCCTGCTTTTCTTTCTGCCTATTCTCTCAAAAGGTATACACTTAGCTTTTGTTTGAGATTATTGGATTTCAGCATGTTGTGGAGTTGGTTTATCGTTAGGTAGTGCCATGCAGAAGGAACCAGGTTTACATCTTAGTTCTTTCAGCTGTTTGGCCTAAGAGCGCAATCACTAGTCCAAGGATCAACCTATTTATACAGCCACCAGCTCTGCTTCTCAGCTACTGCAACATGCCCTAGATCAGATCAGGTTAAGAGCAAGGGCACTTCTTTTAAATTCACTACTTTCTCCCAGCATTTTCCATAAGCCATTAGGTTCCCTACAATTAATACAGAGAAAAGGTGACACACAAGCCATGCCTTTGCTCCGCTCCTCACAGGTTCTCCTAGCACAGTCACTACAGGAGATGAATACTCTCCTGAAGCTCATTAACAGGCACAACCAATGTCATCGCAGCTCCTTGTGTCCTGGCTCCTCCCCAAGAGGAAACAGTTGTGTTTGCGCATCATGCAGTCTTGCTGTAAGATATTTCATAGGGAAAACGAGAGCTTTTGTGTGCTTCACTGGGGGAAAGGTGGAAATGCTGCTATTAGTTGAGCTTCATCCAGCTGATCTCCTAGTCCTTTCAAAAACCCACCATACCACCAGGATCGCACATGTCTGAGGGACGAGCTAGTGCCCACTGGGGTGCAGTGACCATTTCCCAGCGGTCAGGGCCCTGAGTGAAAGCCAGGGAGACCTCATTTGCCACCTGCATCACTAATTTGCTTAAGGTGCCAGAACTTGAGACAAGACCAAGAAAGTACTACTGGGACGGGGGCTAAGGAGATGTCTGGCCTATATTGATACTTGGGAATCCACTTACCAATGGGATATTTATTTTTATGGGAGTAGAAAACACAGTTGGGTGAACTTGCTGCCATTGACTGCAAGGAGGAGGAGAATATTGTCTGACTGCCTCTTCATATTGTTGTTCTGATGTTTTTCAGATTAAAAGGGAAGTATTGCAGTCATAAATTTTCTCCTCCATGCTTATGGATGGAGAATTTCTGCTTCCAAAGGCACCAAGGAAAGGAGCTTATTACTAGATTTCTAGGTGAGAGCTCAAACTGATGTATTATTTGTCAAGAGACACATTAAATAAACTTGGTCTTTTTTTTGCTGTCATCAGCTGTCTGAAAGATGAGCTACAAGCATTAGAGTTTCTTTTAATGCCACAGCTCTTATGTTACAGAAACCACAGTTGAAGCATCTTTTATTTGGAAGGAAAGTGTGATGTCAGGGATGACTATTACTTGCTGGGAATGTTTGTTCCTCAGTGGGGGACTAGTTCCTGCGCAGTGACTTCTCTACATGTTTACACTGGGGGTGAACAAAGTAGTAAATTGGTAAATTAAAATTTGGTGTGTCAATAAGAGCAGAGAGTGACATGTCATTTTCATAGCCTATAAAGAGGATCTCTATAAAATGACTCAGCATTCCTTTAAAGGTTATTACCACCCAAGCGCAAGGAGCATACTTCTATTCAGTTATTTTCAGAACACAGCCTCTCTATTGCCACCAAAGAAATTTTCGGGTCATTTTTTTGTTGACAGGTCACAGGACTTTCTCACAGTTTCCAGTTCTGCTTAAAAAATCAAAAGCAGTGCTCTGTAGAAACAGCAGTACAGACTATTAAGACAATGATTTCTGCTAAGCTTCTGAAAACTTAACGAAAAAGCAAATCATGTGTCATGCTTGTGGGCTAGGCATACCAGCACCCTCTTCCATTTGCTAATGAAAGCTAAGAAATCAAAAGGATATAATGCATACAATGATACAGGGCAGTGCAACATAACATGTGAAGGCATGCAGCCATGCAGCATTACTTGTTGTATTTAAATCCTGTGGACATAGTAAAAACTGCAGCTGTGTGAATCAGATACCACCACTTCCTTGCTGTGCACAAATTCTGTATTCTTGGACCAGTACCAGATTCATCAAACTGAGTCTAGGATGAGAAAAATAAAGAAAAAAAGAAAAATGCTCAGAAATACACTGTTGCTGGGGCAGGCTTTTTTTTTTCTTAAACAGACACATCTGCACCAATTTCTCAGACTAAATGGTATTTATTAATCATATTACCACAGCAAGTCCCACAGCAAAGATGATTCATCTGATCTGCTCATAAGTAAGGCCATCTCCATTCCTGCAAACCCTACTCTTCTCCACATCACTTAGTTTCCTATCCTGTGATTTAAATAGAACTGGGAATAGATACACACCCTTGATAAAGAAGTCTCACTAACATTTCAGTAACTGTTCACCACTATGCATAAAAGCTCCTATTAGTGGTCTTTCAGCGCTGTGGAATGTGACATAGCACTAAACTGCAGCAAGCAGACTGGGATTAGAAATTTCAAAGCCATTTAGATGCCTTAAAGATGCACTGTCGTAATCTGCCTTTGGGAATTATCTTCCCTCATAGCAAAAGCTAGTGTGTTAGCAACATACTTCGATTCCCACAGGCTCTCCTGCAGCCTAGCTACAGCTACCACAAGCCTTCTTTCAGCATTCTCCACTGTCTATGCTGGATTTCATCACAGTAAGCACCCCGTGCACCTCCCAGGACAGCCAGAATCAGGTATTTGTAGACACATGCTGCTTTTAAACTAAAACTATATTGAAGCTTCCCTTTTTTCCAGCATCTTGAGAAATGGAGCAGTCAAAAGACAAATAAATTTCCTAAAGTCAAACCTGCACCCCATAGAAATCAGGGACTGATCTGCATTCAAATGCAAGATAAACTCTAGGCCAGCCCATAAGTCTACCTGTTAGTCTTGTACTCCAAACTGAGACTGGCAAGCAACAACAAAATTTGCTGCTTCACTGCAATTATTAGCAGAATCCAGACAATCCCAAGTGGAAGGTGCATAAGGGATCCTCAGTTTCTCAACCTTTGTGGCTTTAATTCAGGCCAAAGCAGTGACTGTTTTGAATCCAAACGCTGATCTGGAGTCACAAACTGCTCCTAAGTTTCTGCCTGGAGCCCATCTATACCACATTGAGAGTAACTGCACATGCTGGAACCATCACAGACCCTGCACACTTCTGCCAAAACTCTATCCACTTCACTGGAACTTAATTTGGCCCAGAGTCTGAAGTTACTTAATTCAAACAGGAGCTTGTTATAAATTTTCTGGGATCTCCCAGTTGTTTACCAGCAGGAAGACAATAATTTAAAATACAGTTTATATTTTCCAAGGCAAAGAACTGCTGGCTTTAAAGTAACACTATTGACTTGTAAATAAACAGTAAAAATGAGGGTAAAAATCCATCATGCAGGATAATATCCCACTCATAAATACTCAAATTATATCTACCTAGCAAACAGAGAGCAACCAAGGCTTCTGAACCCCTTAACACTTCAGCTGCTCAGAGAAATTCTGGGATATTGTTAGCAGATAAAAGATGATAAGTTGTGAAATGAATATCCTTTAATTTCCTTTTCACTTACTTCACATTACTTGAGATAAGAGGAAATTACCTCAAATGCATCTCTTATTGAAAAAACAAGAATATGTTTCCATACCCTTAGAACATTTATATTTTCAGTTTACATTTCTTCCCTTTAACTTTTGTCAAAGATGCAGACAGTACCAGTATTTTCTCTCCTGTATCCTGTGCTCAGAAAAAGCCTATGGTATACAGAAAGCAGGTGTCAAACAAGGGAAAGGTTTGGGCCAAATCTACATATCCTGATTTTTCACCATGTACTTGATCATAGGTTCCGCAGAGTTTAGAGGTACTTAGATGCAGGTGCATTTGCTTCAAGCAAAAAGGAAAGCAACCTACGGGTAAAACACAAGTATTAAAATGTCTACATATTTCAGACCATACTTCAGGAAAGCTCTCCCTAAAAACCATTCTATTTATACCCATCTTTATATTGCTTTAAATACTGAAGACCACTTCCAGCAAAAATTTCAATTGCTGCAAAAACTTAATCACAGAATCACAGAATCACAGAATGTTAAGGATTGGAAGGGACCTCGAAAGATCATCTAGTCCAATCCCCCTGCCGGAGCAGGAACACAGGAATGCATCCAGGCGGGCTTTGAATGTCTCCAGAGAAGGAGACTCCACAACCTCTCTGGGCAGCCTGTTCCAGTGCTCTATCACCCTCACTGTAAAGAAGTTTTTTCTCATATTCAAGTGGAACCTCCTATGTTCCAGCTTGAACCCATTGCCCCTTGTCCTATCACTGGATGTCACAGAGAAGAGCCTGGCTCCATCCTCCTGACACTCACCCTTCACATATTTATAAACATTAATAAGGTCACCCCTCAGTCTCTTCTTTTCCAGGCTAAAGAAATCCAGCCTTTCCTCGTAAGGGAGGTGCTCCATTCCCTTCATCATCTTTGTGGCTCTGCGCTGGACTCTCTCCAGCACTTCCCTGTCCCTCTTGAACTGAGGGGCCCAGAACTGGACACAATATTCCAGATGAGGTCTCAACAGGGCAGAGTAGGGGGGAGGAGAACCTCTCTTGACCTACTGACCACCCCCCTTCTGATACACCCCAGGATGCCATTGGCCTTCTTGGCCACGAGGGCACAGTGCTGGCTCATGGTCATCCTGCTGTCCACCAGGACCCCCAGGTCCCTCTCCCCTACACTACTCTCCAACAGGTCAGTACCCAACTTATACTGGTACCTGGAGTTGTTGTTGGCCAGATGCAAGACTCTACACTTACCCTTGTTAAATTGCATTAAATTTTTCCCCGCCTGCATCTCCAGCCTGTCTAGGTCTCGCTGGATGGAAGCACAGCCTTCTGGCCTGTCAGCCACTCCTCCCAGTTTCGTATCATCAGCAAACTTGCTGAGGGTGCACTCTATTCCCTCATCCAAGCCATTGATGAATATATTGAACAGCACAGGTCCCAATACCGAACCCTGGGGGACTCCACTAGATACAGGCCTCCAACTAGACTCCATCCCATTCACCACAACTCTCTGGCTTCTTTTCTGCAGCCAGTTCACAGTCCATCTCACTACCCGATCATCCAGATCACACTTCCTCAGTTTAGCCGTGAGGATACTGTGGGAGACGGTGTCAAATGCTTTTCTGAAATTGAGATAGACCACATCTACTGCTTTACCCTCATCTATCCACCTGGTAATATCCTCATAAAAGGGTATCAGGTTGGTCAAGCATGACTTCCCCTTGGTGAAGCCATGCTGACTGCCTCTAATGACCCTCTTATCCCTGATATGCCTAGAGACAGCATCAAGAATAAGTTG
Source organism: Pterocles orientalis (assembly GCA_011057875.1). Classification (NCBI taxonomy): domain Eukaryota; kingdom Metazoa; phylum Chordata; class Aves; order Pterocliformes; family Pteroclidae; genus Pterocles; species Pterocles orientalis. Next base: position 611,802 of record WKFP01015020.1, read on the forward strand.
TTCCATCATCCAGGGATGGCGGTGAGGCTGACCGGTCTATAGTTACCCGAGTCCTCCTTTGAAAGACTTTGAAGCTCTTTTTGAAGACTGGAGTTATATTCGCTTTCGTCCAGTCCTCAGGCACCTCCCCCTTTTCCCACAACTTACCAAAGATGATGGAGAGTGGTCTAGCAATGACTTCCGCCATCTCCCTCAGCACCCGCAGGTACATCCCATCAGGACCCATGGATTTACGGGTCTAGATTTCTTAACCGCTCCTTAACCCAGTCTTCATCTACCAGAGCAAACTCCTCCTTTGTCCTGACTTCCTCTGGGGCTTCAGGGGTATGGGGCTCCTCAGGACAGCCTCTGACAGTATAGACAGAGACAAAGAAGGCATTCAGTAACTCTGCCTTCTCTGGATCTTCTGTCACCAGAGCACCCACCTCATTGATCAGTGGGCCTGCATTGCCTCTGGTGTTAGCCTTATCTGCAATGTATTTGAAGAAGCCCTTTCTCTTATCCTTGACCCCTCTAGCAAGGTTTAATTCTAAGGAGGCCTTAGCTTTCCTAGTTGCCTCCCTACACCCTCTGACAACATTCTTATATTCCTCCCAAGTGTCCAGCCCCTCCTTCCATGATCTGTAGATTCTCCTCTTGCACTTGAGTTTGCCCAGCAGATCCCTGTTTAACCATGCAGGTCTCCTGGCACCCTTTCTATAAAATAAAAGAGACAAGACACCCAGACAGTACTGTCAGGGATAACTTCCTCCATTATACTGGTCACATGTCATGTATAAACTCACAGAGAAATGGATCTACATGTTTCCTAGTGAGCTTATTGCCCCTTGATCAAAGTTTTAAAAATACTTTAAAGTCTGAAAGAATTTTTTTCTATTCCCTTTGACAGTGTTAGATATAATACCAAATAAACTTCAATTAGAAGATGGCAAGAAAGTACCATAAGATCTATGTTGATTTTCTTTAGTCTGCACTGACAATCAAAAGTCATCTTTTATTTCCCTGACTGTCCATCTGCGCAAATTAAATCTTTTTAAAGCACCAATTTCTGACTTCTTTCAAATCACTGTTTTGTTTTAAATTTTATTTAATTTTTTTCAAGAAAAGTAGTTTTACTATAACAAATTCCTGTATTTTGCTTCAAAGGCACATGATATCATCTCTATGACTCACATAGACACCCAGTGCCTAGCCCTAGGCAGCTGTTCCAGTTCAGCTCTTATCTGAAGCACCTTTTAGCTCCGTCTTTGAGAGCAAGGCTGGTGTCAGTAGCACAGTTTGAGGCTTCATCTTCATTAGATGTGTAGTGGACTGTGGCAGGCAACCTCACAGTGAGCAGTGGGGCACAGCCCTGAAGGACAGGTTTGGCCAAAGGAAAAGATTCAGGCAAATGGGGTTTGGTATCTCCAACTGGAAAAAATATGGAATGGATAGCTGTTGCCCAGGATCCAAACTGAGCCCTGAATTGAGAATTTTTTTCTGGGAGAATGGCACCAAGGATGGCAGTGAAGCAGCCTGACAACAGGACAGAGCAGGGACATGCTGGCTAAGACAGAGAGGGTGAGCACACAGGTCTTTTAAGTGGGTTTATTTTTTTTTGCTTGTTTGATATCACACTTGCTCCCACAGGTCCAGCACACCTAGGTCTAGTAAACATGTAATAAACTCTTGTTCTAAAATTCGTCAGAAAATAAAATGCTCAGTGTTTCTTCCAAGTGTGCTGTTACCATGACATTACAGCATCTCACTAAAGAGACTAGGTTTTTAGTAGTTGTGGCTATAGACAAACACAAAGAAGGCTGTGGTCTTTAGGACCTTGCAGCTTTCCTTTACCTCAACAAAGATGAGACCTTAAAGCTATCTCCCCGCAGCTGGAGCAGGGAGGAGCCGGGATCGCCCTTCCCCGCCTCAGCTCATGAAAACCGTGCTGCTCTGACTTCACGGCCCCCAAACCTCCGTATCTTGTAAACACTTGTCAATCAGTTGCTCCTGAACAGACAAAACAAAGTGGCAGCTTCACATTCAAATGCAAACAGTGCTGGACAGTATCTGAAAAAAGCATAGCACTCAGAAGTTGAAGGTCCTTTTTTAGTCAAAAGCCTTGAGTTTTCTCAAACTAAGCATGTAAGAGGTGGCTGTGGCACAGCCCGTAGATAAAACACCTGCTTTCTGCAAAGCTGATAAAACACCTGCTTGCTGCAAAGCTATCTGGAAGATCTCCATGTCCCATCAGAGTAAGTTTGCTGCTGGAGGAAGAAGGGGAGGGAGGCATGCACTACCTGCTGCTCTCAATGGAGTCCACCCACCAGAGAGACTCCTGTATCAACCACTTTAGTGTTTTGTGCTAATGTCGTTATCTGTTCTTGTTAAAACCTTTATTATTCATGGATGCAAAAATCTCCTCATTAAAACAGCATAAATACTCATACTAATTTAATTTAGCCACTTGGCAAAACTTCTCTAGATTACAAGAGTTTTGAGGAAATCTGGCTAATGAGATCAGAGCACAGAGAATGTGCAAGGTTTTCCATCCTTTTAACCTGCAAATAAATGCAGGATAACTAATTAAATAAACAACAGCAAAAGGGGCAAGTATTCACTAGCAAGGACGATATGCACACTTGTTTTGGTTTCTGTGTCAAGGGGAACACAAGGCCTTTTGTAATGCAAGTATGTGCAAGAACAGGATATTGTAAAACTAACTGTGCAAAACCTGATAAGCATCAGTGCACAGGTTCACCTGTCTTTGCCTCAGATTTAATGTCTAACCATTTACATCATGCATGATCCACACTCTTGTTTAATCATTTTTAAAGCAGAGCAGCCATCCTTCTCTTTGCGGTTGTCCTAAATCAAAATGTAGCTGTATCCTGCCCTCTGAAAGTCAGTTTATCTGCGCTCTGCTCTCCTGATTCAGCTTCTGGATCTTTTTGATGGCAAAGATAAAACTACAACAAAAAGTTACTCCTAAAACTAAGTTTAAAAATTACCATTAAAGTGTTTGCTACATGGAGTGCTCAGCAATGGGGGGAGACTTCTCACAAAGGCCTAATTGTTCAAAATCCTGAACTGCCACCTCCACACGCAACAGCTCCAGACACAGCATCGACCAGCCCTGCAGAGCGCAAGGTTTCAAGGTTTTCCTCTTTTAGAATGCCAAGGTGAGGTGTATGTTTTTGAATGCTAGTGGATTTTCAAAACTGATCAATGTTGGCCCAATTGAATGGTATATCTTTCCGCGATTTCCACAAGCTTAGTGCTTGACCAGAGGACCACATCTAGAGAACACAATCTGACACCTCGCTGGTTTTCTGTTTAATGTTTTAATGAATTTCAACAAAAGACTTTAACGCATGGACAGTTTACACCAGTAGCCATTTCCTTGGCTCCAAGTCTGTGGTACACTTCCTTCCTCTGCTTAGCCACCCATGAATGAATGAGCTGCCTCTTTCTTCCCCATCCCTTCTCCATCCCCATTGTAGCAAACAGAAGCATTGGAATACATGTGGTGCTGTGTAAGGCACAGCATGCTAAGTTTTCACTGAAGAATTCACACCCAACCAAGGGCCTGATTCTTCTGACCCTCCTTATGCAAGGACAGTTGCTGCAGGACCACAGCTAGACAGCTGCAATATGTAGCACTCCATTTATTCCCAGTATTCAAGTATAAACAGATCAGAACTTCAGTACCACATCAGGGTCGCGACTTCAGGTGTAAAGATGCTTTGCTTTTGTTGCATTCAATTTCTAGACTTCTTATTCCTTTGCTTTGCAATAGGTGAAGTGACAGTGAGGAGAGAGAAAAAAAAAAAAAAACAAAACAAAACAAACCTCCTGAACTTCTTGGACTACGTGCTCGTGATTTGTTGAATCTTCAGTTAAGATACTGCAAGTTAGAGTACATGACAACAAAAGGCACAATTGGTTCTCAGCAGTAGAAGGAATGGAGGGATACTTATACCTACAGTATCCTATTGATTTACTTGACCTTTCCTTTTACAAACACCATCCAGCCAAAAACTTCAGTTTCGCCAACAGCAATTTTGTCTGTGGATAAAAAATGTGTTTAAATGTCAAAATTAGTACTGTAAAATATATATTGCTAAGTGCACAAGTATGACCCACAAAATAGCACTTAGAACGTGCTTTGAACAAAAGAACTGGAAGATAGCTCTGTGTAAGAATGCACTTAAGACTTTATATACAGAAAGGTACTTTCCTTCCTTCCTTTACTCAGAGATACATTACAAGGTAGATATGCATCCTAGAAATCACTCTTTACTCCTGGTCTTGAACACAGTGTATGCTTTCACAAAGTTCTAGGCAAAACAAAAAAACATTCTCTCTCCAAGTACACATCTAGCTTGTCACACTGCAATTTATTCCTCCTTGTGTAACCAAATGACAGGAGAACTTGCTTGAAGAACTTAATAGGAAAAAACAGTGTTTCAAGATGTGCAAAATTTATTGTGTGTTTTGAGTTCTTCTGAATTAAATATGACTGACAGTATCAGTCAGCTTACAGATTTATCTGGGGGGGGGACGGAACCTACAAAAAAGATGCTTGGCTCTTCAACATTTGTGCAATATCACTTCCATTTCGATTTTTCTCTAAAGGATATTTTTTGCATCTAATAAATACTTGGTTTTAAAAGCTTCCATGTGGTCCAGGAGAAAATTTTAACAAAAAATGTCTGTTTTCTTTGGTTTGCTTTGATTCATACCAAATATGCATACCAAAATGATGCTGAAAGCAATCAATCACAAATAGCCATCTTGTACAAGGGCTGTTTGTACTGCAGTCTTTACAGTGAAGACTGAGTCTTGATCTTGGCTCAGGCATACACCTGTAACACAATGTTAAATCACATTTTAAACTAAGTTTCCTAAATGGGAAAGGGCAAATGCTAACAAAAATAAGTGATAAGGAAGAAGGCACTTTTCAATCCTGTGCTGTTAAAGACTGTAAAAAATCTAACCTTCTCAGATGGTTACCACATCTCTAACCTATATAAACCAAAGATTTGTTTTGAAGAATAAAACCTTTGGCACACAACCATATTATAGTGGTATAATTCATGCCTGAATATTCCTAAGAATGCCCTCAGAGGTGCTCTGTGAGCAGAATTATTCTGCAGAAGGAAAGATGAGAGAGCACAAAAGCCCATTGTGCACACTAATGCAGAAAAATGAAATCAAATAGCATTCTCAGCAAAAGCTGTCTTCTGAGCAAAAACTATTAAGTGTGTCAGACTGCAGGATATTTTCTGGACATGGCTATGATGTTAAGACATACTGAACATGTGTCACTTACAACCCTGCCCTGGTTGTAACATCACAGCTCCAGAGGAATAAAGTCTGGTGCATCAATTCTTTGTATCAAATACTCACACATACTTTTCACCAAGCTTTCACTTCTCATTTGTAAAGAAGGTTAGAGTAAGTTATAATTAGTACTTGCTGCCGTGTCAACTAATTAAATGTAATAAAAAGCTTTCAGTGAGTTTAATGGTAACATGGTGTAATTACAGAAGAGTTTTGAATGCATGATGCATGTATTAAAGGTTTTGGTATGTGTCCCCCACCTTCTATGACTTAAATTCTCAGGTTGAAACTGCCATATGACTAGTGAACTGGCACTGCCAAAACCAACCATTTCAGACTTAAATACAAGTCAACCCCAACCGAGTCCTGTGCATTTTTAGAGGCACTAAATTAGCCTCTGGGGGCAGAGCGGAAAGGAAGGAGGAGGAGAAACAGCCAGCTAGTTGCTTGCTTCCTCATTCCTCCTCTTCCCGTCAGGAGGCACTGTTGCTCAAATTCTCCCATCCATGAAGCTACTACTGCTCTCAGCCCTTTTCCTCTCTTCTGTAAAGAAAACCATGGCTGAGATTTCAAAGCCACTTCCAACCCCATCTCTTTGTAAGTCTGAGAGGCATCCTGGGTACAGGGGCAACATGTGCAACTGCCCTGTTTGCACCTCTTAGGCTGGCTCTATTCCTCAAGAAGCAAGAGTTACACGATACAAACACCTTTTACCCAGAGGAGTAACCAAGACAACTCAGGAGGCCCAGAGCAGGGTAAAAGTGTAAGCTATGTAATGCTCCAGCACTTGTCTGAACATAGTTCCTTACTCTCCCAAGTATTTGGAAGAGCTACGAACACACAAAAAAATGTTAAGAGGAGAGCAGCCAGGCTTTAGAGCAGCCAGGATGTTGGTAGTTACAGCTCTAGATAGTCAGCTGTTGTGCTCACTGCCTTCCTCACACTTTCCCACTCATACTCATCATCACTTTCTATTGCCCACAAATATCTAAGGTAGGTACAAACAGCCCCCAAAATAAAGATGTAATTAATTGAAGAAAAATGTAGCCTAAGAGAACCGATTAAAATGATGAAAATCTTTAATTTTATTTAAGTATAATTGTACGGACACGTGTATATACAAATACAGATCTTACGGGGCAGGGATTTGGGGTGGGTTTTCTTTTTTTTTAACATTTTCTTTTAAGTTCATATAATGTAAGCATTTCAAAAAACAGCACTCAATGAATAAGTGCAAAGAAACTGCAAAGCAAGGCAGTACAAGCACAGGACCACACTGAGCTGGACTTTCACACCCAGATGCATACACAATGAGTGTCTTCAATGGGGTGTCAAGAGTAAGCATGGAAAGCAGATTTTGCAGACTCATGGGTAACCTCCAACATGCCAGCATCTATTAAACTGTACAAACAATGGCAGCAAGCCTATTGTAGGGAGATTTGTCTCACATCTGAGAAGCTCAAGGGCAAATGCATGGGAAAAACTCAGTGATGCCAGACCAGAAACAGATCTGCCCATTCACAGCCCCAAACTAAAAAAGGAGGAGGGTGGGAGAGGAGGAAGGGCAGGAAGAAGGAAGAGAAGTGTGGAGGGCTCTACATTAAAACTGGCGATTACAAAATCCAAGTGTAATGAAAGGAGGGGAAGAGTTAACACTAAGCCTCTGAAAGTGACTGAACCATTGCTCTCACAAAGCAATGGATTAATCTCAGTTTTAAAGGTTGGGGGCGGGAATCAATAGGTACATATACAATCATTTTCCTTCCACAATTATATAGGAAAGGAAACAATCTACTCATCTACTCTCAGTACCTCCCAAATTTGTTTCTACTTCTTTTGGAACCAACTACACGCATATATCTCACATGACACTGGCAAGATCCTTTCTGGAAAAAAACCCCAAACTATTAATGGAAACAAAACCAGAATGAAAATAGGAAGAAATAAAAATAAACAAACAAACAAAATAACAGAAGAGTGGTATCCCCAAAGCCTTTTTAGAAACAAATATGATACAAAAGAACAAAAACTAACACAGAAACCACAGGGCTCCAACATCAGACCTTTAAACACTGAGGACAAAACACTGATCATCAAAAGTCTTGTTGTTCCAGGTCTTGACATTGGGAAGTCTTGCAATAGATGAACGATTTTCAAAGATGAGTTCTGTATGCTGCAGTGTCATGGCCACTTGTCTCTCAGTTCTCAGCCATGATCACACTTGATGCTTCAAAGCTCTGTCTTGTAATCAACGTGTGAGTTTAATATCCTGAAAGTCTATTGTTCTCACTTACAAAAGACATAAGAATCAAATTAATACTTTATTATCAAACACTATATACAACAGAGGTTGCTAATAATACAGAATTTAAAGAACATAGCTTTAAGTTTTACTTGTCTTTCCTTCGCCACCCAAGTAAGTACAGTACAAAACAATATTCTAAACTAACACGAAATGTTACCTTGTCTATTAAAGGATACACAGTATCCACTAAACTGACTGATCCCTATTTTCCCTGCTTTAGGTTGCAATGCCTTTGGCAGCCAGGAGTGCAGGTCATGGGGGCAAGGAAGCTACCTAGGCTGAGGGAGAATCAGTCCCTCAGACTTGAGCTGGAGCAGAAAAAAGGGAAGAGAGAAGAAATTTCATTATTTTGCACCAACATCTGCATGTAAAGCATCCAGAGATTCTCAATGCATCACAAAACCCATCAACATTTATGTACTTGGCATGACTCAGATTGCCTGATGCCATCAAGTAAAAAACTGGCAGTGTCTGGTATGCTCTCAGCCACCCCAGGCAGTGCAGGAACCTGCCTTTGCAGCTGCATCACTCAGTTGTTCCTCATTACCCAGCAGGACTCTGTGACAAAATGAAGGGTTCAGTCTCACCAGGAGTAACACTAGTGAAAATTGTTTGCTGTGATGAAATGTGTATCTTGAACTCCAACATCATTCAGACACAAAGGATGAAAAATTAATTCACCATTTCTACCTGAAATTGGTGCTACTGTGACAGCCTGCAATTGCTAGGAATAATTTTTATATGATTACCTATCATGCAATATTATCTGTACCCTCGGTAATACTCCATTTGATAAGGCGCATTGTGATTAAGCTCACCTCATCCAAAGCTTTTTAATTCCTACCTGCAGGAAGTATTAATATGTGTACCAAGCACATCCACATTGAGGAGAGAAAAGTACCAGATAGCCTGTAATGAGATGATGACTTCCCTTCACTGTTTAGATTGCATATCTTTATTGTGTGCAGTTTACACTAGAGAAAGTTTCCTACATTCCTCCTGTAAGCACAGGCCCTGCATTAATAACTGTGTTGTATGACATCAGGCAACCCCAGACCATAGCTTAGCATGCATAAAACCTCCCTTTACATCTTAAATTTATTTCCCCCTATCCTCCTTTTTTAAATAGTGGGCTGTTTCAACTTCTGGAAAGCCTTTCTTCATAAGAGAAAAAACATCCCACAGAGTGCTGTCCATTAGTGGTATCACTCAATTTTGTTATGGCAGACTTTTTCTTCGGAATTAATAGAGAAAACCCTTGTTTTTTTTGAATGCACTCCATCTTTTTTCCACATTTATTATCATAGTTTTTGTTAGAAAAGCTTTGTTTCGATCTTGGTTTGATATTTCCCTGATTATGCTTTGCTCTTCAAATTTCAAGGCAGCCCAACAAAAAGAAACCCCAAGGCTTGCACTTCCTGGCAAATGACTTTTTAAAGTTCTATGTTAGCCAAGGCCTAGATCCCTTAAACAGGCTCACTCCTAACTCCATCAAACAAGACAGTCCCATTTCCTAATTGCATGAAGGGTTACCACTTCTCTCACATGTTTAAATAAGACAAGCATATATACTCACTCTCAGCATAAAGTATATCTAAATAATGTATTTTCTATTCTAGTGGATTTTTAAAAAAATATTTTGTTAAGTCTTTGGGAGCCGATCTAGTTTATCTCCAGCTGATAAACACGTTTCCTCTACTCTTCAAACTGTGCTGGAAGGGGAAAAGATAAAAAAATCAACACTTGAATTCATACTACACACTTCTTTTCTTTCCCCCACCAAACAATGCTACTAGACTGTCCTGGCTTCTTCTATGTGTGGTTTATTCCCATGATTGAGGAACTTGCAGGAGAGACAAATCAAGAGCACACTGGAGATCCTGTGTCCCAAACATGTTTTCTCTGGCCACTGACATCGTCTCTTAGCATGTAGTAACACCCAGAGCAGCATCCAAGACTATCAGCTACTAAGTCAGAGCTGGGGAAGGTCACTTTATTCTCAAAAGTGCCTCTGCATTTCAAGAAAAAAAATGTAGCACCACGGTGATTTGTTTTAAAATAAAATGATCCGGTGTGCATTATCCCCGTAAAACGAAATAACAGAGGCACTCACACCCCCAGTGAAGTTTCCTAAATTTGACCTTGCCTGTTGTGTGCTAACATTCCTAAATATTAACTTCTTCCTCTCACCAGAGTTTCTACTTGTGACCACACATTTTACTGTCAAAGATGTTTTGTTTCAAGACAGTCCTATAAGAAACATCGTCTTTCCATTTCATAAGCCTGTTCATTTAGAAACTCCTGGAAGAAATTGCATTATATTATATCCATTCTTAATATTTCCCCTCCAGTCCTGACATGGTGACACGATGCCTTGCATGATCATCTTACAGTGCTGAACGAGAAGGCATAAATATTGTATTGGAGAGGAAAACTCTCGCAGGCTTTTACTCGCTTTCCTTATTCTTCACTGACTGCATCTGTCACTATTATTCCTTGTCCACATATGGATGACACAGTGAGCTAACAGAGATGACTTCTTAAAGGAGAATGCAGAGGAAAATAAGAATCACTAGTGTCACTATTATAGTTTGGCATTTTCATTTGGAGTCCTTTTATTTATATGGAAGGGTTAAGAAAGTCATAGGGTAGGTAGGGATGGGTGCTGAAGCTAGTTATCCCCTTCAAAATTTTGCTGAGTTCAGGCTAAAAGGAGAAGAAAAGGGAAAAATAACAATTTGACATCTGCAAAAACAATAAAGTCCCTTTCCTGGGATGAGCAGTTAGGTGGATCTTTGATGTTCCAAGACCCTGATATTTTCTGCGACAGGTTGCCGAAGCATACTGTGCTATAATATCAAAAACATTGCCAGAAGGAACAACAGAGTTGCCAAAAGCCGGCTGGGTATTCTTGGTGTCTGTGCCGCATTCTCACCACGGGATGGCTCGGCTGACTCATGTACGGTATCATCTGTTCAAACAGAAAGCATACATTCCAATGAGATTTTGCATCCTTAATAAACTCTCACTGAGCCGACAACCGTAAGTAGATTGAAATAGGGCAATGAACCTCGTGCTGTCATTGACTTTCACAAGCATGTAATATCTCATTATGTAACCAACTTGGGGCCAAGTCCTGCATTTCTTGCTGGCAAAACTCCCACTGAAGACCAGAGGAGCAAAAAGTAAGTCTGATGTCAGTGGATTACAGAATGAAAGATTCCTTTTCCAATAAAACACTATAGCTCTAGCTTTGGATGGCAATGTCATTAATGAGACAGCTAAATAAAAACACCTGATTTTCAGAAGGGCTTGAAGAAGAGTTTCATGTGCTCAGAGTTAATTTTGCAGTTAATTCCCATACTGAGTTACAAATTTTGGTTCCTGAATTTGAAATTACAGCCTGCAAGCCCAAGCATGTATTCTAGTTCCACACATAAATATCCACATCTGGGAATATGCAGGGGATATAAGACCAGTCTTCCTTGCTCAAAATGGAACTTTGAAGGTTAACACATGAGAATTTCTGATTTTATAGAATACGTACTTAATCTGGAAAACCCCATAGGTAACAGACTACCTTTATGGCACACAAAATACAGATTTACATATATGCTGCTGAAATTAATGAAAAAAAGAACCATCTGAGTTGGGAAAACATGCTTACACATTACTGGCAGAAAAGAAGACAGTAGATAATACTAGATTCATAATACCAGATAAAGTTGTTTAGTTTTTGTAAACTAAAGATTGGCCTTAAAACGACATAAAAAAGGTAGGTACCATTAAAAAAGGTAGATAAAGCTAAATTCAACTTCAGTGTTGTTATAGGTGTGGTATTTTTCTTTGCAATGCCCTCCATATATCCACAGCTACGTAATGTGGCTATTTTAAAAGGAATCGGCCTGAGGCTTGGATAAAAAATCACCTGTGTTCGAATTTTCTTAGTACTAAATGAATGAAATTAGTTAAACCTTTTTAGGAAGTGTGAAGTGGCCTCAAAATGTATTCATGACTTATTTTAGAGTGCCTAAGTTTCCAGGAAAATTAATAGTATCTCACTGCTTCATGCAATAAGCTCCCACATTATATGAGAGGTGTTGACATACCTATGACATATCTCTCTCATAGCTCCCATCTCAACAAATTGCAGGATTACACTACGCAATTCCAACTAAAGGCACTAAGGGAAGTAGGAGTCACTGTGATCACTATGCTGCTTTGGCATGGAGCCTTTTATTTAGCTTTAGATAGAAACAAGCTCCCTCCCTTTCAGACCCTTGACGCCTAGCAAAAAAGCAGGTAGAGTGCTTGGCATAATTCAGTTAAGAGGCTCTTCAGTTCCAGTTTGGTTACACAGCAAGATGCACAGTGTTTTTTTCCAGCACTAGTTGATGCTACAATCGCGTTAGGCTTATCAACAGGTCTTCAGTGCTGTTCAAGATAAAAGTATGAGAAACAGGTACTGGTCAGCTGTAAATACACTCACATTTATAAGAAAGGCGGGAAAGACTGTCTGGAATGACTTTGGCTACAGCTCCTCACCATGTACAGCAGGGAGACCCTCCCAGGCACTTTGACCCTCAACAAGGCCCTAATATTTTTTCTCCAGATTTATTACAAAGGAATCTAAAAAATTCAGTGAATGCAGGCTACTGAAAACCATCAGTTCCAGTGGTTGTCAGTACCAAAAGGTGTTTCACATTTCACTTCTGAGTTACACTCTTGTACGTTGGTGATGAAGCAATGAGAATACAGTACTTCACAAGAGGAGCTTCCCAATTAAATCATACTCTAAGTTGTTACAGGGAAAAAATATCCCTGTTCTAGCTGTCAGCTCTACCACCTTCCATATATTTAGAGTCAGCTCTTCCCAATTTGGAAACATTTACTCACTGCTGATGAACTAAAACTACAGGGGAGAATGATGTGCATTACCTCCTCCCTCTTGCATTATCAATAGAATTGCAAATAAATCTGAATTTGCAACACTGAATGTCAACAGTTTTGTCCTAATTACATTCATGAGTCAGCACTAAAACACAATAGGGTAGAAGTAGTGTAGAGCAGTAATAAACTCTCATTCTCTTTGACTATCAGATACTGCTACAACTGGAATACTGGCTACTGCTAAAAAATCTCAATGAAAAAATTCTAAACTAGAAAGATTATTTCTCTTAAATAAAAACACGGTGATTTTCTACGATGCCATTTTTATAAAGCCATTATTCACAGGAGAACTAATTTTCATGTAACATTAACGGTTTCCTTCAAGAAACCATCTGGGTTTTCTGTCAATGCAGTCCCAAGGTCTCTGCACTCATATATTATACAATTCATTGGTAGTTCTCAAAATCACTTTACAAATATGATTTTCCTTGGAGGTGCAGAGTTATAACAATATTTAATGGTTAGGGAAAAAGTTTTGCTTTATTTTAAACAATGCAGGCAAGTAATGAAGAGGACAAAATTCCTGAGTAACATAAAGACTGAGAATACCAGCAGTAATTAGAAAAAAGTATTTTGACAGCCATGAATTTTCCAGATCACATAGCTTCACGTAACATGCTCCATGTATATTTTTTCCAGATATGCATAGCTGCATTTTTTGTTTAGGGACTTCTTAGTTTTATTATTAAGGAGAAAGGGAAGGGGAGGACAGGAATAGGGCCAATTACTTTCAACACTTCTGAAACAAGTGTGATCTCTATAGAGCAGTTTCCTACAAATTCCTGAACAAAAGCAGTGAAATTACAAGGGTTCAAAAATCAAACAAACTGTGATTTTTGAAAGAAAGGTGACAGTAAGTAATCCACTGAACATGACCCTCCTGCCTCCCAATTATTTTGTCTTTTGTGGAAGAAGACAGTGGCAGGCTAGAGGAGAGCACAGAAGCAGAAGATGCACGTTAGAGGCAGGTAAATTATTACTCGACACAGATCATATACAATTAATATCCACCAAGGCAGCAGCAAGTCTCACAGCCTAATAACAGTAAAGTGTGACAGCAGCTGGCAGGTCTAGGAATGACTCATTATATAATGGTGGCTGGTCCAAATAATAATGCAAATATACATTGATGTCAGGAGTGGGAACTTTTTGGTATGAAACTTTCTCATTAAAACTATTCTTTCCTCCTGGTAACAAAAATAATATTTCATATCAGACCGCACGATGGTCTTCGCGCGATTTTGGTTCCCTGGGTTTGCCTGCTGCTTTCTAACAATATGCTTCTGTGATGGTCCTAGTCAGGCATAGCAATTGAATGGGAAGTGAACTGCACTGCTGAAAAAAATGCTCAGGGCATTCACTAAAACCAGGCATTTATTACTCAGATGATCTCTTTTGCAAATCAGGAGAGGTACACACTACTTAGCCCATGCCCACCAAATCACACAATGCAAAAAAGTCCATTGAGTTTCTAGATTCACAGGTTATCTAGACACAGGGAAAGATCATCATGATGGCTTCTGTAAAAGAAGACTGTTAATAAATGTACAAATGTACCTATTGTAAATTCACTCACCTTGCATTTAGGTTTGCTTAGAGAACATTTTTGACTCTCAAAACCAAACTTTTCAGATTTCTGAAAATACTTTTAAAGAAAATTAGTAAAATCTATTGTGCATCCATAGGTAAATAATTCAAACTGGGTAACTTGTGAAAGACTTGGTTATACCTCTGCATAAATATTGCCTTCTAGTTAAAGGAACTGCAAATAACAAAGAGCAAAAAAAATAGTATGCTGCTTCATATCAAAGGGGAAGTCTCTTTCAAATAGCATAAGAGAAAAAAAATAAAAAATCTTGGTAATCTGTCCTTCAGAGTATACACTAAATTGTATGTGTTTAATTTTTTTCTGATATAATTTGTTTATTTAACTGTGTATTTTAAAGATTGAGGCTTGAATACAAAAATATGTGAGCAGTGTGTAGGTACATACAAAATAAACAGCTACTACTACTATTGCGAATACTTTTCCTACATACCCACCTAATTTTAATGTCAAGAGCCATCCCATTGAAGTTGGGAGGATTAGTCACACACCTAGAATTAAACATGCTTCTATTTCTCATAACCCTGAGCCACACAAACAGTACACACGCACTTTACACACAGAGATACATCAGCTTGGTTAATCGTGGAGGTTAATCCAACTTTGCCCTGGGCAGCTGAGGGGTTTTATCACAACAAACATTATTCTTATTCCTAAACCAGTGTTTAAAAAAAAAAAAAAAGACTGAAAAGCCCCCCAAAACTTACGTTTCCTCCAATAAAAACAGCATAGGAATATATATATCAGAGCATGTGTGTGAGTGTGCATATGTAAAACTGATACTTTGCCTAACCAAATGAACATACAAATTTACATAATTTTAAAAGACTAATTTCTTAAACACTAACTCTGACAGTTGCACACCTGTGTCATGCACCAGTACTAAACAAGCTGTTGTTCTGTTTTTATGAAAGTCTTTTGAAACCACATAGTAAATGAAATGTGCTCACTGAATTTATTTCTAAAACTTTGGAACCAGTTAGTAAATAGAGTGCTTTGTCAATATGCTGGGTGCTTGGCCTGGATGAGCCAGTGACTTCAGGATACTGCTGAAAATTTTACACTGGCACGCACCATATTTTATTAAACCACACCACCCAAAAAACAAAGCAACATTTTTCATCCCTGCATTAACCAAGGATGCAGGAAATATGCCATAAAAGATATTAGCACTGCTAGAAATGTGCAAAAGCAGAGCAGTTGTACCATGCGAAGCATGCAGAGAGAAGAGGAGAAAAAGTACTGAAGCACCAGAGGGATACATGCATTTGTTAAAAGAAATTCTCTAAGCATACTAACCTGCTGGTTCTAATGAATTTTCTACTTTGTCGTTAACATCGAAAACACGATCATGAACACCTATAGTTTTCATACAGCTGTCTATAACAAAAATAGAGATAACAGCCAAATATGTTAGTGAGACACCCTTAAACTCCCCACTTTCCTTTTTTTCTCACTCTTTTTTGTCTCTATTTACTATATATAATTAAGCATATTAATATTTTAAAGTCTGTGGCATTTGTCCAAATGCCAGTATAGTCTTCCATTTGTACAACAGTTTAAGAAACAAGTTAGCAACTGCCATGTAATTAAAACAAAGCTTTATGAAAAATTATCAGAAAATATGATGAAAATCATAACACAAATGTTGCTGTACAGAACAGATACACAAGAACTAACAGCAAAAAAAAGCTTTACTGCTGTTTACGAGTAAAGCATGCGTAAACACACAGTAAAGCATGCGCTACAAAGCCACCCCTGAAAACTTAATCTGAAGAACTTACTTGCTGGTCGCACAAAGACCTTAAGCTTTAGACAGGATCTCCTTCCATTATCTGGGATCACAGAAGCTGTAAATGAGGAAGAAGGAAAGACAAGTGGAAAAGTAAGAGAGTGAAAATGCAAATAATCTTTTGTGCTAAAATAAAATACCCTTTATCTTCCCATCATCTGAAGGGCTGGACATATTTCAGCCTCTTCATGTAAGGACTTCAAGTGCACAAAGTAGCTTCATTACGCAAAAGCAGGAAAGGAACTGCAGACTTTAGTATTATCCCTTTTTTGATTATTTTCCATGTATGAAGTGAAGCACATGGTATTTTCAATGTTTCACTATCCCCTTTCACCTTTCCACACCTTTTTCTCAAGATGTTTAATATGATTTCTGCTGTAATGCAGGTGTCTACTCTGAAAAATTACACTTCAGAATAATTAAGATTACCTCGAGAAAAGCTAATCTTGAAACACTAGGCCATAGGCTGCAGCAATCCAAAAAGGAACGAAAAAACAAAACAACACTGAAGGTGACAATGCTCAAAACAGAACTATGCACCTACTCCCAACAAAAGCAGACGTACACAGCATTGAATTCTACAGCAAAATCAGCCTCCACATGCTCCAATACATCTGCTTTTGTTGAAAAATACTTATCTTGCTTCATTCAAAACATTTCATGTTATATAACTAACAAACCAAAACTGGCTTATTCCTTCTTTCTGCTTTCCCTCACCATTTCTCATTCAAAGTATTTAATTTTAAGAGTACTTACTGTATTAAGAGAAAAAGAATAAGTGAAAACAACATGTCTAGCACAAACGCAAAAGATCATACCCATAGGAATAGTGTCAGCACCTACTCATTTCCCTGGAACACACGCTGCTGTGAAAACTTCTTTTCTCAAACTGTGCTTGCCTCAAAATACATGATCACATGAAAACATACCTGCTTGTCACCACAGACTGGACTCCCTAGTGTTCTGCCAATCTGAACACATTGGTAACTTTCATCAATGTCTACAATTCTGAAATTGGACATTAGCCTGGAGTTCAACATGTACACAGGCAACCAAGCAACTTGACTTGGGCATGCAGATTTCACTTTGCAAAAGATCATTTGCATACACATTTTTTTTGCCCTTGCAAAAATCCTCAGAAGCTATACCTGAAAAATATTGCCTGAAGAACTGCAAAGTACTTTTTATTTCATTGCCTACTCTCCTCCACCATTCAAGAAGTTATGTACTAGGGCAGTTTCTGCCTTTTGCAGAAAAGGGCAACTATTGGAAGCTATCTCGATTTACAAAAGATAATTAGGCTGGCAAGATCTTAGTTTGTTCTGTTTATCACTGTTTCACCCAATTGTATTAGTTCTGTTCCTGTCTGTAACAAATAACTAAAACAATTTATAAACAGACATATGAATGCACAATCTCTGTCTTCATGCTAAACTCACACTTGAAGGGGTCCTCAGCTAACTTGAAATGAACTCCCTCAGTCTTTGGTGAGGTGTTTCCAAGACAGCCATCAGCTTTTTCCTAGATGAACTTAACAAGAACAACTAGCAAATTCAGTGCACACACAAAAAAGGAGCAAAGTAAAGAGTCCAATACAGCTAATGCTGTGGTCCTGCAACTGTTGGGAAGTGCTTGAAAAATTGTTTCCCTCTTTCAATCAAAAGACAAGAGTATGTAGAAATGATGCTCCTCCCTTCAAAATGACAAGCAGTTAAGAAATGTAAACAGCTGGTTTTGCTGTAGGCTCTTACTAAATGAAAGTCAGAAAAACTCCCTCTGCTGACATTTACAGTAATTGGTGTGTTACTTAGGGCACAATATTTGCACTCAGTGGTTATAGTCAGGAAATTGCATCCTTTCTGCAGCCCTAACTGAATATATGCAACTGGCTAAATGCTTTGCTCAGACTAAACAGGTAGTTGCAGATTTCTCAAAAAGATAAGAATCCCATAGTCATGACCACATTACTAGGATAAAGGTGGAAATAACATTTCCAACGTTAGCCAAAATACAATCTATACAGTAATTTTATCACTAACCGATTTTTGCTGCTCACGAATTATTTCCGAAGTGCATCATGACGCACATTTATTTAAAGGCAAATTTTAGCTTTGATGCTTAAATACTGTTGCTTATGCCCACAAAATAAGCATGTTTGGGGTCACTGCTGTTCATTAGAATACTCCATTAGTCAATGACTAACCACTGACTAGGTAGCATAGCTAGGAACTAAAAATATTCTATCTGGAAAAAAACAGAAAATTAATGCCTTGTACATATAAAGTTTATATGTGTACATAATATTTGCACACAATTCAGAGCAAACAACAGCTAGTGATTGACCATGTTCTTTAGAAGAAAAATATTAAAATCAATTCCCTGCTTAAATATTTTTCTACCAGTTCTCACATGGTTTTGCATACTATAGAATGTATCATGAATCGCAGTCCTATTGCAACCATAGCAGTTGCATGTAACTCATCATCCCATAAACAGGCAGAGTTTTAATGATAAGTATGAAAAAGTGCTTTTTTCTTTTCCAGGAAAATTATGTACTTTCAATGTTTGCCGTAAACACAGAAAGATTCTTCTTTAATCATTGTTTTACTACTTGAGAAGGAATTATAATGAATTAAAAAAAAAATCAAGTGACATATTATTCTGCTCTCATATCTGCCTCAACAACCAAGAACAATGTGATAAAGGGACACACTGCAACTTCTTTGGCCTTCTTGAGAAATTAGAAACTATTTGCCAAGATAGATGACCGCAACAGATTTTTTTTTCTTTCTTCCCTTCTTCTTCTCCCTCCTTTTCCATTCTCCTCTTCATCTTAAAAGAAAAAACACAGACCTGTTGCAATATTTGCCTTAAGACCAGATGTCTAACCCACAGGGAAGGGTGAAGTTGGCTCATATCATCTGTCCTCCCCTCTCACACATTGCAATAAGTTTGCCAGTATTGTTTTGTTCTCTTCTCTGTCTCTGTCTTCTTTATTCTGCAATATTTTCACCAGTATCCTAAGAAAACCCTGCCTGAAGAATTAAGATGTCCAGGATATGATAGCAATAGCTGGATTTTTTTCCCCTCTTTCAGCAACAAGCTTGAGATATTTTTTCTCTGAATGTTACTTGCTCTCCTCTACAGAAAGCCAAGAGTCCTCATTAAATCTGGGTTTTTTTGTAAATTAACACGTCAAAGCTTGAACTCAAGTTGAAGACCTATTTTTCTACATAAAGTAGCTTTAATGGCAAACTCTTGCTGAAGAGGACAAAACTACAAATCAGGGTGACTTATTAAACTGCATTTTGACTAACAGTTACAAAGAAACAGCCAATGACCAAAGCAACACATTAGAAAGGATAAACACTACATATTAAAGTTTACTAAGAATAAAACTAAATACGATTTTTCTGGAGAAGAAGTAATGCTGCAGCTAGGACCTAACAAAAGCTGAGGTTTATGAGAAAAAATCTGGGATCAGTTTAAACCAAAGATCTCCTATCAAACTGACTGCAACTGGAAAAATTCAAGTCTTGACTTAAGGGAAGGAAACTGTTAGCAGAAGAAAGTTTAGTGTTTTTTAAGGTGATTTACTTTCCAGGAAAGGTGGTTTTCCAATGCACCAGACTCTAGCAAACTCCCTGAGACTCTTGTATGCTTGCAAGAGAGCAACATTGCTAAACTCTGGAAAGGAGAAAGAAAACTGCTCTTTGTCAGCTGGGATCTGTTAAAGTTGCTTCCCAGGTAAACTGTTACTGTTGTTGCTACATTCCACTGAAACTAGCTATAGTATAAGAAAAGATGTCCTTTCTAGGTGGTACAAAGAGAAATATCATTCTCCTTTCTGCACAAAACCAGGTTAGCCCCTAAGGCTTTGGTATAAGGCTCTTCTATTTGCTCATTTTAAAGGTTATATTAGCTATAAATAGAGGCCAGTTCTGAGAGCAGGAAGCCTCTGATGATAATGGAACCTGTCCCAAGCAACACTTTCCATTCCAAAAGCCAAAATTTCCAAGGAAATAAAAAGGCAATTGAAACCTTGCTGTACAAAAATAACAAACCTTTGAAATAAAGATCCCTTATAAGGAGCAAAGAGGTTATATCCTCCTTTTTTCATTAATGATACTAGCATAGAAAAGGTCTAACTGGTTTAGTTTGTGTCAGGAAAAATCACAATGAAAACCAGAAGAGGAACTTTGTAGTGTTCATAGCTCCTATAATCCATTACAATTCCTATGATACTTCTCTCTTCCCCTGCCCTACCTCCCTTTTGCCAGCTATTTCACTAGAATCTCCCAGTTCTCTCTTTTCAAAGAACATGTTTCAGACTTCATGGTCACACAAAGACTCGGGGTTAGAAGGAAGTGCACTCTAAATCCCTATGAAATCACAAGATATATGAAAACACCACAGTGATTGCAAAAATAACTGGTTTGGTCTTTTTCTTTATCTTTGAATAGGAAAAATCCACGATTCAGAAGAAATTCCTGTCATTGTCTCTGTATTCTTGAGATGAAAATTCCATCTCCATTAGTTGAACTAGGAAAAAAAAGCCATGCAATGAATTTCACATAGGACTACATCCAAGCTGGATTCAAAAATAGTCCATAAAGACAAATTAGATGAGAAAATTTTTCTTCTCTGAACCACTTCTGGCTACCATTTTTCTACCTTGTAAGGAAAGGAAGGACAGTGAAGAAAATTATTCTCTCCTCATCTAGAGCCAAACCATAAATATTTCAGCATTTGCTAGCTATATTTAAATATGAAAAAAAAAATACTGCTCCCTTCATCCAACTCGTAAGCAGTCCTCTGCTAGAAAACACATGGTACATTATTAATATATTAGATATAAATAACAGGTCAGGTCACTCATCAGGCTGATCGGGCTTTGCAGATTTATTCAATGACTGTAGGAAGCCACAGATAGAGAACAAAAAGTAACATAAAACAGTGTGTGTTTTTTTCCCCAACAGTTTAGAAGTTGAATTTAGTTTGTTAAATAACAAAAACTCCTTAAGGAAATCATCACCATATGGCCCAATCACCCTACAAAGTAAGCTAATTAAAAAGTAAATGTACAAAAAAGTATTAAAATTTCAAAAGCAACCTGTTTATCAGGACCTGCTAGTCATGTGACAAAAGCTGTAATTATTTTATTTCCTGGGACAGGCAGCAGTTTGGCTGGCAATAATCTGAAGCTCAGTTTCTAACTTAAAAACAAGTTATTAGGATGCCACATATAAAAAGTGTCTCAACCATCCTATTTACTGATATTCACATGTAATCAGTGGTTTCCTCTTCTTGTCTCCTTGCTTATTCTTAGCTTTCTAATTATAGCATTGCATCTTTTCCTAATGCAAGTCCTGGTATTTTAAAAAAAAAAAGTAATAAATGCAATTCAAATCCTCGTTTAGCACTATAAATACATTTAATATTCAAGGCACAATCCACTATGGGCCCTATTAGCAAAGCTGGAACTATCCAGTATACAAATTCAGCTCCTCCATTTATTTAAGTCAGTCCAATGGCACCTTTGTTTTAGAACAGAGGGACACTGGTAAAGGAGCATCCTTTCCTTGCACAGAAACCCATCACCACCCACTGTGTCTCCTCATGGTCCTGACATAACATGCTGCAGATACCCTGCAGATGGCAATTCTTTTACTACATTGTATTTCAAGTTTTTATTACCAGTTCACTTGGAGTATTCTCTGAAGTATTATAAACCAGTGATCACGGAACACTGTGGACACAAGTCTGTTCTCACTGTATTTTTGAAAACAGCGATGAATGTTTTCTTCTGCTCTCTGCTAAGATGTCCTGCAAACAGTTTCCTTATAGAGAAGATCCGAGAAATCTTACCAAGATATCACCCCAGTTCATTGTAGATATACTACTACCAGCACCCTCTATGTGTTACACAAATTTTGGCACTGGTAAGTGCTTCTTCACAAACATTGAATGCAAGTGTTGGCTCAGACTGGGAAGCCAATAGAGAATTAATTTTTGACTTCTCCCCAGAACACTAAAGAGAGATGCCCCAGGCATACAGCTGGAGTAAACACTTACTGCCCAGTCAAAAGGGTTGCACTTGTAACTTCTGTGATCACCTGGAGAAACACCACAAAAAGAGAACCTGCAGCAATCCCATATAGAGGATGTTGCACATTGTAAATCAGAAACTCATGTTTATGCAGTCCTTCCACTCTCTTACTCCTGTAAGTTACAGAGAAGCTCTTCATGAGAAAATATTTACAGCTGTGATTTGCCTCTAGCCCTTTCAGGCACAATACCACTCCCATTAGCCAAATCCAATATCCAGGTAACCTTATACAACCTGAAAATCATAATTCCACCAACCTGAAGTATTTTAGCATCCAATATCCTGTGTCAGCTACACAGCTTTAGAAAGTTTTATTTAAGAACAGTCATCTGCTTCTTTCTTTGTAAAGAAATGACTATGTGTGAGAGCATTAAAAATGCAGTTTTCCATTATGTTTGCCACAGGCAACATTTCTCAACTTGTGCAAGTCAAAAGAAAAAAATAACCTATTAGTTGTTAGAAGAGCTGAGCCTTTCCCCTGTAGGTTTTCATGTGCTTTACCATACAACACAAATGTATGCAAATTAGTGAGGTAAATGAGAATTAGTTATTAATATTCTTCTCACAGTTTAGATTGAAAAAAATTTACAAATTTCCATAAATTTCCAATTTGTACAACTGGAAAAATCAGCCAGAATTTAGTGAACTGATAAAACACTCCTTTGTGTGCATACATGAAGTAAGACCCATACCTAAGGACAACTAAGGGGTCTTCAAAATTATTAATTGAAAAAAGAAGCTACCTGAAAGGATTTACCAATCATTTTCTTCTTGTAAATGTTAAAACAAAAAATTTAAACCAGCTAAATACTGGCCCTATGGAAATCCCAGCTTTCACCAATGCTTCAGTTTAATTTTAAAGAGAGTCTTTGCATGTCTGGTCTTTCACTCCAACATATCAGCAAAAGTTTTGTTCCAGTAGCATAAACACAACTCCATTCTGAGAAAATTAAAATACTGAATGTCCATGACTTACTCATTCTTCAGACCTAATAATCAAGCACACTTCTCAAACCCCCTAAAAAATAGCCTAGTAAATGGAAATTACTTGCCAGACAGATGCTATTTTAGTGAGAGTTCGTGGAAGAAAGCAATATGTAGTTATTGTTTCTGCATTAGCACTTCATGCTGAATTAACTGTCCCATAGCAACTGCTTGGCCAGGAAAAATATATTTTTTCTTGCAGCTTCTAGTCCATTGCAGTTTATGTATCTGGTTGAAGGCTGCATGGATTAGACGTTTCATATCAAAGTCATAAAAAAGAAAAACAAATCCTGTATGGTAAGAGATATAAACCATGGACTTCCAATTTAATTAAGCCGTTTGTTCAGTATTTCCTCTGTTAGGGGACTGAGCAAGGCCTGGCTCAGTATCTCTCTTAGGAAGGCCCCTTATCTGCTTTGGAGGGTGATTTAACGACACGACTTCTCTGTTATTGGCCTGGCTAGTGTACTGGAGTCAGACTTTCTCGGAGCACAAGGCCAAAGCATCCCAAAGCCCAGTCCTTCACAGTGCTGGGCACCTCCAGAGGTGAGCAGTAGCTGAGGGCTCATATAAGGCAGACAGCATCACTTTGGATTCAGTCCACAGGTTTATTACAGTCATACTGTTATTATCCATCCTCCCACGCTGGCGAGTCTAGTCAAGTACAGGAAAACACAAAATCACCTCAGTGCACGGCAGCCTGTATCCTTCACACTTGCAGGAGAATAACAAAGCTAGTATTTCAGCTGCAGAAAAACCCAACCCAGTCTCAGCTGTTCCTCTGAACCAAGACCTGAACACATATGAGAACCAAGCTCAGCTCTTCTTTGCAAGGACTTTTTTTTTCATAAAAGCAAGAAGTTATCTTTTGTTTATCAACCAAGGCAAAGCTGTCTAACTGTTGACTTAGCCTCCCAGAAAATCTGTCTTGCCTCTGTGGTATTTATTCTCATTAAAAACCAAACAAAGCTCAGCTGGAAATAAATAAAAGGCATATACTACTTTGAATGGACTTTTAGTTGCATGTAAGCTCCTGTGAAATATAAGGAAGTATAGATTAAAAAAAGATACAGTTGTTCACACATGAAATATTTGCAGGCTTTTTTCATAAGGGGGTTTTCTCTTTCATAAATGCAAACCATATTACATACCATAAAAATAAAGGCTAACATTTCTGCACTAGCATAATATAAATGACTGATGTCATACTTTTCTATTGCAACAAACTAACACTTATTAACTAGAATGAAATAAAAACCTCAGATCTCATTACTGTTTTCAGTGGCATTAACAAAACCAAATATAGTTATTGTACAACATTAAGACTGTATTAGAGTAAATTGCTAATAAAACAAGTTAATACTACCAAATAGAACACTTAGAGAAAAATATATCTTCCTCATACTCTTCATAAGCACTTTTGTGCTTTGATTTTCCCTTGGTATCACTACAAATGAAATGTTTTTCTTCAAGCAGGCTATCTATTTTGCTAATTTCCATCTCTAAGAACTAGACAAAAGTAAATCCTTTGAAGAGACATTATAGTCTTGTTAGTAATGACCTTCTCTTTTTGATCTTTAAAGCAACATGCTCACCCACATGGAATTTGTGGGTATTGTATCATGTTACTAAACCTCATATACTCTAATGGGCTTCATATTATCTGTGTTTAGCTTTACCACTGCTGACACTATAATTAAAGCAGAGAGAAGCATTCCATTCTACTCCATTTTCATGGGCTTGCCACTAACTTTAAAATATTTAGAAACATTTCTAGCTTTCCATGCTACGCTTGCAAATTCTGTCAGTTTAACATTCTGTGATTCTGTGATTCTGTGTGTGTGTGTAATTGTAACTGTTGTGTTGTGCTAGGAGCATGACACCTACATAGACATGAAAAATTGCTTCTGATGACTCACCTAAGCAAAGCAACAAAATATCTTGTTTATGTCTTGTGGAAGGGGGAAAAGATGTAAAGACAGGAAGAGATCTTCAAGAAGCTGTCTTAGGATAAGGGGACATTTAGAAAAAAGCACAGACTGTGGGTTCTATTTTGTTGTTATTCAAAATGAAGGCAAACAGTAAGAATAATGCAAGTTTGAATGTGTTTGAGTGCACATCCATGCCCAAAAGTTTGCAAACGCACTGCTTAGAGAGAATACCGTTTCTCAAAATATTTCTGAAAGACTTTTTCTCTTGGCAAAGTTCTAATAGGACCTTGCACAGCCTTCAAAAAAACGCCTTTATCTGCACAGTCAGTTCTTACACAGATAAATCCAAATTTTAGCAGGATGGAACTCAGATATGAAATAGAAAAAGTAAAGTTTGTAAACACATGACACTCCACTGTAACTCAAGCTCTGATTCTACTTCTCACACCACCCCACCAGTGAGCAGTTGGGAGGGGACATAACCAGGACAGCTGACCCCAAAAGACCAAAAGGATATTCTATACCGTATTCTGTCACGCTCAGCATATAAAGTTGGGGAAAGAAGAAGTAAGGTGGGGGACATGGGGAGTTATGGCATTTGTCCTCCCAAGTAACCACCATGCCTGATGGAGCTCTGCTTTGCTGGAGATGGCTGAACACCTGTGTGTCAATGGGAAGCAGTGAATGAATTCCTTGTTTTGCTTTGGTTGTGTGTATGGCTTTTGCTTTACCTATTAAACTATCTTTATCTCAACCCATGAGTCTTCTCACTTCTACTCTTCCAATTCTCTCCCCTACCCCAGTCAGGGGGGAGTAAGCAAGTGGCTGTGTAGGGCTCAGTTGTTGGCTAGAGTTAAACCACAACAAGTCCTTAGAAAAACTTCCTTAACCCTTCAATTCGTCACCATTACCATGAAAAGTTCTGGAACACATCAAGCCATAGTCTTCTCTTTAACCAAAATTTGCCCAGCATATCAGGAGATAGCAATTTCATTTAAACTTCTACATCCCTGCTTCTTTCTTTTACATGTCTAGCTTGTGTTCAGTACCAGAGGTTGTACTCATGCTTTGAAATCTGTGTTTGAAAAAAGCCAGCGTATGTCAGAATAGCCACAGCCTCATCAAGGAGAACTGCTGCCTTGTCAGGAATTTGACATGTCTCACCTACACCAAAAAAGTACTGTAGGCTGTCATAACTATGACTGTGGGAAAGTCTACAACACCCATGGGATAGCTAACCTTTCATTTCACTCTGCCAAAAATTATTTCCTTCTGTACTTTTTTCCTTTTACGTTAATGTATACCACAGGATGTTTAGCCCGATTTTCAGTGATCATTCCCAGATGAACTCAAAATTAGACATATATGTGTACACTTTTCCATAACTGGGATTCCAAAGTCCTGTTGTTTTGGAAGCAATTTCTTAAAAACAATGAATACTGCATCAGACTGTTGAAACACACAGGTACTTATTGAGATTTTATCTTCCTGAATGCTGTAACAATTGTTCTCTCAAAACTGAAGCATTTCTCCATCACTCCTCCAGAGAAGTCCCTGTCTCACAATGAACATCTTCCCAAGCAGATGGGGAAATTCTCATCTCTATTGTCCACCCACTGCTTTCTGAGCTAAGCAAGTACCTGCACACTGCAAGCTTGCTCCTCTATTCTGTACATGTTCACCCATTAAGGAACTTGTGTGACCAAGTTGTAAGCAGCTTCTAATGGTGCTTCCCATGTGTATCTAGAGATCATACATATGGAAAACAATACAGGGCAATTGCAAAACCACTTACTTGAAACCTCCTTGCTGACGTATATTTCACTTCAAAAAAGATGGACAGAAATTCTGTCAAATTAACTTCTCTCAACCACACAGTATCCATCACTGCTCAATTTAAGTGCCTCTAACCTAATGTGGTGTCTCCACGCCTCAGCGGGAGACCTCAAGCCTGGTCATACTAAAGCAACATTGCCAGTGAAGTGTACAATATCTATCCCCCATTCTGTAATCATAAAGATCTACTTAGATTTGTATCTCAGTTCCTGGCTAGCCTATATCAATGAACATTTGCACTGGATATAGTTCTGGTAGCTGTGCAGAGCTGCATGACAGTATGCATCAGATGTTTCTTTCCTCTCACGTTTAAAAGCAAGCTCGATGTACTGAGTTTCTCCAAAGAAGCCCAGATATGCTCTCATTTACTTTAATTAGAAGAGTCACTTGAAATGCATGCATTTTCTCCTTCAGTTACTGCAGCAAAACATCCAGCACTCAAAAAAAACCTCCCAACTGAACAAACAAAAAACCCCAGTCTCAGATCACATCTCTCACTTCGGGGTGGTGGGAAGCATCAGATCTGCAAATACATGTGTACGGTTTGATCCGGAGTCTTAAACAACAAGTGCGGCAGACACTTTCATACACATCTATGAGTTATATGATATGGTATTGCTGGCTGGAAGGCCAAAAACTCCCCAAGTGTGAAGGGATGTTGCAGTACCAGCTGAGGCAGGCTATGCTGCTTGCCTGTCGTCCTCTCTCAGGCACCAACTGTTCTGGAGTGTGGAGCACACATGGGATTCAGCATGTCCCAGCAGGATTTCCAGCAAGGACACTGGTAAATCCAGGTCTGTCTCATGGCCTCTTTCAGAGACTGCACAGCCAGAAACAATGACACAGAAGGATACTTCTCATTCTGTGTTCCTACTTAATTTTTAAATTCTCAGTAAACTTCCAGTTCACCTTTTAGGGTTCACTGAATAAACTGTTCTTTAGCCAAGTAAAAGTGCTTGCAGTACATTCCTGCATTTTTCTGTTGTGAAATATCCTACAGAGACAACAACATATTTTTCTTGGATTAAACTGGAATTTTTTTTAGTTGGTTTTTTTTGAAAGGTGTGTAATTGCTAGAGCATCCTAATTATGAAACTCATCAAGGAACTTTCACACACATTTTATGGACTTCAGATTTCCCACTGACAGAATCTTCTTGCTGGGAAAGAAGAGATGATGAGAAAAGTTCAGGAGACAGAACCCAGACTAGCAGTACATAATTTTTCACTTCTGTCTTTAATACTAAGAAGAAATAAAGAAAAAATGACGCTGTATTTGTAACATGTCATTCCATTTTCATTTGAGAAAATATCCCGAACTCCTCAGGAGGACTGATGGGGGAAGGGAGTGGGGGGATCAAGGCTTATGTTACTGTTTTGTTTCATTCCATTCAGAAAAAACATACATCTGGAAACCAAGCTGCAGAAAAATAGCCGGTCTTAAGTGGTCTGAAGTGCTGTCAGTGCTAGCTGCTTTCTGCTGAGCTGAAGTGACCATTTTTATATCATTTCAGTCTGTGGTGAAAAGATCATTACCATGCTACTCCCAGGAAGTCAGTCCTCCTGCAAGTGAGATCCTTTGTTATGAATATGGAACAGATGGGCCCAAATCTATCTGCTCCCTAGGAAAAAAAAACACTCACAACCTACCTCTCTCTATTAAAGACTCTACTTAGCTCCTTTATAGCACTGGCTTTTTGTGCACTGCTGTGAGGTTTTGACTTTATAGAAAAAGGCACTTCATAAAAGCAATAGTTCTTACTCCTAAATGAAAAGCAGCCTAAGAACTGCAGAAGATGAATGCAGAGTTTAACCCACGTGACTCCTTGGAGATATGCAAATATTCAATTACTAGCTTTTTTAAGCTAGAGAAAGGATTTTTTTCTGAGGAGGAAAACCAGCCATTTGTTGTAAAGACTGCAGCAATGGCAGTGAAGTATGTAGATGACAATATGCTACTCCCTCTAATAAAGGTTGAATCTAACTATGTTATTGCAAGAAAGATCATGGATTTTATTTGTATATATGTAAGTGTGGATCAAGATGACACTTCTGGAAAGAAATCTGTAGCAGTCTTTCAAAAATTGACTTTTTTTTGGTAGGAGACAAAACCCCCTGAAATTAGGTACCCATCATGAATACAAAAAAGATTTAATGCATCAATTTATCTCCAAATATTGCACCCTGTTGGGCCTATTTCCTAAGACTTTAGCAAAAGCTACATCAATATTACACCAATTAACTTTGCAAATTGCAAATATGCACAAACTGGAACTGACACCAACAGATGTACTTACTGACTCTGCTCATTTGCAGTGGAGTTAAGCAAGTACAGGTAGAGTCTCTGTCACTTCTACTATTAGAACAATAATGAGTGTTTATTCCTAGCCACTCATACACACAAGTACGGTTTATATCAACTTCTCACAAAAACACATATAACAGAAGTCAGTGGCCTGCTTTACTCACTGTTTAATATGTTTACCATCTGTCTGCTTTTTCAAAAGTAATTGAAAAAACTATTTTTGTGGCAGGATGCTTTGATTCTGACTAAATCAAGTCTTCAGGCAAATCTCCCCCTGCCAGTGAAGGCACAGCTTGCCTCAAGTCATAACCTTTGTTGGCAGAAGGGAACCAGCCTTGAAACAGATCACGAAACAGATGTTTTATGCCAAATCAGAGTCTAGGGATATACAGGCTACTGAAAATAAAACTCTTCTCCTGTCTGTTCAATCATTTCAATTCCCTGCAGTGTGAAATATGAACTTGCCAACAAATGGCCAGTGTGCTATGCAGCACAGCAGGGAGAGCAAGTGCCACAGAAGCACCAAGGGCTGGAAAACTCCTTCATTAGGTCTGCTTTTCTGCCCAAGCCTGAGCAGTGACATGTGGGAGGCATCTCCAATGGAAGGTGATGGTATTTGTAAAGACAAGTTTCCATCAGTTCCAATTATAGAAATTCTGTGCACTTGCTTGGAGGAGAAGGAGGTTCATGTGGTTTTATCCACAGTTCACGGTCATTAGGGGCTTACAACAAAGTTGTAAGTTGCTTGTTGGCTTTCTTTTAATGATTTTTCTTTAAAATTTTCCCACTTGAGACATAACTGTTGAAAAAATAACCACCTATGTGCTTACAAAAAAAAATTCCATCAGCTTAATGTCAGAGCTCTACTACAAAACTTATGACAAATGCCCTACAGGAAATCCCATTTTTGAGTAGTGGAGCACCTTCACACCAGGAAAGGGTACGAGCCCTGTTCCTACCACCTCTAAGGAGAATGGCAGGACTCTGGTGGCACATGAGCAAAAGGCCAAGAGTCCAGTGCTCCAGCTCCCTCTGTTATTGGTCTCCCCATCCAGATGCTTCTGTCTGATTAAAGCATTACCTGTCTAGAGACACACAGTTGCTCTTGAGAGATAGCTGCTCAAAACACCAGTTAAACATAAAAGAAACCTTGTACTTTCGAGTCAGTTTCCATCCACATCAACACTACAACCACTCTTCCGTGTTTCGAAGGTAACAGTTGCACTTTGTGTTAAAAGGAAGGAACTGCTAACAATACTAGACTATCTTAGCTCTTGAGAGCAGAAATGAGGCCCAAGTCGATAAGAAAACTGTATTTGTACTTAAAAAAAAAAAAAAAAGCAACTGGTAAAACCTAAACTTATCATTCAAAAGAACCTACTGACAAGTTTTCAAGATGTTTACAATCTGCAACTGAGCTCACATTTTCAAAAGTCAGTGCTTCATGTGCAAAGCATTTTAGAAATCTGATCAACTATTTGGATACCTAAGTGACAGCTAAGTACTTCTAAGATTATGACTTTAATTGGGAATGCCAAGCACTTCTGACATATGGCCTGTAATATGCAATCAATTTATTTTACCTACTTTTGGACTGTGATCAAGGAAGAATAAGAATGAAGAAGCATATGTGCAATTTACATGGAATAAATTACATATATTGTATCTAGCACAGATTTAGGTGGGTTATGGTCTTTTCTTCTTTTTTTGAAAATTTGTGTGCTCAGGTGCATTTCAGATCAATCTCCTAAAACCTAAATAAAAAATCCGCTCAAATGTAGATACACCAAAATCAATGTCATTTTCACTGGTGGTCAGGTCAAAAAAAGACCATGATGACCAACTATCTGTGAGCACAGTTGCCAGAACTTTTCTTTAATTCCAGTTAACATGAATCAAAACAATAAATTTTAGCATTCAATGTACATAAACAATTTCTATTTGCTTTTCAAATCTGAAAAAGATTCCAGTGAGAAATTTATGTCTACAAATGAAAAAAACCTGTTTCCTCATGAAATGGCACAGAAAAAAAATGGCCGCTACTTTTTGTCTTTTTTCCCCTCTCCCCTCACTGAAAGCTCTTATTTCAAGGTCTTTTTTTCTTAAGACTAAAATACAGTTGCTGAAGAGCTAAGGCAATTTCATGGGACTTTCTGTTGCTGCTTTATTTGTGTGGCTTTCATTGCCACATTGACATTTTCATTCTTTGTAGAATGTACATGTGGTTATAATTACACCTCATATTTATAACAGTGCAGCGCAGATTTACACGTACATATTAGCACACAATACCATATACTGTTCACAAGCACTCTGTGCATTCACATCATTGTGAAAATTCAGCTGTACTCACACAAGTACCACATGTAATTTTAATTTATCTTTCTAAAGCACAATGTTCCTCATCCTCATAGTTGATAGAGTTCTGAAAATTTTATCTTCCTTTTCTGCCTACAGCTTAGATGTTGTATCAGGTTCCCCAAGAGATTTATTTTTAGTTTAAGACTATTTTTCACTCAAAATATCCTCTGCTTCACTGAAATGAAA
Organism: Pterocles orientalis; assembly: GCA_011057875.1. NCBI lineage: Eukaryota > Metazoa > Chordata > Aves > Pterocliformes > Pteroclidae > Pterocles > Pterocles orientalis. The sequence continues at coordinate 643,491 of WKFP01015020.1, forward strand.
AAGTCCTGGACAGAAATATATCTTCTCAGGTAAGTTACCATAAATATTCTTCCTAGGTAGTCCTTTATAAGGGGTTTTTCCAAGCTAACTCTTAATGCACATCTTTTAGACCTGTGCAAAAACTAGAACAGATTATTGGATTTCCAAATTATCCCATAATTTGGCTAGAAGCAATGCTACTGTTTCTGATGAAAACAAGCAGCTGGTGTGGTGTTCAAGGGTTTGAAAGTGCACAGTACCCTCAAATCTTCCTTCACAGCAAGCACTGACTGTTACACAGAAGCAGGTGCCAGGTAACTGCAAAGCTACTGGAAAAGGTAGTTTCTCCTTCAATTAAAAAGACAGCAATAACATGGCATGACACACAGTTTGGAGAACTCCAATGAAAATGAACATTTTATATTTTGCATCCCAAGGATTTTGGAGGCAAAACAAAATGCTTCTTTTCTGATAAGTGGACATACTTCCTTATGGAAGCTGGAGCTTATGGAAGCTGGAGCATATTTGTAGAGATGGCTCCTTCTGCCATTTTCTTCAATAGGAGAGATCTCAGTGGGAATTTTTCTCCTCTAATGCACACCCATTACCACAGTAGTTACCAGAAAAGAGGGGAACAGCAGAGAAGTAAAGTTAACACCTCATATAGTCATATCTCTGCCCTGAGAAATATTGCAAGTAGTCCCCTATTAAAACTAGGGCTGAATTTATCTTTAACCTTATTTTTGCTTGGGAAAGCATTAAGTGATGCATAGTGATAACAGCACGGTTACACCACATCAAGGGCAAGAAAAAACAACTCACCAGCTAAGCCCATAGAGCAGAATGACAATCTAGTGAAAGTATAATAAAATGCCCAGCAGGAACTTAACTGGCATTTTACATTATAAACACCTTATATTTCAGTGGAGTTAAAATAATGTGTGTTTTTAGTTTGACAAAATTAGCATTTTTATAATCACAATAGCTAAAGCCTTAACACAAAAAAGATTGCTTTTGTTAAAGATTTAACCAGTATCTGACTTTTTAATATTATTATATCTACATATGTGTATATATATGCACATATGAGAGCATACAATCCACACACATACAGCTGCTAAACAAATATGTAAGTACAGGAAAAAAGGTCAGTGAGTAGAGAAGTGAACATTCTTACAAAGATTTTGTCGTTTTTGAAAGAACAGTACCTCTAAGACAGAACTTGGCCTTAGGGGAAAAAAAATAGTAATAGATATTCCACCAAATCGATTCACTGCAAGCTTCATACGTGCTTATCTTAAGCAGGGTATATGATTAAGTTCTCAGACTCCACTAAATTAATTAGCTGCCCCATACTAATTTTGGGTAAACAGAGGGCACATTAACACCGTGTCACAGGAATTACAAAACCTCCATGAAACAGAATGACCTCTGTGGAAATCACATGCTGAACAGAAGCTTTCCCTATTACAATTTGAGCATATGGCATAGTAAGTTTCTTGGGGGAATAACACTACCTCTACTGATTTTATCATGTTCTTCTCTTGTGAAATATTTCACTGAAAATAACTGTAACCTAATGATGCTTCAGAGGAGTCCCTACGCGAGAGAAGAAATAACAGGAAGAAATGTTATGTTTGAGACTATACTTCCTCTTCACAGGATCTTTAGACATCCAATGGGAACTGTCAGAGCCACCAATCAATTAATTTTCCAATCTCTCTGTAATGAGTTTTTTTTCTCCTCCAACCCTTGTTTGTCTCCTTTGTAACACACAGCTGACTTTTCACTTGTGTTTTGATTTCCTTCATTTTATACAATCCTAAAGCACAGAATTTAAGGAAAAAAGGGAGTTAGCCATAGCAGAACAAAATACAGCATGTCTGTTCTTTAATTCCTTGGAACTTGATGAGCTCAAAGAGTAGTATGCTAGGAAATTGATTTTGTCTGTCCAAAACACGTGAAAGTGTGAAGGTCACGTTGGCAGTCTGCCCTGCATTGTTGCTAAACCCTGCAGTACTCACTTCAATCTGTGTCTTATCATTCTAGTCATTTCTTCACACCCTTTACCAAGTTCACGGACCACTCCTACAGTACTCAACAGAACTACTTGCAGACGCACAGACTATGAAGCTGTTACCCATGCTACTTTTTTCCTGGCAGACTAAACAGGGCCTATGAAGCCACCCTGAGGAAAAAAAAAAAAAAAAAAGGCATGATGCGGGCGAAGAAAGAAGCAAGCATGAAGGCAAAAGGAACCAAAATGCTGAAACAGCAGTTAAATAGACATCTCACTTCTATTGGATATTTGGAATTGCCAAAAAATTAAGAAATGTGGGTCTGGTTTGTTTTTTAACCTCATTCTGCTTTGTTGATTAACCTGTTTCTGCGCTTAAAATGAATTACACCATCTTGTGTCTCCACTGTGTAATTTTATCACAGAGGTGACAAATCATGCTGGCAGTGATGGTCCGTGCTGAAGTGGAATGTATAGCAAAATACAGCTTTTCTCAAATGAAATACTAAAACTGTTAATCTTCACCTCAATGCCCATAATAACTGTTTTGTTCTCTATGGCATCTGGGAGAAAAAAATGTCTTCCAGAAAGCATTCTGGCAGCCAATCTGCTTGTTAATAAAAGCCGGAGAAAACATTTGTGATTAATATAAATTACTAATTCCACTTTTAATGCCTAAATGTGACAGTGACTAATTTATACAGTTTCGCTTGAGCTGCCACTATTTCAAGTGGGACTGCAAACAAAAAATGCTGTTGCACTGGCGTATGTTTCTAAGCAAAGCTACCACAGGTGCAGCGCTACAGATGAAGAACCCTACCTCTGGCAATAATTTCTAAATGTACTGGCTGATGACTCTGCTTGGGCTGAAGGAAAAGGGTCAGCAGTGAAAGCTACCTAACACCCTCCTACCCTAAGCTGGAAATGGCACAGATATAGGAGCCAGTTACCACAAACCATGAGGCTGAGGTGGCTGTTGCTTCTGCTACCTAGCTGGCAGCATTTTCTAGTGCTATGATGGGAGACAGCTAAAATCTTCCCAGTTTAAGCTCAAAACTTAGTACTGCAGCAAAGCATGTGGGCTGGAATGTGGGCGCTTCACAGCACATTACCAAACAGCTGTCAAGCAGATGACGCTTCATTCTTCAGAGGTGGTTTTGTGATCACACAGATTACCCCAGGGAGACCCAGGTAAGAGATACAATATCAATAGTGAAAAAGAAATAATATCTGTATTTCAAGGCTTCAGACAACTGGGTTTGTCTTGTTACAAACATACCTTAAATGTATTCTTATACATTATCATTAATTTGAAACTCCAGTAGCATAATAATTTGTCTGCTTATTTTCAACTGCTAATTAAAATAATTTTAAAAGTCTTGTGAAATATAAGAAAATTTGAGAAAAGAAATTGTTAAACAATAACCTACCCATGTTGGTTGCTCACATCTGAACTACACAACATCCTCACGGGAACATACCTTTATTTCCGAACAAACATTAAGCTTTTCTTCTGCACCTCTCCCTGAGAAAGAAACACATTTTCTGCCTTGCTAAGGTGCCTGTGGAGTTTTGAGTATGCTATTTTTCCCTTCTCTTTCTTGATGCTGTTTACTGAAAGGACCAAAGGTAGTCAGATTCCACCTCCACGAAGCAACAATGGGAACGCACACGTGACTGGGGAAAAACAAGTTCATAACTTCTCTCTGCATCACCAGCCAGAAGCACAGAGGTGTTAATACTAAGCCCTCTTCAAGAGGAGAGGTTGCATTTTTCTTACAGATACTTAAGAAAGCCATAACACCTCTTCCAGCCTAAGGCTACTTTATTTCTGCTCAAGATTTCTCTGGTACAGGTACGTTCACATGTGTACAGACAGCAAGCCATGCTGCAGTTGTGGCTATGGATCCTGACTTCATTCCCAATCCAGGGCTCTACCGCTGTAGGATAGTGCATTCTGCAATACATCACAGCTGATTATCTTCTGCAAAACCTTAAAATATTAGAGAGAAGTAGGCCCCATGCAGTTTTTAATGACACAGGCATAAAGATTTAGGAAGATGACCTTGCATTACTAAAAGCAGATTTGTTAAAAAACACATAAGAAAAAAATCCAAGCTCATAACTTCACAATATCCCCGCCTACAACTCTTACAAGTTAAATTGTTCTGGTCTATTTTTCCGTGAACACATTTTGAATGCCACTACAACTGAACTGTCAGGGCTCTTTAAATTGATTAATATACTGTCATTCTGATTATTCTTCAAATAATTAATATCATTTCACCCCCAGAAGATCACCAACAGCAACATTATTCCCCATATCCATTATCAGGAGCCTGGTTACTTTTGTGCATAGAGGTATGGCACAAGTGAGATTCTGATACCCCTTCAAGCCCTTCTTAATTCCCTAAAGCTGTGCTGTATCTATCTGGCTATACCACTTGATACTTAAAATATTAACTATCCATGAGGTAAAAGGGAAGCCAGGGAGATTTTAGAGGCAGTAAAAATCTCATTTGGCCAATAATGTAGATTTGAGGATGACCTGCTGCTTTCCTGAGGGAAAGCGGAAACATTTGGAAGTCTGAAAAGATATTTCTATGATTTCTCAGAATAAAGCACTTCCATGCATTTCCGAACACTCCATGAAAAATCTTATTCTACATGATTTATATTGACTTGCCAAGAATATTAGACACAGGTGTACTAACTGCATGTGCCATTTTGAGCTCACAGTCTTGGCCCCCTTGACCAGTACGCGTTACTGGGAAATAAAAGTTACTGAGAATTCCATAACATTCTCCTATTTTACAGCCTCCTCCAATATCAGAGGATCTTAGAAACAAATTTACTTCTTTTAAATCCAAGCATTTCTGGAAATATGGAGTCGAGTGTTGAATATTAATTTATGAAACAAGTTAATTACCCAATTGCTCAGCATGTGGAAGCATTTTTTCATTGAGAGAGTTTGGTTTTGGTCTATTGGTTTCAGGCATACATACATACTCAGTTTGTATCATGACACACAGATAGTATCAGCAGAGGAAGTGCTGCCTTGGTGAGCTGGTCTGAGGAACAGGGGGACTAACATGCTGATGACATGGAGGCAACGAAATACAACACTGTTATTCCAAATGTTACTGCTATGTTATTTCCATTCTGCTCCATGTTACAAAACTCATAGTTCCAATACAACAGCTCATTAAACAGGTTTGAGTTTGCTCAAAAATCAAATTAGAACACTGTTACAGTTATAAGTCCTCAGGTAATTAATAATACTCTCCACTTCTATGAGTTCTTTCATCCAAGGAATCCACATGCTCCACCTTATTAACCTCGTAACATACCAGTGAAGTACCACTGCCAAGAGCCTCACCCACCACCGAAGTGCACCCATGTCTGAGATATTAAGTTGTAGCTGTTGAACATCAAAACTCATATAAAGCAAGGAACGATGAATGGTCCATCAGGATTTAAAGGGCTGTGTGCAACTCAATCAATTGTACTTCCAGCAGAACACTGGAATTTAAATACTTATTTTTAAGAATGTTATAAAAATCCCCTTGCAACTATCACAAATGTTAAAATTATACCAATCCATAGCCACCAGTACGGAATATTTGGTCACCATTTGCCTTAAGACAGGTGTGTCACATATGGCCTTAACGAGTTCCTAATGTTCCTTGGAAGTCTTTTATCCAAGGTCTAACCAATCTATCTTTTTAATGTTTGTGATCTGATGACCACATAACAACATTCAATACATGCCTTATTTTCCTACAAAATGAACTTAACTTTGTTAAGCACATTAGGTAAGAAGGCAAAAAAGACAGAGGAAGGAAAACCCTGTCCCTCATCCTTTCTGTCTGTGGGCACTCCCTCGTTCTTCTAATGTTCAAAATCAGTACTTCAGTAGAAAGTAACACAAGTCACTGGTCTTCCTACAGGAGTGAGGACATTATACAATATGCTCATGAGACAGCTTTCAAATTTGCAGATATATAGTATATCCTCCCCTCTTTTATATTTCTGCTGCTATCAGGATCTTAATGGCACTTGAATTTTTGAAGCACATGAATCCAAATAAGCTTCTTTCAACTTGTTATCTGAAAGACATTAATTTCCTTTGAAAAAACTCAGACAATAGAGACCAGCACTTCTGTGGGTTCTCTCATCGTTTTCTTATATGGATTTCTCCCGAGTCCCAAATTATTCAACAGGTTTTAACGCTCCCTTTGAGGAGCCTAAGAACACTATCAACATCAAAATCTATTAGACACTGGTGACTGTTTCTGCTTTCTTTTTAGCAGTACCAGCATTTAATTCTTCTGATGCTTTCTAACAGCAACCAGTCCTTTAATCTACACACTAAGGTAAGAATGAATTCCTTTTTAAAGGTCACCTTCCTTGTCTGTCTAATGTTATCACACACACAAAAATTTTTTTTAAAGTACACATTTATCAAACCCTTTCAATTGCTTTGATTTAATTCAGAATATCTTGAGTGATTCTGGTAAACTAGCTATCAAAACAGGATTCGTAGTAGAGTGGCATGTCTGAGCCCACTGCTGTCCAAGTAGCTTCAGTGTTTATGCTGATCAGATCTTGATTGAACGGTTAATGGAGGACCTCGCAATAAATAATGTTTCCCTAAAATAAAAGGGCAATTAATAGACTAAAAATGTTTGTAATTCCCTCAGCATCCTTTAACAATGTTCTTTAGTTAACCTTCATTTTTTAGCTTTTGGTATGAACCAGGATGTCTGGAGAGAGAGTTCCAAAAGGAACCTTCTGACCTCACGCCTTCAAAAAGCAATGAGAAAACACAAACACCAGAAGTACCTGCATTAACTGACACCTGACAGACAGCCTTTTTTCACTTGCTGAAAGACAAACCCAGACTTCACTTTCAAAGCTAAATATATCCAACTTAAGTCAACTGTTTCCATGAGTAGAAACAATTTCTAACACAAGTGTAGCCTTTGGAGTAAATACCATGACTCCACTGTCCCCAGTATAAGTCGAGTATGACATGGCAAGACTTACCATTGATCTGCTCCATTCATTTCTCTAAAGAGTGCACAACACCCTGAAGCTGAAGTCCAAACTTTGCCCCAAGCCAAATCTTTGAGTGCCAATATTGACAGATTCAAAGGGGGAAATATCCAAACCAGGCCTTTTACACCATATAAGTTGTTGATATGGGGGAAAAACCCCACCCAAACAGGGGTTTTGTTGAAAGATCTTCAACAAGCAACCTGTTTTCATGTTTCAGTCTTATTTTGTCCTACAGAAGAAGATGTCACGGGTATTGGTCAAGAAGCCAAATAAGAGATTTAGCCAAGGACTTTGTGAGACAAATAGCATTAGAAGCATACAAAATGACCAACTGCCTGAACAAGCAGATACACAAGGTACACAACAGGTGATTGCAAGAGATGTCCAGTCTTTATCGTAATTACAAACAGAGGAACAGTAACTCCCAGAAAGAGCAATTCTCCCCTACATAAAGGCAACTTTAAAATCAGGCTGACAGTGTCTTTACATTTACACTGGTAAATGCATCAGTAAAACATCCACTGTGCTTTATTTGCTTTTCCAAGATGGTATAACTTGCCACTTATGCCAAGGTCACTTTGCTGGTTATGAGATTTTTCCTTATCAGTATGACTCCTTACAGAGAAACCATATATTCCAAGTGCTGGACTAATAATAATTTAACAAACAAAAAAAAAAGGTGTTCCTAAAGTGTCACTTAAATATTGCTATGCTACCCCAGCTAGGAGACAACAACAAAAGTAATTGCTGACTTCCTCAAGAAAATTAAGTAACCTAACCACCAGCCCAACTGTCAACAGTAACCCTTGATTGATTCTAATATTCTCCAGGAAGCAGTGAGTAGTCACACTGGTTTCTTTACATTATCTGCTTTTCCAGCAGGGTTTTCCCCAAATAAGTCAGACTCAAAACCTGAGAAATATTATACTTTTGTCCTCACACAGCACCTCCTACCAGCAGACCTACAGTCAGTGGTATAAACTGCTATGCTAACAACACCAACTGGTTCTAAAAAAGCAGCATTTCCAGGTCTGTAGCAGGACGAAAAAAAAAGAGAGAGAAGTATGGGGTTTCTTAGGGGGAATCACATTTACCTTTTCTGATAGGTGAAGACTACAGTTCGCAATCTTTCTGTTTTGTGTTCCCATTACATCAAACTAAACCTCTAGCAAACATGCCAAGATCCCTAAATCAAATAATCATGTTACAGTGAGTTCTGCCTGTTCATGGAAAACACTGATATCCACTAATATTAAGCTGATGCTCAGGCAAGAGCAATGAGCTCCATACAGCTGTTTAAAACCATTTGTTGATCACATGAAAAATATCAAGTAGCTGTCAACAAACTATTGCATAAAAATTTCTCAGTAGTTTTCTCTCTCATTTTCACAGGCTATTCAGCCTTGCCTCTGTGAAGTCCCCTTTCTTAATTCTTGCTACAGCAAAACCAACCCAACCAAAGGAAAATAGCCAAACTGGTAATCTGGGAAGCTATGCCAGGTTCTTAGTCACAGAAAGCTTTTCTTAGGTCTGTGTTAATTTCCATGAAAAGTGGTCAGTGCCTTTCCTATGCTAACTGCTGATTTGTATAGGGATATGTACAGTTCCTCCCTGTGAGTTAGACTTCTAAACTCTGTAAATAATTCTTTGTTAATAACCAAAAATCCTTACCACCACCACCAGCAGTGGTGGTTTCATGTCCTCCCCCATCTCCAGGAATTCACCTGGAGAAACCATTTCAAGCACAGATTCTACTGCAAGCATCTCAGCTGGAAAGGAGGGAACAGGAATGAAGTAACAATGATAATGATTTTAAAATATGCTTACAGCTTTGAGACAAAAAGACAGTAACCTTCCCAAAAATTAACCTGTCACAAAACATGGGATTGCACAGGACAGAGAAACTTGCTACGGGATTATAAGAGAAACTGAAGAAAAATAATAGCACGCAACATGTAAACACACACAAAACATGGCGGAAGGGAGAAGAGAGTTGAGTTCAGTTTAACTGTCATGAGAGACTGTTACTACCTCAACACAGGTTCAGCTAAAGACCTTATTAATAAGATAAAGTAACTACCTAATTAACAGGCAACAGTACAACAAAAAGAAGTGAAGGCATTATAAACACTTTTTTCTACTACTGTTTTTTCCTTAAGACCTTCTGAACAGAGAAGCCTCCAGATGTGTGCAGATGGTTGCAGAGAGATGGTCCAGCTACCCAGCAGTTGTTAGAGAAAAATGACAACGGGATTCAAACAGTCCCACAGTTTTTGGAACATGGTGAGGACAACTTCCAGTCACAGAGATGGAACAAGCTAACAGAAGAGAGATAATTTTATATTCAAAACTATGAAAATCACAAGTTCTCCTACAGAAGCAGCAGCTAAGACCATCAGAGTGGAATGTAATTTGAAGAAAAGACCTCAGGAGCTAAGAGTCAGAAATTTCAGGGGAAAAAAAAAGGAATTAGTGCAGAGAAACAAGGATGATGGGGAATAAAGGCAAACATTAAGAAAACCAAGGGAATAGGTAACAGCAGGTTCCCTGGGAATGCATTCTATGAGGAAAAGGAGTATGGGAAAACTGGATGTTACTAAAAAGAAGTGTATGTACAACTGTAAGTACTTCACAGACTCAGTTTCTTAATTTAATCACAAATTTAAGAACGATTAAAAATATTATTTTTAACCCTAATTGAACTCTAATCGCAAAAGCATACTACCCTGGTGTGGTCAGGAAGAATACAGTTACAACAAAAGCTTCCTGAATCGACAAACAGAAGCTTCATGCAAAGAAATGGTGACAACAAAGATAGAGTGATAAACACACATCATTAAAGGTGATACAAAGAAAAGAATAAGCATTTTGAAGTAAAATCAGAAAGACACCTGCATGAGATAAAACTAGAAAGAAACTAACAAAAAAAGGTTCCACAAATAAGCCACAGGTAAAACAATAGGATTTTTACAAGATTAAAGCAGCTCTTTTTTCAAGAAGAAACTTAAGTTATGTTTAGATAAATTACACGTGAAGCCTGGTAACTGCTAGCAAAAACCTTCTAGATCTTGTGGAGAACAGGAGAGCAGTAAGAGGACTGTGGAGAAAAGCAAACCTACCTGGTCCCTCTAGGAAAAGTGTATAAGCATACATAAATGACAATATTTAAAGTGATCAAATGACTAAATAAACAATACATATAAAATCTTGGAGGATACAAAAACAGCACAGATTTCTTAAGGGTAAACCATGTCAAATACCAAATTCTTTGATGGAATAACTGGACTGATCACTCAGAGGAAAGCATATGTTACAGCTTAATATTAGCACAATTTCTGACACTACACCCATGATACATTGTTTTCAAGAAAAGAGCAATGTGGTCTATCTTAAAGAGACACAGGAGGTTGGTTTGGAAACTGTGGTCAGGATTCCACAGTAATCTGCACCAGTCTGGTTCTAGCCAAAATGAAGCATTTTTTCATTCCAACAGCTCTGATGTATATTTGCTAAAGTTGCCACTGGTATTTTATTCAATACTGAGCACATTATCAAAAATAAAACACCCACAGCTAACTTAAAGTAATGAAAATTACATGCTTATTTTGAATTATACAATTATATAAGGTTACACATTTTAGGATTTTCTTTTTTTCCTCTTCCTTGCTTGTGTGTTTATCTCCCCTTGTACAATACCCCACTTTAACCTGCATACCCAAATTTATTTTCCCTTCTGAAGGACATTAAATTCACTTTCGTACCACTAAGTACTAGATTCTGCTTTCTCTATATTTCATTTGTTTCTTTTTCAGTAGTAATATTATTTTGTCTGTTTTCATGCTAACATACACTAATCTGAGGTGAGCACTGGCTAACAACTAAGTACAAATTGAGACTACAGGTCATGATCTATTATTTACTTTCCCCAGCCCCCTACTGTGCACTCCTTAACTAAACAACATTTACTTTATCTGTAAATATTTAATAACCTTTTCTTCTTTCAAATGTAAACTTAATCAGTACCTGTTGATTGCATTTCTGCAATGTTTAATTCACTTCTTCAGTGTAAATTTGATATCAGAAAAATATATTATTTTTTCTTGTATTTTCCTAGAATGAACATGCAAAGAATTCAAGTTCATCTGAGTGATATACAAAGGCAACGGCACAACAAAGAAAAGTGGCATTTTCAAAACCAACTGTTCAGAAAAAGAGACAGTGATTGTTCTCAAATTATTGCATTTTCTGAAAATAATGGAAGCAAAAGAGGCAAGTCACATCCTTAAAAGGTAAACTGAGAAGATTTTCAAAAAAGCTCCAGACAGTAATTCAGCTACATACCTAAGCAACCACTTAATACTTCTGTTTCCAGAAGTCTAGACTATATGACATATTTTATAACCCTTAAATAGAATATACCAGACTGATGCTACAGAGACAGCCTTCCCCCTCTCCTGCGTAGAGTGCAAAGGTTTCAGATCTGCAGAAGAAAGGAAACCTTCCCTGGAGAAGCAGTAATTTCTTCAATGTGTAGATACAGAAAGATAACAAAGGCAGTCTCTGTAGCCCAGACTAGAGTCTGCTTACAGTTTTGATAAGGAAACAAGGAACAACTTTTCACTATCTTCTTTCTTCAGCACAAACTAAGAGAAAAACATTTCAGGAAAGAAAGTGAACTCTCTCTTGAGAAGGTTTGCATTTAATTGTTAATGTGGTGTACAGTGCTTCTCTCCAACTGCTGCATTGCCAACCTTGTTACTGCCCTCAGCAGAGTAAAGGATGAGGGCAAAAATACTTGAACTACAGAAAAAAATGAAAAATGCTTTTGTGTCTCTGAAATATGCCTGAACATTTGATTTCAGTGAATGCCAGGCCAATAAGCTACCTCTTTGCTGCTAATTTTTTCCTATTTTACCTTTCACTGAAAAAAAATAATGCCATCCAAATGCAGTTGAATATCATAAAGCTCTTAATATTTTAAAACACTTTGGAACAATTATTTGGAAGGGAGCCCTGGACAGTTAAATGACTCAGCCAAATGAATGTTATCAAAGATACATAATGATTTTTGGTGAAATATTGAATTTAACCACAAACAAGGAAAACCAGGCATAAGCAACATGGGTGTATTTGCACAATAATGTCTTGCTTGAGTGTTCAATTGTTTTTGTATGTTCTAACAATGAAGCTATTAGCTAGACAGACCAAGCTGCAATTTCTCATATTTTTTCCTTCACTTTCATGTTTAGTTTCCACCTTTACTAAACACCTTCTTTCTTTTTTAAAATTTAGAAAACCAACTTGTTTTTAATTTTAATGCTTGTAACTACTGATGCCATCCCTGTGCTATGTTTTATCATGATCACGTAATGGTAAAGACCGCGTTCCTTAGCTTAAGTATTCCTGCTTTTTGATGATGATGTAGATGCTCAGGAACTGAACTAAAAACAAACAAACAAACAAGCAAAAACCTGCCACCAATTGTTCCCGGGGAGCCTGATATTGGAGTTTTGAATGACACAAAACTCCTGCTGAAGTTAAAAGCAAGCTTTTGTGAGTGACAAGAGTAGGACTGGGCCTACACAGTACAGATCTATTTATCCTAGAACATTATCCTCTTAACTCTGATATCTCTACATGATTTCTCACGACTATATTAAACAACACTTTAAAGTAACATTACAGTTTGGTTTTAAATAATAATTATTAATGAGCATATTGTTATTATTATTATTATTACTATGCTTCAGCACAAGAACAAGGCACTGTTCTGATGCTGAATCACCACTCATTAGAGGTTTTAATTTGCCAGAAGAAAAATAAATTAATGGAAAACTATCCATTAAAAATATATTTCCCTGTAGATTTAGAAGGGGAAATAAAACTCTCAGTACTGAAGAAATGAGGCTGAAAAACAGGGATCATGCTCAGTTTCTCTGGTGAAATGAGGTGGAATGACTGTTTCAGAGTAGAAAGGCCAACTACACATATGAAGGCAATATTTATTGGGATCTACAGTCTGTCTAAAGCTTTAAACTCTCTAGTCTAAACCTAAAAGAAAAAAAATACTGCTGGAGCAGTCAAACCTTATTAGGAGCAGAAGATTCAGGTACAAAACAAATTGATGAAATAAGATCTGCATTGGAGGATTAAATAAATGACACAGCTGAAGCAGTATCAACTGCACAGTGAGGTCAGGGAATCAGCCATAGCTCAACCCGCTGGTTTTTAACTTCCTGCTATTTTTACTTCCTTAGCCCCAGATGTTATCCTGCATCACCTCTGGGTGCCTAGAGCAGCCTCAATGCAGACCTCTGTGCAAGAGAACACAGCTCTGGCAGGGTGCTCCCTCCCCAGTGCTTTGGGGAGTGGGCGTGAATGTGTGTGTGCCCATTCACAGTCCCTTGCTTGCCACCTGCTCCCACGGCACCCCACATTGCTCATGCTGACAGAAACAGATCATCTAAGAAAAAGGAGGAGAAAAAAAAAAGAAAGAAGAAAAAAGAAGCCACTTGGCTTGACGCTAGGAGTATTTACCCTAAGAAATTACAACTTTAAATACTACTAGACTACTGACATCAGCAGCCATACCACTTACAAAGTCACTTTTCCTGTGATAAAGATTACGGAGACAACAGTATTTCATATGAACAAATAAGAAAATCCACGAATTTCACATGCAAAGGATTAATAATTTTTCCTCATATTTTGGGACAGCTTCCATCCTACCCTTCTTGCCCCGTCCTCCTCCTCCTCCTCTACTTCAGAGTGCTGGAATAAATGTAATTGTGCATTTTGCTTTAACAGTCAGACACAGTTCAGTGAACAGGCTGACATGCTATTTCATGTGAGAAAAGAAGCTGTGATTTAATCTCATTTTTACTAGCTAGATCCCTAGCTAATGTATCTGGGGACAGATAAGCCTGCACTCACTTTAAGACATGCATTATATACTGTTTGTCCTGTATTTCCAGAGAGCGTAGGTGAAAAATTAGCACCTGCTGTGCAACAGTGGTAAATCTCTATATACTCACAGATGTAGAAATATTCCCGGCCTGGCCTGAACTCAAATCCTAGTGAGAAGGGCGTGAAGAGCTGGAACTTTTCGGAGAACTTCAATGGTCCGTTCGGGGAATGTGGCCGATTACACTCCCACCTCTTGAACCCTTTGGAGGTGTGATCGCAGGAGCTGTAGCCATCAAAATTTACCATGTACAGAATGTAACGTTCGGTCTTATCTTCTGGCACTGAGTCTTCATAGTGAGGGCAGAACACATCCAGGTAGTCATTGATGCAGACATCGATGTGGTAGTCACCCCGCTGGAATCTGAAATCACAGGAAGACTTCAGATGTAAGCACAGTTAACTCAAGATACCTTGCTGCAGGATAATGTTCTTATAAAAGGGGTATCACTAGTGGTACTTCATTTCGCTCCAGTCATGCACATTCACTCTCAAAAATAACCCTTACAATTCACCAGAGCTATCAGAGACTGTTTACACAGGAATATGAACGTATGGCCTTCTGGATAAAGGTTTTGCTCTCTTGTCTTACAAAATGTGTCTCTTGCTAATGCATACAAAGTTATAGGCTATCCTTCCCTGTGGTTTATTGAACAAACAAACAAAGAAAGTATATGCTTTATTTGGCTGGGTTTTTTTTTTCAATTGGACAAAGAAGCAAGAAGAAGCAAAGAAGCTAAAACTGTATTAGTCTCCCCAAGTCAGTGTCTACATAAACATCTACATATGCATACAAATAAATAACCCAAACATATCCTCTTCTCTGAATCAGGCAGTAATCACCCCTGCACTGAAAGCTGATTTGACTGCAAGTACTTATAGTCACTACAAGATCACAAACAGATTTACTCTTTCTTCATGATTAGCAGCAGTTTATCAAGATGCAAAGAAAAGACTGTATTGCTTTTTAAAGACATTTGAAAAGCAGCGCATCTCCTTCGCCAAAAGCACACAGTGTAGATGTTGCTCTGCTCAGATAAAAGGATTCTGGGATATGAATGATCAGCATTCAGCCTAATGTGACAGGTCTGAATGAGTGCCAGATGAAAAATGCAGTGCAAGGTACCAGCCCAGATGCACTTTATTAGTACTACTAGTATTACTCAGGAGTCCTTAGAGATGTGGGATTCTTGTTTTGTTGGGGTTGGAGAGGGTGTCCTTTTTTCTCCCCTCCATGTTTCACTTACATTACTTCTGTAATGCCTACCACAGGATGTAGTAGAAAATATGGGAACAAATTCAGTGTCTCCAGGGGAGCTTATACCATGATGGATTTAATAATTGCATAAACCAGGTCTGTATGTCTATCAAACTCCCTGGGGCAGCCAAAGAAACCAACCACTGACCTATTCCACTTCAGGCCAACTGGCCTACTTGTAGCTTCTCTCTTTCACGGCTGCAGCTGTCAAGTGTACCACAGAGCAACAAAAAGGCCATGACAGATTTAACTATAATACTTCTTTTTAGCTGAGGGGCATATTTTAAACACTTGATGGGCTTAAAATCTGCCATCTGGATCCTTCTATCTAATTTCAGAGAAAAAGCAATGATCTGCTGGCCCTCCGAGGATAAATTCAAAGCAAACTACACCTTTTCATATCCCTACAATAATTTAACTTCAATAAAATAGCTTTTTAAAGGGGCAAAACTGAACATGCATCAAATCATTATATATCTCTATAATTTCAGCCAGTGCACAGCCTCACAGTTCCATTCTGTAACATGGGAAAACCTCCCTGAACAACAGTTCTACCAGGAGAATTCACATTTATCTAAATCATTAGCTAAAAAACATATTTTTGTACTCCAGTGCTTACAAAACCTGTCACCTCAACAGATAGTGTCTTAATACATTTGCAAAAATGTATTGTTTTCAAATGAAGACTGGGTTAAGGAGCAGTTAAGTAATCTGGACACCCATAAATCCATGGGTCCTGATGGGATGCACCTGCGGGTGCTGAGGGAGATGGCGGAAGTCATTGCTAGGCCACTCTCCATCATCTTTGGCAAGTCATGGGAAACACGGGAGGTGCCTGAGGACTGGAGAAAAGCAAATGTCACACCAGTCTTCAAAAAGGGCAAGAAGGAGGACCCGGGTAACTATAGACCGGTCAGCCTCACCTCCATCCCTGGAAAGGTGATGGAACAACTTATTCTCGACACTCTCTCTAGGCATATGAGGGATAAGAAGGTCATTAGAGACAGTCAACATGGCTTCACCAAGGGGAAGTCATGCTTGACCAACCTGATACCCTTTTATGAGGACATCCCAGGTGGATAGATGATGGTAAAGCAGTAGATGTGGTCTAC
Organism: Pterocles orientalis; assembly: GCA_011057875.1. Taxonomy (NCBI): domain Eukaryota; kingdom Metazoa; phylum Chordata; class Aves; order Pterocliformes; family Pteroclidae; genus Pterocles; species Pterocles orientalis. The sequence goes on from WKFP01015020.1 coordinate 659,881, forward strand.
CTCGATTTCAGAAAAGCATTTGACACCATCTCCCACAGTATCCTTGCGGCTAAACTGAGGAAGTGTGATCTGGATGATCGGGTAGTGAGATGGATTGTGAACTGGCTGGAGAAAAGAAGCCAGAGAGTTGTGGTGAATGGGATGGAGTCTAGTTGGAGGCCTGTATCTAGTGGAGAACCCCAGGGTTCGGTATTGGGACCAGTGCTATTCAATATATTCATCAATGACTTGGATGAGGGAATACAGTGCACTCTCAGCAAGTTTGCTGATGATATGAAACTGGGAGGAGTGGTTGACACGCCAGAAGGCTGTGCTTCCATCCAGCAAGACCTAGACAGGCTGGAGATGCAGGCGGGGAAAAATTTAATGCAATTTAACAAGAGCAAGTGTAGAGTCTTGCATCTGGGAAAGAACAACACCAGGTTCCAGTATAAGTTGGGTACTGGCCTGTTGGAGTGTAGTGTAGGGGAGAGGGACCTGAGGGTCCTGGTGGACAGCAGGATGACCATGAGCCAGCACTGTGCCCTCGTGGTCAAGAAGGCCAATGGCATCCTGGGGTGTATCAGAAGGGGGGTGGTCAGTAGGTCAAGAGAAGTTCTCCTCCCCCTCTACTCTGCCCTGGTGAGACCGCATCTGGAATATTGTGTCCAGTTCTGGGCCCCTCAGTTCAAGAAGGACAGGGAACTGCTGGAAAGAGTCCAGCACAGAGCCACGAAGATGATGAAGGGAATGGAGCATCTCCCTCACGAGGAAAGGCTGAGGGAGCTTGGTCTCTTTAGCTTGGAAAAGAGGAGACTGAGGGGTGACCTAATCAATGTTTATAAATATGTGAAGAGTGAGTGTCAGGAGGATGAAGCCAGGCTCTTCTCTGTGACATCCAGTGATAGGACAAGGGGCAATCGGTGCAAGCTGGAACATAGGAGGTTCCACTTGAATATGAGAAAAAACTTCTTTACAGTGAGGGTGACAGAGCACTGGAACAGGCTGCCCAGAGAGGTTGTGGAGTCTTCTTCTCTGGAGACATTCAAAGCCCGCCTGGATGCGTTCCTGTGCGATCTGATCTAGGTGTTCCCGCTCCGGCAGGGGGATTGGACTAGATGATCTTTCGAGGTCCCTTCCAATCCCTAACATTCTGTGATTCTGTGACTCTGGTGTCTGTTCTCTGTATCAGTTAGCAGTACGCCATTTCTAACAGGTAATAAAAAGAGTATCTTATAAGTTATGAATAGGAAAGGCACATTCTCGCAATGATTCTCTTTTTTTATTACAGTTTTAGTAAGTACAAATGAAGATATATTTTTATATATTTGTATGTATGTGCGCATGCTTTTTTTAACCATGCAAGGGACAGACAATGCAGTTTTCTCAAGGGATTCTCAAGGTTACCTCTTATATCAGCCTGCACCTTCACAATAACGCCCAATTATTTTTTTGTGACGGAAACTATGCTTTCAGCACTACACTTAGGTAATTGCAGACATTCAGGATCAGAGTGGCCTCCTTAACATTAAACTCTTACAACACTAATAACCTTATGTGAACTCTTTCTATACATTCTCTTTAAGTCAATGGAGAAAACTAGGAACTTCTCAAGTTCAATTCATCTGGCCTGTTTAGGCCCAAGATACACTGCAATGAGACCAATCACACTTCAGAAGTAGCTTTTTCTCTCCTTTAACCAAAATGAGGGTCTAGACAGACATTTCCCAGACAGAGTCTGTACTGTAAATAGCTGCATTTGAAGGGAAGAATCCGAGCGCACAGTCTATGATAATGGAGTTGATAAATACAAAGAGATGGACGACTAAATTTGTGATCACACTTAAATCTGCACTAGCAATGAAATTAAACTTGTAAACTGGACCAGTGAGCTGTTTCCCCCAACACTGAAAAGAAAGAGCTCATCTAACTCCCTTTAGGCAAAGTCCCCTATGGTATTATTGTTAAACAAACAAAACCACAACAGAGCTGTCCTCTTTGATCACTGGTATTTTAGTAGACTCATTTTTATTTCTGCTTCCTGAAATGGGTGCTGAAGCAGCTGAGTGTCTTCATTCGCCCAAGCACGTGCCTGTCAAACACGTGGAAACTAAGACGCAAGGGCTGCCTGCAAAGCAGGTCTGAGGGTGAAGTACACAACCAAGTCCCTTTATTCCAAAGCTCTTGTCTCCCTGCTCTCTCAGTATTTTAATTCCACAGTCACTTGCCATAGCCAGAAAGCGTTTACATTGACGTGTCTAAAAAAGGAAGACAATGGTGCATATTTTAAGTGATCTAAACTGGCCTTTAGCTGACTCTGCTGGCCCAGCAGTGCTCCAGGGAAAACATGTACCAAGGCATTTTATCAAGCAGCTCTGAGTAAAGTTTCTTCACTCCATATAGTAACAGGAACACTGAAAAGCGGTTATTAGCTAACTAAGAAGAAAGCAGGTATTTATTTCCCCTCTCATAATATCTTAAAGCCAGTAACCAAAACCTCAGTATGTGTACTGAAGAGATGTAGAACTAATTTTATTTTTCCAAAAGAGGCCACAAAATCTCCAGCATGCCTTTTAGAGTACACTGAGACCATTCTCATTCATCTAGCTACATGGCAGTGTGCTCTATTTAACTCCTCAAAGAGGAAACAAAGGCCTCTAACCTGAACAGAAAGGCAAGCAATGGCCACGAATAACTTAAAAAAAAAAATTCATCAGCTCAGACTCCTCAAAGCTATTAAAACAAACCCTTCAGAAACACATTTCCACACATTTCCAGAATTTTAAACCACATCCAAGAGGAAGACACTTAACATTTACAGCCCGAAAACTTCTTATGAGTAGTGTAATGTCAGGTATTATGAGAGAAACAAAAGTTCCACTTCAAATGAAAGCATTTATCAATGTTTAGCCACAGAAGCACAACAGGCAGAGGGAAGGGGCAACCTGTTAACAGGTATGTTTGTAAAGGTGACAGAAACAACAGATCTCCTGTTGGCTGCACTTAAGGTGTAGTAAGTTCATCCCTTTTTCCAATCCCCTTCAGAATAGAATGTGTGCTTTCCTACAGTCTCCAGCAATGCTACTGATGTTCTTTCCTTTTTCTCAGTTTCTTCATCCTGTTCTGGCAGATCCTCATCTGGACTCCCACGACCTTCTGGGACCATGCGGTAATCAGGCTTCTTCATATAATCCCACTGCAAGAAACCAGTCCTATCTAGATTTTGCATAACAGAACATTGTATTGTTGTAGAAACCAACCAAAAATGCTTCTCCAAAACTCTGATAGGATCTACAAACCTTATTGCAAAAACTGTCACTTGTCTCTATGCACTCTGGCTTACACGCAGCAAAACACAGCTTTTCTTCAAACATAATTAAATCTTGTTTTATCTTAGGTGGCATTCAGTGTCTTGGAAACCTGTATACTACACAGATAACTATTAGGTTGTAGGCTATAAAAACGATTTTGAAGACAGAGACAGACAGTTAAGTAGCTTCTAAATCTAAACATTTCCATAACCAACAAACATCAGCTTGCTACACAAAACTTGATTACTTCTTCCAGCAAAGACAGTCATCTGAATGTTTCTGTGCTCAAGTGCCACTGATGAAATGTCCAGGTATTCAGGATGCAGAGAAAGAACTTAATGGTAATTTTAACCACAGAAACACAAGACTAAGAAAAAATGTTCCTGTATTCTGTTTATCTATTAACACAAGTGAAAGTACACAGTCTGTGTGCATGCTTCTCTTCATAATTTTAAGAGCTGAAGCATCTGTGGCTCATCTTGAATTTAATAATTTTGCTGGTCACTGAAACAAGTGATGATTTATTTAGACAGATATTTAGAATGCAACAATAGTGGTGTTTGGGTTTATTTTTTTCCTTTCTTCCTTTCTTTTTGGAATAAGCACAATAAAAATCCAGTTTAAGAATAGCACAAATAATACTAATTGCCTATTTAGATAGACAAAAAATTGCAACAGCTTCTGTTTGTTGCTTCCCATACAAATCCTATTAGTTACATTCTATCATCCTTTCTGTAAAATCAACACACCAGATGCTCTATTTCAGCATAAGTGTACTGGAAAATTTTGCTTTTACTATGTCAACCTTTTTCATTTGGAACCTGTTCTGTCAAATGCACGCGGCAAGGCTTCACTGTGAATCAGAAAAGACTTCAAATAACTGCTCTAACAATGAATTATGAAATTCTGGTCTTCAGTCTGGCATTAGAAGTGATCAGATGCAACTGGCTGCAGTTCCGCTGCCTGGGCCCCTTGCTCTCAAATGATAATCTGAAATGCAAAGCAACACCAACAAAATTCACTGAAACTATTTATTCTTGGGGTAAACACAAATCATAATCAACCATTGTTCTTCAGAAACAGCTCAGCAGAAAGCTACTTTTCTACTTCTGAAGGATAAAAAGGCTTCTGCCATCATCACATATGAATAGCCCTGTAAATCAGCTGGTCACTCAGCTCTTCCTTTTAACTTTCACTGCCACTAAGTCAGTTTTAACTAAATTTAAAGGAGACAGACTCACAGAGAAGTTCCTACAAGTGTCAGGACAAAGCAGCAAGGTGGGAAGATCCAATAAGTATCCCAACAAAGGCTGAGTGAGCCACCAGTAGGCTAAACATTATAAGACAACAGACAAATCTTTTACAAATGCTCTAGATACAAGAAAAGCTTCAACTGGAAAAATACAGAAGTAGGTTGAAAATCAAGCTTATTTCTGTTAGCTAGTTATGAAACTATTTGCTTAAATTATTAAAAACAGAGAGTAACATAAAGTAAGTATTTGTATATGCAACAATACACAAAATCCAGACATTTTTTCTGGAAAATGTTAACATCCTTTACAAGGACATCACTTTAATTGCTCTTAGGACATGATGATGTCAGTTATTTGCCATTCTGCATTACTGAGTTTGCTCATAGCTTTTGCCTCTGTTTAAGTGGTAAGTGTAGTGCATTAGACCATCTCAAGCTCTATTCATATGCTATGACTGTAACACAGCAGGGTAACCTGTGCCTCGGTATTCCTTCAGTCAGTCCAAGTCCCCTCATTTCATCTAATTTAAAGCTGTTACGTGTTATGGCCGAAATCTTGTGGTCGTTAATTATCTGAGTTGTGGCATTAAGTGTATGATTTTACTGCAGATAATTCTAAAGATGCTATTTCTGCGCTATAAAAAAAAATAACCTCTTTCATGATTTTCTACCCTTTTTACTGGCTTTGTCACAACATTTAATAAACTGTTCCCATAGGTCTGCTGACATCAACAATGACTCTGATGCACAAACAATGAAGTAATCAAAGAGCTGTTTTAATTTTAGCTCTATTCAAACCAAAAGAAAATTCAACATTTTCCAGATGCTAAGAGAAATGGGTTTGCTAACAGTAGTAAGCCAGTGACATTTTAGATCTCCAGCAGGATATTGCTACCCTGAGCAAGCAAACAAAAAAAAAAACAACCCCTCTAATATAAAGGAGTTGTCTGTGACCTTTTAGTCCTTATGTAACACTTTCACAAGTTAAGACAAGTTCAAAACACCATAAGAAAACACTACGTAGGATGCAAAATACTGACTCACAGAACAAAAGAGAAACAGCTAATCAAGGCTGTTGTTCAAAAAACAGTATTCAAAAATTATGCCTAGAAAAGACTGCAAGTTAAGTACACAGTGCAAAAAGAAACTTATTCTCGTCATTAAGTCCTCTATTCAATTACCATTTATTGGAGTAATTAAACACTGGGAAAGGATGCCAGGCTAATTGTTAGATTATGATAATTACACAGCTTTGCTGTGCTACAGCTGATCAGAGTAAGATGTGGTCACATGCACTCCGGAAAAGCTTTTCTGCAATCATCATGCTTCCATGGGAAACTTATTACTAGAATAAGTCCACTTATTACTGGTTCATTATCAATCAGGTAGAGAAACTTAGTATTTGTAACCTTCGCTTTACTTTCCCACCCACTCTGCCAGAACAAGCCTTCCTAAAGGTGCAGCCAGGTCTCTGCTTTCAGCTGGCTCCCTTCCATCACAATTACACAGCTGAGCAGAATCAGGCTCCTATACTTGAAAGAGCTCATCAGATTTCAAATTACTGCTTCACAAGCTGCTGCAAGAGCCTATCACATTTCTTCAAAGAGCTGAGTGATCTCCCTGCCTTTCACTTCACATGCATCTGTCAGAGGTCCACCTTCCCCTTTTTATTCCTGCTAAGTCCCTCCCATTTGGGAGATTTTTCACACTACTTGAATGGGTCCAAAAGTAAAAAAAAATCTCACGCCTTTACTCCTTCTTATCAGCCAACAGTACAAGAGAGATATTGTGCCTTCCTATTTGGAGGGCTGGGTTTTTATTCTTGTTAAATAACAGGATTCTGATCAGTTACTATTGTATCTGGTACTTCATATTGCCTATTTAAATGAGACAAACATAATAAACATACATAACAAGTATATACAATAAACATATAGGGACTAGAACATGGGAAGAAACATGAAAGAAATTAATTTGAGATAGCATTTAGGTTTTTAAATAAAAGAATTCATTAAGCACAGAGTAGATCTTAAGAATCAAAAGTGTTTGGGCAGAACAGAAGAAATACACTGAAAAATTCCAAGCTTACGATAATTATTTTTATTCTGTGCTGATACAAAAACTAGACTTTTTGAAATGTCAGAGGCACCTACCCCTGCTTAGGCAATGGATCTGGATGCTATTTTTAGATACGACACAACAAGGTTTACAACATTTACCAGTGTTGTAAAATAACTGCTCAAGCTTAACTTTCTCAAATTTCATTTTTCCCATGCATCGAAGTTTGCAGCTATCCTGCATGTAACCACTTAAACTCTTACAATTCTTTCACCTTCCAGAACCAAGAAACCTCCTCAAAGCCAGTCTGGTAAAAGCCTTTAACTTTCTGGAAAAACAACAATAAAAACAAAACAAAAAAAATTTCCCCACCAACAAAACCCCCCACAAACCACCAACAAACTCCACTTTTGATTTTTTTTTTAATAAAACCTGATTGTTGAAAAATCACTAATATGGGTCTTGATAGAAACACATTCTTTACAAAATAAAGACATCCTACACCTAGAACAAGGAGGCTTCTATTTGCAGAATCATGGCAAAAAAGACTGCAAAAGAAGAAAGGAGTAGGTTTGAAATTGGAAAGATACATATCCTATTTAAAATGTAAGAGTTCTTTGAATTACACACATGTGTTAATTCCATTAACCTGACAGACCACAAATAACTTTTTTCTATCGCTGAACAAAAATTTCAGTTGCATCATAACAGTTAACGATGACAGTGAATTTAAAGTATAGACAGATCTTTTATTTATTTTTATGCTCTAGAAGCTCCTTAAGAAATGAATTGTGCAAAAATGTGTTTACTCCACTTACTGTTAATAATTTCCCCCTTACACTCATAATCATGTTTATATGTAAAGCTGGATCCTGTACTGATTTTTTATAGCTGACACTGAAGAAAGATTTATGTTCAATAATAACGCAAACATTAAAAAATAAAAACTAATTGCTCTTCCCTGAGTAGACATGAGGGAGGGAATAAACAAATCAACATTTATTTCCCACCTATAAATCTGTGTACTCCAGATATTCGCAAATACTGCAACACCCTCACCCACTTAATTGCCCATCATTCTGTACCTCCTAATTGATGGGTCGAACATTTTTTATTCTCTTTACTAAAACTGCTTCCTTAGACTCTGCATTTGCAAAATTTCTTCAAAGCTGCTACACGTGACTTTCACCTGATCTCTCAAAACTTCTGTTTCACTGCAACTTTTGAAGCAAAGCACTTGTTGAATCTTGGGGGCTTCAGTGACGCAGTGATGCTGTGGAGGATAAGCGTGATAAAGGGGTACAACATGTCACAGCATTGATCCTGAAGAGATCAGGCTCTCATTCTCAGCTGTCTCAGATCTGATAGCTTTAATCCCCGTGACTACAGACTCTACCTGGCTATTGATTTTCCATTGCTGTAGGCATTTAACTTGCGGAGAGGGATGAAGACAGGAGGAAGGAGGGGAAGGTAAAGGAAGAATTACTATTCTGTCAAAGGCATCACTCAGACTTACACAAAAAATGTCATTGTTGAAGACCTTAGTAACAGAATCTGAAACATACCACACTCAACCAGATACTAAAGGCAGTTGGAGATTTGTGTTTGGAGACTCTGTCCACACCGTAAATCTAAAATGTCTGTGCTGAAGCCAGTCTCTTTGTTAAGCTGATTTACAGACACAAGTGCATTACTTGTGTTCACATTACTACTACTCTGGAGTTCACCAGGAGCATTTATCCCACTTTATCTGAGGTGGACTGAGGAGATTTGGTAATTACTACTCACATATTTTTAAACATGGTCATCAATACCACCCACACGTGACTCTCCATTTGTCTACTTTAGACACTAACACCACGCAAGATGCCAGATTCATCTTTTATTCCATGCTTTTGCTTGAAAATCTAAAACCCACCTCAGCTACCTCTGTCCCACAGCAGAAAAACTGCAGTTTGCTGATTCATTAGCATATCTACCTTTCTTAATAAAGCAAGAAAGTCTTACCTGATGTCTGCTGTGCTAACAAACACTTTTCAATTAGGCACATTGAGGAGAAAATAACCTATTAAGAGTTTAAATTCTTAAAAAACAAACCAACATAATAATCAGAAAGAAACAAACAAACCAGATAGAAGTACTACTAAAAGAGTCTGAACTGAACTCTTAACAACATGTGTTGACCATGTGTCTAACCCAGAAGACACAGTATGAGCCTTGATGGAATGTGATTCTGTGACTTGTATTTGCTAACCCTCCCAGAGGTGTGTGCTAACATCTGTCAATGGATATGAAGAACAATGCCCTATCTGCAGAAAGGTCTTGCTTCTCACACTCACAAAATGAAAGAAAAAACACTTGCCCACCAAGTATGTTGACCTGCATACTGACTAATAAACTTCAGTCTGTTTCCACGAGGAAGTGTACACAATGCAAATCAGGTTTGCAAATTTATTTTCCCACTAACATAATAAAAGCAGAGTGATAGCTAACTCACATAAACTGAAATCTCCATCTCTCCCATACTCCTAGGGAAAAAAAATGCAGCATAAATATGCACCAGTAAATACAGGTGAAGAAACATACATTGTGATAAAAGTGCATATCCGTTGCACCTACACTTACTGTTGCATTAGAACAACATTTTCTCTGACACTAAGCTATTACTGTTTACTACTAATCTCTCAATTTGTCAACAAGCTTAATTTAAAATATTTTGTGATCAAATTAGAGAATGTGGAGACTCAGACACCTGAATAACTTCTAACTTCCCAATATTTCAGCATATAACATGAAACTAATCCTCAAGATGCTTCACAGTATTTTTAGGTTTAATAAACTATACATGTTTTAATAAGCTATGGTCATAATCCACATCCTCTATCTAAAAGGAATAAATCCAGACACAATATAAATAGCTTGAGCAGAATTTACAGAAAAAAACAACAATCCTACACAAACAGACCCAGAAACATAACAAGAAATTCCAATATCAAATCATGACTTGCTATTAACATTAATAAGTTATATATTCAAATACATTCTCAAAAGCTATTTGAACTTGTTCACGTAAAAACAAATTAGAATAGCTAACAAGTGCATAAGTATATTTGCAGACAATTTGCTATCAGGAAAGCAGGCTTCAATCAATGAATTTATTTCTTGCTACACAATTGCCTTGTGTTTATTTAAGAGACTCAGAGGGAAAATATTTATTTTCCTGACATGTAAAGGAATTTTAGAGAAAGTTCTATGGAGAAATCTATAATTTAACTGTCTTCCTATTACCTTTCCATGTTAGTCTCTCTCTTACACTGGGCAAACTAGCAAAATAAGAACAACCAGCGTTTTAGATTACAGACTGCAGCAGCGCTGAGTAGCACAGGTTAGAACTTAGAAATTTTTTCATTTCTGTAATTTCTTCTAGAGATTTATAGTACACAGATTATAAAATTTTCCATCAGGTTTAATCTTGATACATGTGGTCTCTGAACAATAGGACTTAAAATGCTTTTTCATTTACAGAAATTTATCTTAAGCTTTATGTATCACATGAACAAGATAGGTCCTGATCAAAATTGTTTTTTCTTTTTACAAATATGATCAGAAAAGCTTTGCACTATGAACTGCTAACTACTCTGTAAAACGCCTAAGACAATACAAAGATTGCAATCTGATGGGCAACAATATATTTTTTTTAACTGAATGAGGTCAACAAATGGTGGAGTTCATTGCAGCCTTTGTATTATTCATCCCCCACCCCTTTTCCAATTATGAAACTGCCATAATCTGGTTCCCATTATGAGGTTTTGGAATTCTTATTTCTTCAAGAGTGACAGAAACAATTTTTCAACATGTATAAATAAAACTTGAACTGATAAAAGCTGCAAAACTTGCTTATTTACTTTTATATGCATGGGTACAATATTCACATAGGAGGAAAAAATGCATTACTCTCAGATAAATCAGAAATTTCAGAGAGGTAAAACTACAGCTATTCTCTTAATTTCCCTATTGCATTTTTCCCTAAAAGTGTTTCCAAATTAATCTTAAATGAATTCTAATTTTCCATTTGTAGTGAATTCTAATTTTCCATTTGTAGTGAAATAATTTCATTCACAACTGAACGATGATCTTGTCTGCATAAAGCATAGTAGCTATTTTTAAAAGCACAGACACTAAGGTTTAAGATAAGAAGCAGAGAATATCACAAATTAAACGAAAGGTTTCTTCCCCTGCCCTGCCTGCTTCTTCCTACTTATTACAAAGACACCAGAAGGCAGGTTTGAGGAAAGGACTGCACAGGTCTGGCAAGAACCATCATTGTCTATTGGGAAGTATTCACATTGCACCTTAGATGTTAAAATGAATTATAGAGCATACCAACTATTTCTTCCTTTCATTCTTACTCGTAAGTACTAGTTTATCAATAAAGAAACAAAAAAACCCTAAAGATCATTAATGAAGTGTTCATAGTTTAAGACATAGTTGGGGCATAAATACATAATCTGAGACTAAAGAGACGGTACATACAATTTGGACCAACTGTGTAGGTAAAATCCCAGTTACAGAGCACCAATGAAAAAAGAAATGAGAGCAGCCATCTTGGGACAGAGCAAATTCCCATCAAGACCAACAAAATACTCTCAACATCGTCCAACAAAGATGTCTAAACTAAACTATCTATATATTCTTACCTCCCCAGCACATTCCCACAGCAGCCACCAATCTTTTGCACTGCCAAAGGTTTGGGCTCTTTGTGTTTAACAAAGAATGACTGATTTTTTTTTTTTTTCTGTTAGTTGGTCTGATTGTTTTCTGAACCCCTGGAAACTTGGAATTTGGTGTGTTACAGTCTGTGGACATTGACTAGTATACCTTGGCTGCCAAATGGAAAAGTACCTGCTTCTCTGCATTTCTGAGCCTGACAGCTGACATTGTCTACCAGAGATACAATTTGTACCATGAATTTCATAGCTAGGAAAGTAATTTATAATCTATGACAATGCATTGTTTAGAAAAAGAGTGAGAAAAAATGGTACAGCTGATTACAGTAGTCTAACCACACACAGTAGTCCTCAAACGTTTATCAGCTAAACATTTTCACTATTGCCACCTGTAACACTCAGAGGCAAGAGTGAATCTTGTCAACCCCTCAGAGACAAGATTGTTTTTTGGAGAAAAAGTAAATCTCGATTTTCATTATCCCAGTTTGTGATTTTAACCAAAATAAACTCTTATGTAAAAGAATATATTAAAATCTCTGTTCAAATGCATCTCACCAGCTCTCCAAGGAGGCTGCCACATAAAAAAGCCTACACATATGAAGACTGCCTAGTTTTCTAATCTGCAATACTTAGCTAAGGATTTACTGAAACAGAATACAGACCTCAAGATCTGTCCTTTCATTTTGTACACTTTGACTCACAACAAAAATAATACAACCGGAAAGTCTTTTACTGCACTTCAAAGATATCTTAGACTTTTATATTGCTCAGCTTGTCCAGTGCTTTTAGGGATGCTCACCTCATAATAAGATGGTCATTTCTTTAGGAACACTCTTCTATTGCTTATGCTTGCTCTCTAAGGTTGTTTAGAGGTTATCTATGTCACAAAGATGTGCTGCAAGACTTTTTACAGTGAAGCAAATGTAATGAAACTTGCTTTACACCTGCTTTTCCCTACACATGGCAAGAAATACTTGTAGAGCCCTCCACTTCCTTCCCTCAAATTAAAAATCTTCTCCTAAATTATGCCTTCCAAGCTCCCAGTAGCCAAAGGCAATTTAAGCCTTTGGTGTTCAACAAACTTGCAGACAACACGCTGAACAGCTGGAGGTCATTTGCTTTGTTTCCGTAACTTTTCCCTTCATCAATGAAGCGACAAAAAAAAATCTTAATTATTTTGTACATTAAATATGTAAAATGAAAGAAAAATAATGGTTTTAAATACATTATCAAAAATTTTGATTTATTAACATGCTAAATGTATCTATCTACTTTAGCTTTTCCATCAAAGAAACATATCAGCCTGAAACTTCCAAATCCTTTAAAAAAGGTGAACAGTTCCTTGAATTAGAGAAAGAAATAAACTGACAGAAAACTACTGCCTTTTGCTAAACTATCAGACTTTTTTGCTGAGTTGCTTAATCAAGCTACTGTTTGGTTTTGTTGTCTTTGGTTTTGGTTTTTGGTTTTTTTTGTGGTGTGTCGTGTTGCCCCCCCCCCCGAATCATCAGTTATTTTGCCTGTTTATGAACTAGCTCCATTAAGGATCAAGCATTTTCAGATTTTTAGTGCATCTTCCCCCTTACGCACACCTCGGCATGTTTTAACTCGGGTATTTAAATACACTCAAATACATGTTATGAGGTCTTCTATTAGATTACAGAGTCGTCTGAGTAACAGCATATGAATCGTTATTTTCTATTTAAATCATTGCTATGACTGATGTAAAAAATATATCCTGAAACAGTAGCTCCAAAGTTCCAGAAAGATTACAGATATGTGACTATTAAGGTCTTCTGTTCTAATAAGCAGCTCTGTTCACGACAGCAATTAAGCTGATCCTTTAGAATTAAGCACATACTAAGACAAAGGATTTAGGTAAATGGTTAATGGCTTTACTGAATTAAGGCCTAACTATGCAGAAAGCATTCCACAAAGCAGTGAATCTGCATGGACCACATAGTGGTGTAAAATTATTCATTATTATGCTGATGTCAGAGGAAAACTACCTCAGCCAAAGAAGAATGTGTGAACACCTCATTTAATGATATGAAACATGATAGTAACTATCTTCATGCTGAGAATAATTCATTACCAATATTATTACAGTAATTCCTCTTATGACTTTCATTTAATTATTCTGTCTCCAGGAAACTGAACTACAGATATCTTAGCAGTCAATACTTAATCCACAGAGGGAAAGGGTAAAAAAGCTTTTACTTTAATGAGTGGGCACCTTTTATAGCACAAAAGAAAAAATTCTTACCAGGATTAACATTTTAAATATGTTCTTTGGTCCATTAGAAGGTCATGACATCACTACCACTATTCCCAGGCTAAGCAAGACAAAAAAATGACCTGAAACTTTATCAATATGCTAGCACTTATATTACCAGTAATCTGAACGTAGGTGGCAGCGCATAATTCCTATGTGTTCAAACATTAAAGCTAACTCACTTCACCCATGTAATTTTCTCATTTTTACGTGCTGAGATGATGCTCTTGATTAAATACCCAGACAGCAAGTGACTAAAACAGCTGAACTGGTTACTATCAGTTATGTATATGCGCGTTGCACAGAAACACAGTCTGTTCAAACGTGTGTGCACATAACACACGGGGTATGGAGTATCTACTCTCGTTAATGCATTACAAATGAGTAAACTTGCATTAAAGCTAATTGAAACCTGTTCTTCCTTTCAAAATCAATTATTTTAAACTTCTCAACCTGAAACAGTGATCATTTTCCAGTGCAGTACAATAAGTGAAGATGACTTCTTAATGTGTTGCGGTTTATTGGCTAAGCATGTTTTCCATTCATTTCTATATCCTTAAAATTAGACTTTTTGTCTGCTGAACATTGTTATTTAAATTATTTAAAGCAGATAAAACTCAAGAATCTCCATTCTGCTGTCTAACACTACAAAAAACAGCTCTTGCTCTCAAAATTTTGTTCAGTCACAGTGGTAGCAAGATCACATAGCTAAAAAAAAGCCACTTAGCAAGCTGAGTTCTTCCATCAACAAATACAGAAAAAGAATGATATATCAAAATGCTGTATCAAAATAATGTCTACGATTTTATACTACACACTAGAAACTTAAACTCTGTATTTGTTGTATAGGCTAGTAAGCTTTTGGACAACTAATGCCTTCTGGTATCAGTATAATACAAATAAGTATCCACACGACCAAGTACTTCAATCAGAAATGAGGGTCTTAATGACAACAGGTGGAGCAAAACAGGTATTACTCAAATACTTGCTGATAGGATTCAAGAGTGCTCAAGCCCATCTGATGTTTAGGGCCACAGGAGAAATCAGCGGAGACCTAACCTAGCTAATTGCCTCCCTTGATTGTGATGGTTCTGATTAGAAGAATAATCAGCTCTTAGCAACCCTTAGGCAAAAATGCCAACAGAGGGCTTTTGTTTGTTTGTTTGTTTGATGATGAGGCACTGCAGAATAAATGCCAGATCACATCAGTAAACCACTCTTCCAAATATTAAAGGGGTTCCTGTAAGAACAAAGCAAATAATTCCCTTTGTAATTAGCTTGAACATTCTGCTTCTGTCATTTTATTACATTGATATAGACTAAAAAAAACTGCTGATTGCCAGTTTTTCTTCAATACGGAAAACCAGTCATACTTTGTGACTGAAAAACAAGAGCTGCGAAACTCCAGCAGTCCCTGCATCAGCAAAAGATTATCTAATGTTAAATCATTAAGAGCTGTCTGCATACGACACAAATTAATTTGTATTCTTTTTTAGCAACGCTTTGACTGATCTTATCTAAATATGTCCATCCAGAATAAAACTTCCATTTTGCTTTCTGTAATTGACTACATAATCTCTCCCATTTTTTCAGTACATGATTTATATTCTCAGTCACAAGGAAACCTAAAACCAAACATATTCAAAACAGATTTCATACTACATTTTCTCAGTACTACTCTCTTCTGTATTCTGAGATCTCCAGTTTCTGACTACAATAATTTCATCCTTCCATTAGTTACTTGCCGGTGTGAAAAAATGTGAGTATCCATTTGAACGCAGAGTAATATGTATTGATAATTACATTCCCAGGCTAGTAATTTTAAGAAGCACACCTTGCCACCATTTTCCATCTTGGTAGATTAGCTAATTTAATAACTTCCAAAACTGTTAAGCATATCACACACAAAAAGCTTAAAAGCAAAGAAACAAAGGAGCTCAAAAAAGTTTTTCATAACTACCTACCTATCATACACATAGAAGGAAAGGCTTAAGAGCAGCTTTCAGTGCTTAGGTTATGCAAGGACATCTAGGCATCCTTCCACACAGCTGACTGAAAAAACAGACCAAAAACATATCTTCAAAAGAATTACCTGCAATGTGACACTAGCCATTTCATAAGGGAAAGCAAAGTCTGACACAACTGATCTTTCACATTGTCCTTTTAAGAATGTCCATATCAATAAAATTAAATATACCACCGACAACAAGGTATAAATGTCTGAACGGTAAAAAAAAAATAATTAAAATCAACAGTTACTAAGTACACTTGACATCTGAAGGTAATTACATGTATGGGAATTCTGACAGGAGCGATTTCTCCTGTGTCCATTTTGAGCTATTTATCTTCCAGAAAGTTCACCAAAATAATGTGTCAAACTGTCTTTTAAAGGGACAACCAAAATATGCAATAAACACATCCATATTTTAGCCTCTGACCCTTGAAAGCTGGCACATTTTTTACATTCTACATGTCAGGATAAGCAAGAATCAGCTAGCATATCTGCACCAAGACCTGCTCACATTGCTAACGGGTCTTGTCCAGGGAGACACGTGCAGGACCCTTACATTTACAGCTGTCAAGTGTGTTGCCAGAAATAATTTAACCAAAAAAGGAATGAGTAAATGTGTGAAAGAGCTTGCTGTAGACCTAGTTTATAGATCCTCCACATGTCAGGAGACCATATGTCTTGTCCCTGCTCTCAGAATGTTGGGCAAGTACTGAAAGAGAAAATACTTTTTTCCCCACTCCAGCTCCATCCATTCAGACAAATGTCTACTGACATCAGCTGTCTCTCCTCACTGTTGTAGCTGGGGCTCAGAGTACTCTAGAAACAGAATTTTTTTCAGATGGCTCAGTGCGAGCTGCTCACTTCACCAATATTGCCAGAACATGAGCCAGCTCAGGATCTTGCTCCTCTGTCTGTCACCTGGTTGCCAAGCCTCTGGAAAGATACTTGGTGGACCCCTCCTTCAAAAGTGCTTGTAGCCCTCTCCGCATCTCCAAAAATGGGTCTCTAGGCTAAAGGCTTCCCCATTTCCCAAATGCAGTGTATAGTATTAGGAATACACAGCAATGCTACAGACAGAAGCCAACTGCTTGCAGAACGGCTATGTAGCCAAGAAGGGTTTGTCTGAACAAGCAGAGCATGAAGTTGAATTACTTTCAAGGTTCGTAACAGTAGCAGCATGTGATCAATGTCTGCTTCAGTTAAAAGACAAGTCCCAGACCTTTCAGTACCCATTAAGACTGCAGAAAATTTAAACATACTCTTGGAACAAGTAGTAAAAATCTCACGGTAAACAAATGTTCCTATGAGCTTAACCAAACCACTGATGACCCAAAAGCAGTCTCATAAAAGGGTCAGTGCAGAAGAGTCACCTTCATCGCTGACTCACTACAATTTCAGGAAATAACTTTGTTTTTTGCATTGTAAATCCTTACATCACTGCTGAACATCCTGCAGAGACAATTTGGATTGGACTTGCAGGGTTACACCCAGTATCTACAAAAAACGCTCTCATGTTTGTTTCTAGCTTACTCTGAAGGATTTCGTAGGTCAGCATCAAACTTTTTTATTTACATTTAATAAGCAGAATACCTGTGTGGAGTCCTACTATTTCACTATTTGCAGCTAGGGGCTGTAGAATACTGTGTCCTAATCTTAGACAATAGTTCCATACTCTTCTGTGTTTTGGTTTACAGCTTTGACAACTCATGTCTGTGTTATTTTCCATCCAGACAGCATTGTCCAGAGCAGAGCTCATTTGACTTAAACAGAGCTCCCACATCAGGAAAGGTAAATGACAGAAGACAGCTTTAAAGGCTCAGTTCCTCTAACCTACCAACCAACAAAGTGCAAAGAAGTCTTTCCTTGCACTTTGTTGATTGGTAGTTTTCCTTGCACCTACAGACTTCTTATCGGGAACTGAGGACTGCACCTCCTGGCCATTTAGCACCGGACTACATATTAGTCTGAGACCCATCATCTGGTAAGCACAGAATGTCCCACCACTGTGACAAGACCATTACCCTGGGGGGCTCCGGGCTATCCCGTTTTCTCCTGCAAAGCATCAAATTTCTGCACAATTTTAACATAAAGAACAATGAGCTCATCCATTTTGAGACACTGGAAGGGTGAGATGCATATATAAAGTTAGACTCTACTATGAATATTCACATTACTTCCTTAATAACACTCATTCTTGTCCCTTATGGCCTGCAGCAAAAAGGTGGGTAGACAGCCTCCATGACAGAAAACAAGGCACGGAGCAGTAGATTAGGGACATGAACAACGTGGTCCAGTGTTGGCCTAATAACAAATTTCCTGTACGTTGTACTACCTCAGGCTTCCCTTGGTAAAAACAGCAGTATTTCATTGCTGTGGAGAAAATAGCCAGTGATGACTGAGTCATTTGGATACTATGAGGCCACATAAATATCTAATTAGGAAGATGAGATGAACAGTACATCCAACTTGCATATTTATCTGCTATTCCTGCAATTTCAACACCCAGTTTTGTTTTCGGCAATTAATTTTGAGCAGCTGCACAGGCAGGACATCTGCCAACACCAGGAGTAGCTTCTGCCACCTGAACTTCACCCAAATCTCTTCACACAGTCAGAAGATATAGGGGCTTACACAAGACCATTTCCTCACCGAAACAGACAGAACAGGAACCAGCTGGAAGAAACTAGCTGTAGTGTGTAGGATGAATAAATGTGTAAGCACTACTGCTGTGCAAGTAACTTTTGGTTTGGGGGCAAGGGAAAAGCTTAACTCTCATAATTTAACTAACACTTTAAAAAAATTAAATTTTCTTTTTAAATACTGAAATGACCATTCCACCTCTTGTAATAGTTTTCCCTAAAACCACTCAGTGAATTTAACATGAATTTATGAATAGCTTTAGTTCACTGGAATTTGATTTTTTAATTATTATTTTCATGCAAAGAAAACCAGCTGAAAAATAGAGCTCAATGAGACACACAATTGTTTTCTTGCTCTCTCAATAAATTCTAAACAGATGCTTCAGAGCCAAACATAACAGAAGCCAGCTCCTTTCACAACAGGCAGGACTCCCCTCACACAAGTGGAGAGTATGGGTGAGAATTTAACATGACAAATAACAAAAAAACTTCAGGCTCTGTATTAGTGAGTAATCATAAAAAGACCAATGAGAAGCTAGAGCACAAGATTATGTTAATAGAGGACTAGAATTTGGTGTGACAGAGATCAGTTTCTGCTGAGCAAGGGCTCAATGGTCAAAAGGAGTCCAAAGCAACCTCCTCCTCATTCTCCATGCCTCCTTCTGTACTGTGTTTCACCTGAGAAGTGATGGCTGGGGCTAACCTTCACTCCAGACGACTTCCTGCTTCATAGCTCGGGACCCCTCCAGAAGGCAGCAGTGTATGTCCCTCCTCTACTCCCTCCACACCCCTGGCTGTGGCTTTAGCATGATAGCTGGGATCCAGTGGGGAGAACAGAACTGCTTGGTGGGCAGGAAGAACCATAGGGGATCCCTTGCTGCCTCCCCGCAGGCTACATCAGGACTCTAGGACGCACTTGCCAAATGCATGTCACCAGGGATATGCGGCACTTGGCGTTTCTGCCCAGAAACCTGTCCAGAAGTTTCTTTCCCTTTTAAGGTATTTTTTTAACTATTTTTAACTATTATAACTGCATAATGTTTTGTTTAGGCACTTTACATCCCTGCGGCAACACTGAAAAGTATCAAGTGATTAAATGCCTCAGGGAGCTAGTTTGCAGAACATGAGGTAACATCAACTTTGTAATTTAACTCCCAGTACATTTAGCACAGTTCAGAATTAGAAATAAAATCAAACTAACTTTCAGAGAGCAAGTTTCATCAGGCAGTGATGAAAGAAAAGAAAAAAACTTTTTGTCTTTCTAATGAAGGACAGTGAAGCCTACTCCAGAGAAGGAACGTATTAGCTCCAAGCATCAGAGAAATGGGTGACGACTGGCAGGAAAGGACTATACTGGAACTTGCACTCAGTGGATATACACTTATAACATCAGCTGCTGAAGGTCAATGAGCGAGCCTGTGTACTCTACAAGGGAAGCAAACAAGGCACAAGCCAGAGAGCAACAGTAACTGCACTGCATCCAACTGCACTCACACAACCTCAGAAGTCATTCTGACTTCCTTTTCTGATTGATTTCATACTGTGCCCTTTCAGGTTGCCATCCTATGTCCAACTAATGAAAAAATGTTTCTGAGATAACTCACAGAACTGGACAGTAAGAGCATGAAATTACCACAGGGCAAGCATTCCTCAATTTCTAAACACACGCAATACACCAGCAAATGACACATTCTAGATTTCTTTTTCTCCTTATTTACTAAGCTTCTAACAACTCCTTCATTCATGCTATGAACTGCACCCCAGCAACACAAGAAATACCCTGTGATTTGTTTTACCTAGCCTGGGCTCTGGCAAGACTGGCCTGCCAATTCAATGCCTTTGAAGAGAACTACATCCAATAAGAATTACATCTAGGCAGGGCCCTTTTCTGCCAATCAAACAGACAGAAACCTTTCCCCAGCCCTCACTTAACTTTCTGCCTGTTATAACGTAAAGGATTGATTTATAAAGAACTGAATGTATCTGCTTTTGACTTATCATCTGCTTTGTACATATTGATGAGACAAGGAAAAAACTGAAAGTGGACAAAAGAAGGACCTACTGCCACACAGAAAGAGGTTGGGGACTCCATTTTTTGCTGTCTTCTACTATAGCCAGCTGATTATATCTGCTCATAAGAGAGTGTGAACTACCCGTAAGTGCAAAAAGGATACAGCACAAATTGATTCGGTAACATCACATTGATATGTTGTATGAATAATGAGGTTCAGTTGCAGCCTGTCACACAGAAAGCATATCAGCGTAACAGATTTTTTTAAAGTTGACTGAGTAACACATAATTCACCAAAGGAAAAATATAAAAAATAACATCTACTTTTGATGTAACTTTCCTTTGCATTTTTAAGATTTTTTTTTGCTGGGAAAAATAGTATTTGAAGTTAATCTGAACCATATTTCCCTTACAATTAATTCTAATAACTTCAAATGAAAAACTGGATCATCTTGTCCAGGTAATCCTTATTACCAGCTAAAATCAAGTTCCTCCAAAATACCTTGTTCATTGGTGTGAAACACTCCACAAAAAGCAGCAGCTCCATCTGAATACCTTCAGTCTTTAATTTCCAGTTATCTAGATCCTTCACAGCTATTTCTTAACTCAGACAAGGTCATTACTCAAAATGAGAACAGTAAGCAGCATTATTTCATTCTCACCAATTCACAGGCTATGCACACTGGACACAAATTTATTCTCAGTCAAGGTTGTAGTAATTTTACATACTCATGGACAGTATTTCCCTCTGACTAACCATTCAAGCTGTTCAGTATAATTGGGCAACTACTGTCATCTCTGAATTACCTAAGGTAAGAGGCAAGCAAGTACTGTGGGTAATAGAAAAGCCTGGGTAACATACCACAGGATATTCTACTTCAATATATTCATTGGGCTCATAAAGTCCCACTATCTGTACATTACCATGGCTTTGTCAGCTCTACACTGGCTCCAGAGGCACTCAGGAGATATTACATCAATTTCTGAGGCCTCGGACACATTAGACAGACTTGAATGCAGGACTTTATGCTACCTTTCTGACCCAGAAATACTGTCCCCTTGGTAGTTTATGCTTCAAAGTACTGCCTAGCCTCTCTTCCTCTCCGCTTCAGAAGGCAACCCCCAACCCAATGGGGCAGCACAGCTCCTGATCAACCTCCCTAATCCTTCAGCACAGCACAGCTCTCCTGCTGCCATGCACAGCTCAGGGTATTGCACTGCGTAACTGGCTTGACTGTGACCTACACAGCTTCAACACTGGGAGAACAGCTTCCCCCACTCTTTTCACCAGTCACAGCCTCCCAGAAAGGAGAGGACAACCCAGGACCACTCCAGCTACTTGCTGTTTGGCTAGGTGGCGATGCCTGCACCCAGGCAATCCACATCGACCTCTCAATCGTCCCACTGTATTCAGTGCCACTTCAGCTGAAAAATGTAATACTACTGAAAAATGCAGTAAGCCATGGAGGCTGCCTTCTTATGCAGAAGAACACAGTAACAATCAATTTAAAGCACAATAGACATTAAACAAATACAGCAATAAGCTTATTAATCTATTTAATCAAACTGATTCATAAAAAAGTCAATTATCTAATATAGACAATACCTTTAAATAACCACCTGTAAGTCATGCAGTGGTGCCCGCAATATTGTAGACTCAAAGTTAAACTGAGTTCTGCATTCCTTACCAAACCCTTTCAGAGGTTTGCAAAAAGGCTTGAAAGGAAGAAGGAACTTTCTGCTTCAGGCTACACAAATTCCAGTTTGTTCTACATACTGTAAACTTTCGACCAACTATTTCCTGCAGCTTCTAAAAATGTTCATTTTTAGGTTTGCCTTGATTTGCCTTGCATATATCAGGTGATCAATGAGACTACAATAATTGTACTTCATGCTGAATCTTAACTGCACATAGTTATTTGACAGACTAAGACACAAGCACTTTAGATGCACATAATAAGCTTTCGGCCTAAGCATGAAGGCTTGCATTGAGGAATGTAGCAAATAAACAGAAAATGAAACATCTGCTCCACTGCTGAGTTGGTGTTAGTACTGTAAATTCAACTGTACACATTCTTCCAAGCAAGCCACCCACAATGCTGCAAGAATAAGCAACAATTTAATACAGAAGGTCTGAACCTGTTTACACTAATGTCACTGGGAATTCTACCACTATCTTAAATAAGATTCCATAAAATCTCTGCCTTTTGGCTGCAGATTAAAAAAAAAAAAAATCACCACCTGGGTGGCTAGAATTTTGCTTGTGATTTTCTGATGAGTCTCAGGCGTATTTTTAAAACGCTCTTTTCCTACACATTTAGAGTAGCCTCTGGTCACTCCACAAAATGGAAAAACTTGTCTCTTTCCACTAAGGCAACTCGAAGAAAAGGAAAACAAAAAACCAACATAACCCAAGAAGTTAATTCAAAACAGCTGGACAGTTAACACTGTACCTAGAAAAAAGTAGTGGGCTTTTTTTAACAAATACAAGGAAGTACTCACATTGAATTGCTTCCCTTAAGGAGTGATCCTCCTCTAGTGTCTTTGAGACTTACTGTTGCTTTTAACTGCCTGACCTTTCTCTGAACAACCCCAAAAGCCTCTTCCCAGCCAAAAATTAGAGAAATGGATCAAATACCTCTTAAATCATTAAGCAGCAAGAAAATAGATTAGGCTAAAAATATGTTTTCTAAAAAAAAGCATTCAGAAATAAAATCACTTGGGCTTAACACTGCACACAGTATAAGAATGTAATACTGATATAAAATGAAGTGTAACCAATGCAATGACTAGATGTAGAGTATACGGCTGAGAAAACTCCTGACAGAACTGATCTATGATTGAAACAGCTGGATATGTTTCCCCACACAGCCACTGAATATTATGTTTTATATAGTTTTAAATAAATCCACAAACTTCCCCACTTTCTTTTTGAAGAAGGAGGAGGGAAGCAACTTGGAGAGGAAAGGGAGGGAGAGACTTTCATCTGAAAATGCTACAATTGTACATGACTCATGATCTGTTTTAAAGGTATAAGGATACAGTTATTGAGCTATATATCTGGGAATGAAGTGTTTAGCTGGCAAACCTCTTCTAAGCACAGCAGTAATTTTCTTATGCAGGGTCCCCCTTTCAGTAAGGCTGGAAGAAGGGGGGGCTCTAAGTATGAAGGAAAGTTACTCCAAGCAATACACAAAATTTAAAGAGCACTGAAGAACTAAAAGTATAAAAAGCTTTTAAGATATAGTAAAAGTAATTACTTGCTAATCCAGCGTCAGTAGGAAATTTATTACACCCAGTTTTGCTGAGAGACAAATAAGAGGCAACACAGGCTTCCACCACACTGTCAGCTGTCTGAAATTTGGAATGGAAGTTGCTGCAGGTCGCATCTCCTCAAAAAATCAGAAACCAATTTCAGCTGAAATAAACTTCCTTCCTCAATTTCTCAATTACTACTTGCTTCAGCAGAACCTGGGATTAAATCAAACACTGTACAGAGCAGGTAACTGTCTCACACACAAAAGAAAGAATGTAAACCCAAGAGAAAAGCATCTGGTGAACACTTTACTGCTTCTCATTCCAAGCTCTTTTGTTTAACGGTGATGGGATGGCATTCCCTGGCGGGCTGTGCCCCCACGACTGAGGGATAATCTCTTTTGTGAATGTAAAACTCTTCTGTTTGTCCCTGGTGTCAATTCAAGGCAATGAGAGCAAAACAGCACTAAAAGGTTTGTACCCATGACCCAAACACAACCGTGTTTTCTTCAGTGAACATTTTATAATACATATTTTTGCTTTCCACCAGGCTGGTATTTTCACAGGACAAGCAGGTGACTACATGTGTCCCCTCAACGCAGGAATGATGCTGAGCCTGTTGCTCTTAAAAAAATCCCCTCTTTCTTCTACTGATTGTATTGCTTCTATAGGCTAGTATAGTCTTTCATTGGCTTAAAAACTACACAGAAATGAACCAGCACTTCGCTCTATCCCTCTTTCTAATCCCTCGAAAAATTCTTCAGCTTCTTTCTCCTCTTTAAAAAAAAGAGAGTGAAATACTACATATTTAAGATTCTCTTATGATAGCTACTTAAAACTGAAAACAAAACCTCTAGCAGAGGAAAATAATTGATATATTCTTTTTGCAAACATGACTTAACACATTGGCCAAGCCAGACTGTTAACTACTGTGACATAGTAACCATAGAAAGACTTTAGACCACTCCAGCTGAAAGCATATGAAGCAGATAATCAAAATACTTGTTAGACTTTGCTCCTAAGTAAATTCATCATAGGCTGCAGAAAAAATCACTGAAGTAGACTTCTCACCAATTTCTATTCCCAAGTTTTCTAAGGGGATTTCCACTTAACAAAATGAGTTTGTCCAAACACACCAGCCTCACAGCCTGGGGACAGAAAAGAATGTAGAGAAAAACCAGACCAAGGTCATGGCAAAACAGTCCTCCCAGATCCCAGGGGGGAAAAAGCAAAGCCATGCTCTTAACACTGCTTGCCTCCTACACCATCCACTGGAGAAAGTCGCATAGATCACATCATGTTATTTTGTGACTATAATAACATTTATGAAATTGTAACTAGGGCCCAGAAAAAGAAGACTTCCAGAGCAGGTGAAAGAGCAACCTTATGTATAGGCATACCCATTATGTTAGAAAATCCCAGGTCAGACTGCTTGTAGTTGTTAGAGTTCATACGTATGTTCTCAGGGGCTGTGAATAAGCCTAAGCACAACCAGAGTAAAACTCTATGTCATACTTAGATATGTTGATTCAAATACGGAAAGCCAAAATGTGCACATTCTGATCTTTATTTCTGAATATTTCTTAGTGGGGATTACTTCTCTTTTATGTTGGCTATGAAATATTGCACTCATATGCACACACACAGACACAGAGCATATTCATCTAGCACTTGCTGTGACAATCACCTGCACAATTGTGAAGCCAGCTCAAATTATAATTTTCATGGATGTTAGAAGAGAGTGTTCCAGCAGATGCAACAGTACAACAAAAATCATGGAGAATTAGGAGGAAAAGAAATAAATGCCTGTTTTACAGCAACAGATTTTTTTCCAGACTGCACATACTAGAGTAGAAAAGCATATTACTAAAGGACTGAAGCTAGAAAAAATATATGGCATATGTGACTTAAATTGTCATGTCATATCTCACGTGCATCTACTTCCCAGCTTCTTTTACATGCATTTTGTAAGAAACAGGTTTGCTGGGTTGTTGATATGGGATTATTTGCCTTGCCTGGCTTTTTTGATTAGAAGGATGTGTTTCACTATTTCTCTTTTGGTCTCTGCAGAATTCCAGTTGTGTTTGGCTTGAAACTGAAAATTAATATGCACGTCAGGTGCACAGCCAGTATAGATGATGGAACAAATATATCTACATAAAATCTGTCTTGAACGATATTTAAAAGATCACTAAAACACAGATGCTTATTTATCTATTTAAATAGAAGAACTCCTGAAAATACATTTTCTCCCATAGCCCGGAAGTTGAAAACCAGTTTATCACCAAATAAGATAAGATTATGACACAGATGAAACAGGTAAGACTCACATCATCAAAAAATTGAAGATTTAAACAATCTTCCTTATCCAGAGAAGAAAAAAACCTGCTTTTAATGACAACATTTTTACCAGTTACTTTCAAGAAAATGGGGGAGATGTTGTTGAGAAAACAAACTAATGACTGCATGAGAGCAGAAGAAAATGAATTTTATAGTTTCTCACTTGTCAGCAAACTACTTCATAAGATATCAGCTCATGCTAGAAGCAATGCTTTTACAGGCATTCCTCAGTCATAATTGTGCCAATCAACATTATTTAGAGGATTGGGCTCACTTTCCAAAGGTGTTTTTGAAATACTCCAGTATTCAGCTATCACATTCCTACAATACAAGGAGTTCCCTGGGGTCCTGCAGTAAAACTTCTCCTACTCCTCTCTTTTACACACAGATATATTTTGAATTAGCAGCTCTGACAGATCTAAGAACTGAAATTATATGCTACAATCCATATGACTGAAGATTAACCATTTGTACTCCAACAAAAGAGAACACGCAGCAATGTGCTTCAGTGATTTAGTGAAAATGGACCTAAAGGAAACTGTTGAAATATAACTGAATGCTAGCATGCATGTCTAGAGCATTGGCTTGAGACAGCTGGTGGACAAACTTTTTTTTTTTAATATGAAGTTAATAACCTCACATGTCTCCTAATTTCCAGTTGACAATGGAAGGAACTGAACAGAAGCAAGAAAGACAAGGATGCTTTTCCCCTCTCTTCTGTTCTCCCTTTCTTTCTTGTTCTCCCCTATTTTTCAGTTTTCCCACCTTGGTCAGTTATGGAAGAACCTCCTAGTGAAGGAAGTCTGCAGAATCAGCACAACAGAAGGTCATCCCCTTCAAAGAACCTCTCCAGACAGCAGGTAAGGCAACTTGAACAGGAAGGAAGGAGTTTTTCCGGTCAAGAAATCTCCTATCAATTTTTATTTTCACTTACCTTTCCAGCCTCCAGCCTCTGTCATACTAGAGAGAAAGATTCAAACTACATTTTTGATAAATTTTCTTTTGAAATAGGGAACAGAAGAGGGGAAATATCTCGTAAGCTGTCATCCATTTTTACTTGGTGCCTATTTTGCACAGACCTTCCACCCTAGCTGGTCCGAACAACAGCAATGCACAGTCCACAGACTGGCACAAAAACAGTATGCTGCTGCACTGCCATCTTCATGAACATTCTTGCTTCTGTATTTAAGAAGTGGACTGTGTTAAATGTGCATTGCTTTGGTGCAACACCTCCTTATAGTTACAGACTTTCACGCTTTTTTCTTCTTCCCTCACCAGACAAAAAGGTACTCGAACCATGTGGCAATCGCTAAGGCTGATGAGATGATCTTACTACTCTGAATTGCTTTAATGACTGTAGATAGCAACCCTTCAATGCTTTCAAAGCAAGTATTTGTTTGTTTTGACAAAGTGAAGAGACATTATGACCATTCCCTATGTTTCTACAGTACATCTGAATATATAAACTTTGGTGCTCAGTGGACAGTCAAATCCATGCCCAAGGCTTGTTTTCATAAAGAACTTGAATCTGGTACAAAGGAACAAGTTGCAGTCACCTGGAAGGGGAAAACTGCAGACCACCACTGTCAGCCTGACCTTGCCACAGTGTAATTTTTCCGTCTTCACTAATGTGTCCTTCAGCACAAGAGAGAACATACAAATAAGATAAAGAAAGTCACTGCCCTTCTCGGCCAGTGAACACCATTACAGTACTTATATTACCCTGGGGTTCCTGTTTCTGTACAATAAAAATTTTGTCAGTGCAGTTTGCCTCTAGAAGTCTGGCAACCCAAAAGACAAAAGAAACAAACTTCAAGAAAATAAAGACATATATTTAAATTACATATTCTTAGTTAAAGATATGTCATATGTAAGTCTTTCCTTATTCAGTGATTCCAAATGCTCTTCCAATGTAAGAACATTCTCTGGTGATGAAATATGAAGAGGTGATGGTTTCCTCAAATTAGGAGGACATTAACAATTAAGTGTGACATTAAAAATTAAGTGTAATGTGGACATTGTTACAGTAAGGCAATTATAACTGTATTCCATGAAGAGCAATAGGAAATAATTACTCTTATTCTCAAGTGATAGATCTAAGAGACAGATTCTCAATCTTAAATTCATTAGACTGGCAGATCTCATATCCTAGTCTAAGAAAGAATCAGTCTGTTGTTATTGGAAAGTTATCTCCTATCTTACATTACTGAAGTGTGCATGCACCTTCACTTCTCTTTGATAATATCCATCAGTGAGCTAAAGGCATTTTCAGGACATCCATCTATCTCCAGGTGCAGGTAGAATATCCTCCTCATGAACACTGTTCACCTCCTCCAGATGCCTCTAAATGCAAAGTTCACCCAGAACTCAGAAACACTCACGCTCATTTAGCATAACAGATTCCTCACGTGTATGGAAGTACTCTCCCACTGATGATTCTCTGACCCAGTCTGAGAAAAAAATCTTACAGCGGGGACAGGTGCAAGTGCATCACATAGCACAATCACCACTTAAAATTTGCAATACAAAGAAGGTGGCCCATAGTAACTTGCATGCCAGTGCTTGGCTGCCAATGATCTTTACAATCTAAATCTTCCAAGAAAGCAAGAATATCACTGTCCTTCCTGTGGGCTATTAAGCTGTGACAAACTGTGGGAGGAAGGGAGGAAGAGGAGGGAATTCTATTTGGGACTTTAAACAGCAAAGAAAGCCTAAGTGCATTTTTGGTGCAAAGCAAACCAGAATGCAGAAAAGACTGAAATCAGGCGTTAAGGTAGCACCAATGCCTCAAAATCCTCAGAAGCCTGTATTCCTTGCTGACTTTTACATGCTATCACTCCACACTCTCCATATTAAACACAGAGGTCCTGCCCGGCTGTAATAATTAGAGAAGCTTGCCAAAAAGATGTTAGCACAAGGAATGTGTTAGGTGACAGAACAGTGCCTCCAAGGACTCTGGGACCTGTCAACCTCTGCAACTATATCCTCCTGGTCTGTCACAGTAGAGTTAATTAGAAACATCTGTAGCATAGAGATCAAGCAGAGGCAGTAGTGCAGCTTATTTGCACAAGAAAGGTACAACTCATGTGGGAGGTAAAGAGGGCAGAATCACAAACAGATACAGATCAGTTATGTGAACCTGATCAGTTATCTGAGCTATATGCTCTTCTGAAATAAAACTACCTAAGCAAAGCAAATGCAAGACTGATGAAAAGCCTTCACTGTATTACTGGCAAACTGACTTACTGGAATCTTCACAGTGAGAACAAGTCTCCAATGACACGCAAAAGTGCCATTCATCTTTTCAGACATTATGGCCCAGGCTGCACCATGTGTTCCTCCGTGTTGCCTTCACTGTATATTTTTGCTAAGGACCTTAGGACAAGCTAAAAAAGCTAATTTGTTTAAACACAGTTCCTGTTGCTGCAGTTTATGGCAAGCAAATCCTTTTAACTGTGAATTCCATCCTCCCTTCCAAAATGACACGTACCTTGGGAAAATAATGTTACAGGTGGAACAACAATTTTTGTTTCTGCCATTCCCAAAGCATAGATCTTTCAGTCTATCCAAGCCAATGATACAATTTGGGGTTGAATGATAGAATATTACACACCAAACAGAATTCAAGAAATTCAAATAGTAAAATAAGTTTATGGCTGGAAGAGAACTTGCCAGAGTTGTGCACATGAGCGAATACAACTCAGAGAACTTTTCATTCATACTACTCTCTCCTCTTGCATCCCCATTAGATACCAGAAGCTTTCAATAAATCAGTACAGGATAGCTGCAGACTTTTAGGCTGATCCCTCCTCTTTTCAAACCACACAGAGTACTTCCATGGCTGTCTACATCAAAACTTGTCAGAGAAAATTAAAAAAGTAAAAAAAAAGAAGAATTGATTGTTTTAAATCTGTAAGTTACATGTTTAAAGAAAAATATGAGAGTCCTCAAAGTGAGCATGAATAATTGCATAAGCACATTGCAGGACTGAAATACAAATCTGTAAAAAATTTTTAGCAGCCATTTTCTGAAGCACTCCTTCTCTACTTATTTTTCATTTGAGATGTTGCTGACCCTTGGGCTCCCAGCATACACTTCCCAAGAACAGTTGCAGCTCTTCACATGACAGTCACCCCAGCACACCTCAGCCCTCACAAGCTGCCTGTCACCATGAGAGCGGTGGCGTGGTATGTCTATATGGAAATACTTGCCCATGAATCAAGGAAGCCCATGCTTGATTAGCACAAGGAGATTTAATAGGTTGCCTAACAAGGAAAACCAGAGTCCCAGGGCATGGGCACCTTATGCCACCTCCACTGCTGCACCAGGGTTGGCAGTAAGGTATAACGGCCAGCTCTGGGCGGCAAGTCCTCAAATCAAAGCTATATTTGTTGAAGGTAATTTGTTAGCAATAGTAGTCTCCCTGAGGATTTTTGTGAAAAGAAAATTGCCCCCAAACTTCCAGGTGAAGGCTGGTTTGCTCACTGTAGTCCTCCTCCTCCCCTCTCAAGAAGTCCCAGCTCTTCATTTTTACTTCTCACACTGCTCTTTCTTCTTTCAGTCCTGATTTCCTCTGCCTAACCACTTGGTAATTTAGAAAGATATGTATTACCACATTGCCAAGGAACAATTTATAGTCATGGTACTGAAACATTAATTATCAGATATTGACACGTATACACTTATTAAAAAGAGCTTTTTTTTTAACAAAACAAAAGCTCTAAGCATTTCAGAGCAACATACAGAGCTGCATGAAATAACAGCTGGAAGTAACCACATTAGTGCTTGGCAAAGCTGGGGAGGAATATAACTCAAGACTGCAAAGATTTACCTGCTTTAGTTACTGAGAACTTGAAGCACAAATGTTACTTAATTCTGTGGTACAGCCTGCAGCAACACAAAGCTGCAGAGTGGTTGAGCAGAATGTAAAGACTATGGTTTTCATTTTCCTCCCAAAAAATGTCATCAGCAGTTTTGTATGGGTAAAATCTCACCAGTTTATTCAAATTAGCGTGTGTCCCTAAAATCCCTGGCAGGAAGTCAAGAAGGGCCTTAGTGTCTGGACACTCCTTTAATATTCTATCATATGTAAGGTACATCCTGGAAGAAATCCAATAGCCTGTGCTGCAATGGAATAATGCTTTCTTTTTTCCAGATCACTTTTGCTGATCTGAAATGTCTGCTTCATGTATCACTGCAGAAATACTTAAAACAACAAGGATATCGGTGTGTGACTTAATACGGTACCTAAACAAAACATGTGTTGATACACAGGCTACTTAAAGCAAAGATGTGCAAAAGTAGGAACGGATTTTTGAAGATTTGTTTTCTGGGTTTTTTTTTCATATCTTTGTTTGTCAAAAAGTGTTCCCTATGGAAGGAAAATCTCTTTCCTTTCACACTACCAGAGACCGCCAGCTGTTTCAACCGCTTTCAAAACAAAGTGTGTGTGGAATTACAAAAAAAAGAACTGCTGTTAACACGTTTCTTCGTTAACAGTCATCAGAATATAGGCAATATAACATTTTCAAAACAGGCAAGTAGAGGATGCACTCCTGATCAAAAGAGGAACTAAAAATTTGTCATGGTGTTCAATTACACAGATATCTAATTACAAAAAAATTATCTAGATGTAGCCATATCACCTAAACCTTTCCAAATGCATACTCTTACCCTTTGTGTCAAGTTACAGCTGTGTCCACACAGTGCAGGCTGAGCTCCCCATGGCTTCCTAACTCAGTCTAACAAGCCATCAATTAAAGGCAGACATTTAGAGAAAGCAAAACTGATTGGTTGCAGAGGGATTTCTGGACATTTTAACCGATACCCACTGAAAATACATGAGAAGGATTTCAAACTAAGAAAAAACGGACTGCCAAAAGCCCTAACGGATATAAAATGCCATGATAGAAATACTACACATCATGTCATATCTAATAAGCCACTTGTGCCACATTACACAGCCGGTTTTGTTACACTGCAGTCCCAAATACAGTCCCCTCTCTCTTTCCTTCTTCTTCACTCTAAACTAACAAAAACCAAACTTCCCCTTTTGTGTACCCCACCTCTATGCAAAACACAAGTTTTACCCTAAAGTGAAGTCACAAAGACAAGGTAAGTACTCTTGAGAGTGAACAAAACTTTTAGTTGCTTTCCCAAACTAATTAAGAAAGGGCCTGATTCCCACAGGTTTACCCAGAATAATTAGCAGCAACAAACACTGGTAAGATTTCAGTGTGCAGGTCAGCCTGTGGGATTAGTCACAAAGGTTTTGTAAATTTCAGAGGATATCTACACAGATGTCTGGGAAAAAAAGAAAAAAAGGCTATATAATGGATGCAGCCAGAACCATTAAGTAGTTTAGAATTTCTAAGACCCCCACAACCAATAAATTTTATGCAAAAAGTAATGAAAGTCAGA
Source organism: Pterocles orientalis (assembly GCA_011057875.1). NCBI lineage: Eukaryota > Metazoa > Chordata > Aves > Pterocliformes > Pteroclidae > Pterocles > Pterocles orientalis. The sequence continues at coordinate 692,159 of WKFP01015020.1, forward strand.
TGGTAAAAAAATGTATAGCATAAAACTTGCAAACTTCTAGGCAGCTTGTAAAACAGTGGTAATGCAAGAGGGAAGTGGTAAACACACTAACAAGAGTTCATCAGTCTTAATAAATAGGACAGGGTCACACGGGTTTACTTCTGGAACCCATAAAGGTCCCTAAGTATCTAATTATTTCTGAAAAAAAGTCTGAGGTTCTATTCCCTTCTATTCCTCACTCTTCATCAGATACCATTTTAAACTGAAATATACACCTTTTAAGAAGCTAATGTTTGTTTCTTATTGACATGATAGAATACTATCTACCATATGTTCTTCCGAGGGAGTGTTACTAAGCAATATTAAACACTACATCCTAACGGAAGTAACACAAAATGTGTTTCTTAGGAGTACATAACAAAATCAGTCTTGGCATCAGGCCACATAGTAGCTCCGGATCTCGAAGAAAATGTCGGATTAAGATCAAGAACTTTCACTTCTAAATTTCTACTTTACTGCAGACTACAAAACCCTCTTTTTTATCACCTTGCCAAAGGAAAGACAGGGCTATAGTGTCACTCTTACAAGGAGGCAACCATCCTCCTAACGAGGCAGATTTTTAGTTCATTAGGCCTGACATACAATTGGCATGTGCTGCTCGTTCATGTTTTTGTGAGCAATGATTTTATAGCATTGCTCAGGTTGGTAACTTCAGAAGTCACAAGTAACAAATGCTACCTTTGTGACCAACAAAAACAAATAATGAATAACACACCTGTAACTGTAGGGTACACATGTAAGCAAATGCACTGTAACAGGTAATAAGAATGGCACTTTGTTCTGACTGTGGTGCTAATTAGAATCTGATTTGTCTATTTAAAAGCCGTAATTGAGCAGAACCTATGCTACCAAGGCTTTCAGGCTGGTTTTACTTTTTAGGAACTAATTCACTGACCTCAACAGCTGAAAAATGAAAGAATGATTAGGAGTAAGAGATCTGTGAATGTACTCCTGCCCTCTGTTTCTTTGGCCAAATAATGATTTCTGTCCAAGGGAGGTGCTTTTTTTTGCTGAAGATGCCACTGCAGAACTTGCTAGGTATTCCTACTGCCAAACAGGGCAGTACCAGGGAGCTTTAGAAAGTAGGAAAAGACGTATTAATTAATTTTGAGTGTCTTTCCCTTTTCCCTTCCTTTCCCTGGCTCCTTTTTTTCTCTTTCCAAACCCATTGCTTTGTTTTTTGAGTTCCAAACCTATATTCCATAGTAGCATACTTTAGAAATCCAACCTCAAGTACAGCAGATGATTACCACCTAAGACATAACATTTGCAAAAAGATTTGTGTTCATTAAAAACATAACAAAAGAAAACAAGCTAGACAGACAGACTTCTTTTCATAAGTAATAGGGTAAATATCAACAACTCCCAAGTTCTGCACTGAATACAACAGTGCAGAATACTACAACAGAATATCAGGTGTGTCCCATGGAAACCAAAAATCACTACAAAACCCACATGAAAAATCAAATCTCCACCTCCCCCCATCTCCAGAAAGCAACTGATGAAGCCTCAGCTAAATGATGTATCCTATTACGTTTTCTATATATCCAGTGCCCCTCAGATATTACCTAAAACCTCTTGAGTCATTGTCTAAATTGAAATGTTCACTATGCCCAGTATTTCAGTACTATTCAAAATACAAATTGAAGTCATAATGGGATTTCTTCCTCCTCATTTTCTCTAAGCAAAACTATTATTTTTTTTACTATACTTGTGTAGGCACTCCCAAGCACTAGTCTCTGATGTTCTCATCTGCATACAAAAGTTTACGTAGGATTCCATACAGTTATATCCCACATACTGCTGTATCTATCTAAAAAGTCAAAAAAAGAGGAAACTATGGTGCTAGATTTCTGTAGAGTGGCAAAATCCTAGGTATTCTGTCCAATATCAAGAAATATCTTCCTGCAAACATGACAGTACTGGACATGTCTGATCAAGTGTTTAGGCATGGTGCAGAACAAATACTTTATAAAACTAAATATAATTTATCAAGTGATATTTATCAAATTATAATGATAAATAATTACATGTATTAAAGCTACTGGCTTCCTAAGGGAAAACCACTTCAATATATAGGCAAATGTGTGTTCTAGACTGTATCTGGAATATTTGCATGATTTGGCATGTTACTCAATTCGTGTGTCAACTGACAGAGAAAGACAAAAATCCAAAGCTGCTGGAACACCTACCATGCCTAACAGCTGTCATTGCTACTTCCCCGTCCAGCCAACCTCCCACAATGTGCACAGTCAAAGCCTGTGCAGTGTCCCCACTCGTATGCCTACCCCTCAATCACCCTGATGCTGGGTGAGCTAATTAGCAACATGTCAGCTTGCTTGTGCACAGCTTAGCATGGAGCTGGGCACAGGACAACTACAGGAATCCCTTTGGGCCTTGTCACGACATCATTTGGGCAGTGTAGCCTGCAATAGCAGAAAATGAAGCTGGTATTTATACATGGGCATTAGAAGGGGACCCTCCAGTATCGGGCTTAAGATGACAAAATGTCAGCTTCAACCATCTGACAGGCTTTGGTCTCCCTCTGCACCCTCTCTCTTTTTGATTGCTCTTTTTTTTATATCCGCATGTGACACTAACAGAAAAATAAATTTAAAGGAGCACTGAGACAGAGTGTATTTCACGCACTGGTGCCAATGTTTCATATTTCATATCTCATGAACCTCAGGAAAACAATTCGTTGAACTAATTAGTTTACAGTGTTTAAGCGGCTTGTTTCCCGTCTTTAATCTTCTTTATGTAATACTGCAAACAAAGCCATATTATCTTCTGAAATTTTTTTCTTATACAGTTTAACAAATATTTTCTTTTCCCCTGGAGATTACTTCATTTAGACATCAAACTACCCTACCCTCCCTTACTTTTCTTCTTCTCCAGAAGAAAAATATAAACAGCACACAATTCATTTGTTTTTCAAAGATCTTCAAGATTATGCTATACTTTTTCTTATTTTTGTTAAGTCTTAAACAGTTAATTTTATTTCTCATTTTTAGCTATCCCTCAGAAAGCAACTGTGTTTTCCTTCCTCTGAAAATAAAATGACTGCTCTTTTCCCTCATGGGTCCTTGTAATCAGAGTGTCCTCAGTTTACCATCTTTGTTCAACTTGTTAAAGTACTGGAAAAGCTAATAATAACTAGTTAAAAAGCAAACCTTTAAATCAGAAAAAGGTTGATCTTTTTACTTTCATAGCAATGGTTGGTTTGATTAGAAGAGAACACATAAACAAACAAATAAAACAAGCAAGCCCTATTCAGAAGGCTGGAAGTGTGTGTCTATTTCCTTATTCCCTTAAAAGTGCCTTTGGTGATGTCCAGGACTGTGAACATCTCCAGAGTTGGCCCAATCACAGCAGCTCTACACCGAGGTCCAAAAACATGAGCAAGGCTCAAGGCTCAAGCCAATACGGACACAATACAAAACCTGCAAGAGGCCAAGACAGTACTGTCCCCACTTCCCTTCTGCCTCTTGTCATTATCATATGATAAGGAAAGCCAGCAAAAAAACAGCCAGGTACATACTAAGCTGCATCCACATGAAGGCAGCCAGACTAACTTCAGCCAATGTTAAAGGTGGGTTTAGTAAACTCGTACTGAACAATCAGGTTTTCTCAGAGAGCTAGTTAGATTTTCAAGCCAAAATGTATGCCCAAGCATATTAACAGACAGCTGGGGAATGCAGCTTTTTAAGCGACTCCAACCAGGGTCATCAGAGGACTGTCTTTTGTGCCCAACGCATACAGCCGGGATTGGACTTCTTGCAAGTCATAGCCACTGTCTTTTTAAAGTATGGAAAGGGAGACTGTAGTACATGCCTTTTACCCAGTAGGCTACTGGCATATTCCACCAGTAGCATACATATTACCGGTATAATTCCTGTCTTTGGTATTATTTCTGGTTTTATGCAAAGGCTGCCTGATGTAAAATGCACAAGCCACCCTGGAAACGGGAAACCAATGCTCCAAGATACAAGGTGAGAAAAAAAATATTCTTCTGTACTTTTTAATAGCTTCTTGTGGAAGCAAGATGCATCTCCATGTTTAGTTGGTAAGTGCCTAAAGCTTTTCCTTGATATTGCTGTCTCACAAGGAGGCTTGTGAACAGTGGCCAAGTCCTCTACTTGGACATTCATTTCATGCAGATAGTTGAAGTCCACACAGTCAACATTATTTTCATTTCTGATTCGTCACTTGCTTTAGAACTGTCTACTCTCCCCCCACGCTTACACACATTTAAGTTCACACTGTCCTTACCTGTCAGATTCCCAATAACTCTTAATTAGTACAGAGAGGTGACGCTGCTGCAGCTCCACTAGTGCAAGAACACCAGCAAGAGCTCTGTTCTGCTGTGCTCAAGGAACTTCTCCCTGCTGCCCCAAGGTTAATGCCTGTAACTCCTCTGGGAGCTAGCTGCTATGCAGGCTGCTTAACTGAAGATACCTGAAATCTCCCAGCTGCTCAGGGATTTAGCAGTGGCTGCAGACAGCTTGCATTATTCCTGAATGCCTGAAAGGCTACAGGAACAAACTTTGCAAATGAGGGGAAAGTGTGAAAAATATTAAAGTTCTATTAACTTCCATTAACCTTCAATTTACATCCTAAACTGCTGGATTAAAACTTCAAGGGTTTAAGTTTTGCTTAAAAAAATTATTTTTAAGAATATGTGCAATCCCAGAACTGTCTAACATTAAATTCATGCAGGCTTTTCTGTCCAAGACAGACTGCTACCAGTAAATGTGCTGGGATGAATGAAAGATGAGAAACAACAAAGCTGCATAAGCACAAAAAACTTTAACCCTTTATTCACAGTAAGATTTTGCACGTTCCTTAATTTCTCTCCTCATTTTATGGCTTAGGTTTGCACTAATTTAATGAGGATTGGAGAGAAAAGAAGGATGTCTGATTGTTCCCACTTCCTTTCTCTCATTTAAAGCAAGAAGTATGTATTTTTTCAACTTATACCTAATACTTAACAATTTATGAAGCACACCTGTCATTACTTTTAATATAATCCATCAACGTGATTCCAACATCATTAAATTTTAACTGTTAGTTCACATGGAAAGAGAACAGTTTTGTTTCTAGAAAAAAATGTGTTATTTATGGGAGTTGATGAAACAAGTAAAATTTTGATGTTTGCAATACTTCTTAAGAGAATTAACTGCATCAGCTAAGACTGGGTAAGACCAGTTTGGCAAGAATTTTTTTTCTGGTCAGAAAGAAAATTCTTTCTGCAGCAGAAAAGTCAAGTCTCATCTTCACACATTAGTCTTTCAACTCTTTTTTTTCTGATTTTTCTGAGCCTATTATCATGACTGACAAAAGGTTATGAAGTGTCATATTAAATGTGTTCATGTGGATGAAAAATTCTTGTACAGTATTTCATGTTCTGTTTTATTTCTCCTCCTCACCCTGTCACAGTCCTGATAAATTTTTTACTTATTTATATAAGAGTAAATAGCTATATGATTTACCATGGCTAGAAAACATCTATGTATATCAAGAAGAGCTAATGTTCTTCTTTCCCTTAAAAGTTTACAAACAAGACTTCCCATTAAATGGCCATGTGACAGAAATCTGTCAAACACTGTTCCTCCTAAATGCAATCCCCCTCAACCTACCACTTTGCGATCAACCAAAAATACCACTCAAGCAATATCTGTCTCACCTCCATTATTTTTTTTTTTAGATCACCAGCCAAAGCCTGCCTAGATTCCATGTGTGTGATGTCCCACTACCTTTTCTTGGAGTATTTTTTTCTGCCTTCTGTGTTTTGGGTTTGGGTTTTTTTGGTTTGTTTTTTTTTTACAAAGCACAAATTGTGCTTTGTACCTGATGACTGCTTGCTCTGACTATACCTGCTATAATAGTTCAAATTATAGCACATGCTCTATACCTGGAACTCTCTCAGGCCAGCACAGCCACTGCTAACACCGCCTCACTTGACTGACAGTGGTCTGTTTCAAGAATGACTCGAGTAAGAATTGCTAACAGACACCTACAAATATAGGTTAAACCCTGAAATTATACTCCATAGAGAGCTGTTATTATAAAAATATGTATTCACCCACAGCTATTGTACCTACTCTTATTCAATGCACGAAGTTAGGAAATACAACATAAATTGAATGATGTAGAGCACAACTACCAATAGGAAGGATTTCAGCCTTGATCACACTTGAAAACAAAAACCATCAGTTTTTTCCCTAAGAATCTTTTACACACCTCTGTGTTACAGATGTGGCAGTGTAGCTGCTCTTCCCCAAAAGAATTCTTTCTCTTCACACTCAAACATACACACACCTCTGCCTGAAAGGGCTAATGCTACAAGCTCTGCTTGCTCTTCACTGGAAAAAAATCTACCCCCAGCACTGCAGGACCGTTGCACTCTAAGCACATCAGCAGGACAGGCTCCTGACATCAATTTCAGCTCTGAGTGGTTTCTTGCACAACTTAAGTTTTATGCACACATCAGTAAATCCCTAGCCACTAGTGGCACAGGCACCTAAATGCAGCTCCTCAGGTACATTATTTAAAAAAAATTATTAAAAAGGTAATTGAGAAATAACTGAGGAAGACTGCAAGGAACTGTTACTTGTCCACTCCTGCTGCAGTTTTACCACAAAGCAACACCACAGGGGTTTGCACTGTGTGTTTATGGGCATCAGATTGTTAATTACTAATCAAGCTGGTTCACAAGCATTAGTCAAAGGTGCTTGTTGAACACTAATAAAAATATCATAATGGTCATTAGCTTATTACAGTTTTACCTACAACAAAAAATAGATGCCACACACTTTCCCCAAATGATTATGGAAATACATTTATTTAATCTGAATATTCAGATTTCCTGCCTACCACTGTTTGTTATCTACCTATACAGCCTTATTCCAGCTTTTCACATTGTATTTGAAAATTACTTGCTTTTTACCAATAGAACAGCACTTCTACAGTAAAGCTTGCTTCTCAAAGCTGTATTTTGATCTTTAAAAACACTACCAAGTCTGCCCCCCCCCCCCCCCCCCCGTATTTTAAGTGAAATATCAACTTCTCTATTCCATGAAGTCCCTCTGTTGAAATCCATTGCCATAGGAAAAAGTGGAGGACTTCAGACAGATATGTACAAGTTCTCTTCAAAGCTGAAAGCCCAAAAGATAATACATTAGGCTGAAGTTGCTGCTGTGAGATGCATTTCAGGCTGAGTTGATGCTCTGAGATTTTTCAAACTATTCCAAATAAATGATGGCTGGTACTCTTCCTATCTCAGTAAAAAGAAAGCTGTTAGGGCATAACATCAGTGGTGGCTAAAGTAGGATCTAATGCATGAACTTGATCACTTTTACCAGCTCATGTAGAAATTACAGTAGCTAAAAAGATATTGTGGGTCTCAGGAAAGGCAACATAAGCTAAAAATGTTAAGAGATATAAAGGTTTATCTAAAAAAAACCACTACCCAATTACACATCAAACAGAACCTAACTACTCAAACAGCCCTGAAAAACAAAAAGTATCTCAATTCTCCAAGAGAGGTACATAGAGAGTTCTCTATGTGGTAAATTAACAAATTACCTAACTGTTAATTACATCCTTCCACAGCTCATCATCCCAAGTACCCCTACACTATCACAAGCATCATCTGATTGTGTGAAAAAGGAAGATTACATGATCACTATAATTATTATGTTCCAACAACAATGACAAAAAAAATAGGTAAGTACTCTTCTTTGAAGCCATCAGTGTGCAGACTATCACAATTAATCTTTATATAGCATTGTAATTTCTCCTCAACTACTTAAGTATAATCATAATTGCAGGTCCCAACCAGGAACCTCTTGCTTTGCTTAATGATTTTCTCATCCACTCGTCTTCCAAGACAAGGTTCTATTTGATCTGAGACCAGAGTTGTGAACAAAATTAAGTGAACAGAAATGACAGCAAGAGCAGGGCAGGTCCTAATGTCTTGCCCTGAGTAGAAAAAAGGGTTAACCTTAAGTAGCTACTCTTTGGACTGCTGGAAAAAAGACAACCATGATGACAAGGAGAAAAGAAAGGATAGGGCTAGAGACTAAGGAAAGGCAAACACATCTCAGTCTGTATTTGCCCTCACTTGCTACATTTTGTTGGTTTACTACAGACAGAATAGGTTTGGGGTTTTTTATAAATGTTTACAGTAAAATGTTCCTTAGAATAAGCTGCTAAAGGCCTCTGTTTCCTCCTCCTCCCTTCTCCTTGAAGAACACCTTTATCTACAGAATTGTTATCTTAAGTGAATAACTGATAAGGAAAATTAAAGGGCTCAGCAGCAAAATGTGTTAAGTAATTGGACCCCAGTTCCCATACCTCTTTGTCTCCCTACTATATCTCTTCTGTCTCTCTGCTAAACCAACCCACTCTTAACATCAGCCACAGCTGAGGTTGGAGAAAACTGTTGGACAAAAGTAGTACTAATAATAACATAATAAAAAATAAAAAATATTATAATAGTATAAAAATATTATCAATATTATAAAAAGTAATTTAAAAATCCCAACAAAAACCTCCCAAGAAAATGCACCCCATGGTTCCAAGGACATAAATTTATCTGATTTCAGCTTCATTCCTTTGCAGATTTATTAAAACTTCCTGATGCACAGTAGTTCCCCCATAAGCCCAAATTTGCTTTGCACTAACTCAGAGGTAAGCACCTAAAGACAACATCTAAACAAGCATCTCACTGGCAAGACAGGCTACTCCTATAAAAGCAGTTATTTATCCAGAAAGATTACTACATTAATATTTACTTATCTGAGGAAATCAATCCATACTACTACACCAGAATGGTCACAGAACCATGGCTACATCACAAGAAATTCCTATACAAAGAGCTTCAGAATAGAAGTGCATTAATATTTTGGGGTTTGTTTTTCTGGTATGGCTTACACTGCTTCCAAAACTACATGAACTAAAAGAGCAATGAAATTAATCTCTTTTATTCGGTAGTAAAAATGTGCTCTGGTGAGCCAAAACCCTGTAGTCACTATCACAGCTGAGCCAACAGAATGGAAAGCATAAGTCCTCCTCCTGCAAAGTCAGCCAAGTTTTCTTGAATTGCCTAAATTCAGGGTGGGTTATATCATTAAAATTTCTTGCACAAACAAACTAGCAATGTCATTTGATCTTCTTCTAGATCCTATACGTCAAACTGACATGCATCCTAAATAAGAGGGGCTTATCTCACCACTACTCTGAAACCTCCAGGATATTCCTTCTGTTAAAATTATGTAGGCTGCTTAAGAGCCTACAAGAAATACAAAACGGAACAACTATAAAAACTGTTAATATTTATCAGGATGTACTACTTATTTTACACGATTTTTTTAAAGAAACCCAAAGCAAGTTTCCACAACATTGAAGACTTTTCCACAGACACAAATCAGAGGTCCTGAAACCTAACCCATAATCTTCAGATAAAATTCTCAATGAATTTTTCTATAAAAGAATTGGGTACATCTTACCTATCCCAGTTTGTTAAATGAGGGAGAGATCTAGGGCGGGGAAAGAGAACTCCCCGGTCATAAAAAGCTCTGTTTCAGATTATTATATTTGGAGCTTATGAGTTCCTCTCTGGTCTGCAATTGGATCAACACTTGTGAAGTACTTGTCCTGCATGAAGAACTCTCCAATCAAAGAACTATCTTCCTAATCGCATTGCTAAACTGAGCAGCTGCTTGTATCTTCCTTGGGTTTTGTCAACATGGAAAAATTATTCCCAAATACATACAACAGGCTGTAAATTTCAAGTGCAACAGCTGTTCCAAAATAGCCACCCATAGAACACTGTTACTACAGTCTCAGAAGAGCATTCAGCAGGGGTGCTTTTCGGGCGGGGGGGGGAAGGTTAAATTTTAAAAAGCTTTATACTGCAAAGATTATTCATGTTCTACTTCTGAAGGCCCCCAGTGAGAACGTTTCTCAAGACAGGTAATGTTACAATGTTTCATTTCTGAATTCCAGGTCTACTAAGCTTCATAATCAAGTGTTATAAAGTAGCACATCCAATGGAACGTACTTCTAAATAAATTCCAAAAAGACAGCATGGGGACTAAAATATAATTTCCAGTTTCCCTGTCACAGAGCAGACCTAGGAACAGTGATAAGTACAATACAAATTTGTCACTTTTCAAAAGGCTTATTCTTTACCCCTTTGTTCTTCAGAGTACTCTGTCTGGGGGAGAAAAACCTTTCCCTTTTTTTTCTGCTGGCATATATTAATGTTACAGACCTAATGTTCAGGCCTACCACCTCCTCCACAAAAAATATTAAAACAGCCATTCTAGATTTGTAACATTTTCTACAGGTTATGACTTCAGCCTGCAGGCTCTTTAGCAACAGTTTAATGCCTGGATCTACTTTAAAAAAATAATCATACAGGTTATACTTCAGAATACCTGCTTACCAGAAACAGTATAGAGCCAGGCCTCCGCTAAATCCCATGACAAAAATCACATGCTGTCAGTGTTGAGGACCTTTTGTTTCTCACCCACAATCTACTATTCACTTATAGGGTTAAAGAAGATGTAATTACGGACCACTCAGCAGTATCCAGGTTAATGAATATTAAAAAAGGTATGCAATACTTTTAAAACTTTTTTAAACTGCAATCCACAGTTTAAATTTAGCAAGTAAACATAATCCTCTTTGCTTACTTTCTATCAGTACTTGTTTGTACTTCTCTTATTCAGAGGCATTTTCTCCACATGTTCACATCACCCTTGCTTTATGCCTTTTGTGGCATAAAAATCCTGACATATTTTCACCCTGAAGCTGTGACCATCATCTTTTGAAACTAACAGCCATAAATCCTAACACTTGAAGCAAACGCCTGGCAAAAGTTTTAGCCCAGATGTATGCTAAATATAGAGGTATCAACCAACGGCTGCACCAGAATAAAATATTTTTTCTGTTTTTAATTAAAGCCGCCATAACAGGGAGGTTTTTTTCTTCCACAATCACTCTTTCTATGTCAGTGTAAACCATTTTATTGTAATGCTTTATTTCAACATGGGAGAAAATATATTAATGCCCTAAAGTAGAAGTATTATCAACAAAGGTGGGTCAATCTTCCAAGCACAGAATGACACACAGATCACAAAGCAGGTAAACCAAATAGAGTTATCTGGAGAAAGCTAAATAAACAAAAACAGGCCAGTGATTCAGTTCTGTGGTGCTCTGCAGCCATTCTGGTAGAGACAATTTGCCTGGTGAAATCGTACTGATTGATAGCTCTAAGGCAGCTGTGACTTGGCTCTGTGACAGTGTATTGACTAGAGCCTTTTTTTTTTCTTTCTTTAATCTAAATGCCATACTTTTGCAGCCTGACCCAAGCTGCAAGGTCCCATCAGCAGATGTTGACATTATCTCCTCCTGATTGTAACAACTCATCATAAACATGTAGTCTGCATTTTGAGCTTTGTTTTGGTTGGGTTATTTGAATAAAGGCCACATAGGGGAATAGAGGGGTGACAGAAAGATTATAATTTATAACCTGGTACAGAATGCATGTTGGCATGTCTATCATGTGTTTCCATTATGATGAAAACAGCAGGATGCCATTAATCTGTATTTTCCTGCCTGACCAAGTGTCATTATATTCTACTGTATGTTGCCACTTCATTCAACAGACCACCTTAAGAAATGTCAAAAAACAATGGGTTTGTGCTGCTGTTGGCTAGCTGGGTTTCTAAAAGTATATCTTTTTTGACTTTTGTATCATATTGCAAGGAATAAAAGCTGAAGTCAAATATCCTAGACCTTCACCCATGCTTAAGGTCAATGACACATGGATTGTTTGTTTACTGTTTTATACTGTGTTGAACAGTCAAGAATTTGAGAAGTGGTCCTGTGTTACAATCATGATCTTTAAATACGACAAGGTAAGGGCCATGCTGCACTATGTAACCTTAACACTACCATATCAGAAACGAAGACTGAACCATTCTCATGCATCACCAAACCAGAACAAAAGAACAGAGCGCTACTGAAATTCTCTCACGAACAGCCAGCTGCCATGACCTGGAAAAAAAACCAATTCCTTTTGATGCAGCTAAAAGACTTTTCAAGCATGGCCTGGTGCACAAAATTATTCATATAGTTTTATGATTTAGGCTATTGCCTATGGAAGTCTTCAAGGAAGCTACTGAGCACCATTTCATGAGGATCATTAATAAGAACTGACCTGAAATGTCATGGTTAAATCTAGTAAGAGCTCGAGCTCCATCCAAAAATCAGAGGGATTTTTTATGTTGATGTCAATGAATACAGAATGAGATTAGTGAGGAAATATGAACCCAGCTAACAGCCACAGTTACAATTGCCTTGTTTTCAAGTCAGTGAGCACTTGTACACTCAAAGTCTAGCACCCAAAAATCCATTACAGGGATTTTCATTATTTCTGTTTGCTTGAGGTACAACCTGATAGGAAAGCCACATAATCTAGCAAATTGGCCACTAGTTTCAGCATAGTCATCTATTTCCAAATCCCAGTTTGATCAGTAACATGTTCTACGACCCTGGCTAAGATGCTGTTTTATATCTGTTTTCCCCTCTTGTCTTGTGCCTCTCCTGCACATCGCCCAACCCTCACTTCAATGTAGCACACTCACCACAAATGAATCCAGTTTATGATTCCAAGAGATATTGTTACACAAATAATTCCTATAATTTGTAGAAATAGTTGAAGTCTGAAATTTGGTTTTGGAGTCACTGACTACCATAACTAGATGTAAGATTTTTACTTCATTTAGAAAAAATGACAAAGCTATCAAAGAATCCACCCCAACCCACATATTTAACTCTTGTCTCACCTTCTCTTGTGCACTCTATCTATACACTTGTGCAGTTTTTGCACAGAATTACACCTTGTACCATGGTTCTGTGCTCACTTACTGGACTAGTACTATCATCACTGAAGATTAAATCTTGCATTTGTTAAATTACAGCATTATAAACAGAACTGTCTCAGGCTACTCAGAACCCCGAAGTACTTTCACTTCTTATTCCCCTTCAAGAAGGGAAAATACTCAACTACTGACAGGTGATACTGAATAGAGATCAGCAATCTTAACTTCTTGGCTGCCCATTTTATATTAAATATGCAGTCATAACATTTTGTCATAAAACTAAATCAAATACACATTCATTAAATTGTTAATTAAGGATTCCAGGAACTTCTGACAACAGCATAAGATTTAGTGACTCACTACTTTCCTTTTCCTTGAACCAGGATTCCATGAATTTTGAATGTATGCAGTGGGTATGATACAGGAAGATTTTGATGGGCGCATTATTTCTTTCTTGTATCTTTTCCCTGCTTTTTCGTGGTTCACAAAAGCTAAGAGATAATGGATGCGCCAAGACTGTGTGGTTCACGAACAGAAATTGTAGATCAAGTCAAGCCTCCACAGCATACCCTGTTATCTGAGCAGGATTAACACTATTTGGCCTGTTAAATTATCTTTCCACACTTGCTGACTCAGAAAGGAAATTTAAAGGAAGCTGCTAACTCTAATGAGCAGCATACTGCTGGTTGTCTGAAGTGAGCTATACAACACTTACAATCAAACTGTAAAGCAGTCATTTCACTTCACTGATCTTGTTCAGGCTTCCCCGAGTTTAACAGACAACTCATTATGCAGTCCATCACACTGCCTATCTACCTCTCTCCTCCAATTGTTTTAAGACACAAGATGAAGTAACTCATGCTATCTTATACAAACTGCTTTCCAAGTCTCATTGCAAAAGAAAGCTGCTGCTTACAGTGGACTGAAGAAAAAAAAAATGTTCAAACCAAAAAACCCCACACCAGCAGTGGACTTACAGCGCCTTTATCAGTGCTATCATCAGCAACAAGCATTTACAAATTCTCCAGTATGTCAATGACAGATTCCCTAAACATGATCCCCTAAAATGGTATATTTCTACTGGCCTCTGTTCCATCCCAAGTAAGTTAACTAGCAGTAAACTCGGTACTGGAAATTGAATTAAAATAACATAACCCTGACACTTAGGTGTTTACTAATTTTGTTATGAATAGCAGCTGTATCCTGTTATTTGTGATGGGATTTGTGATTTCCACTGCTGGAAAACACACACATGGCCATACACAAGTTGGAGAACAGCACAGAAGAATCAGGCCTTCTCTTCACATACAAAACTGTGCCTTCAGAACTCCTCCCCAACAAATCCAGCAGGAATACTTGATGAATGGGTCCTGAGAGAGCATTTCTCCTTGCCTTGGGCTACAATGGCTTGCAGGCATAGGACACTCCATCAATACCCAGAGCTGGCAGATTGAAAGGCAGGAAGGACATTTGCTGACAGCATGCATCTGCTTATTAACAGCATTGGTGCTTCACTCCTTTTCCCATTCATTGCCTGCAGGAAGGACTCCATTGAGAGACTCACCATCAACAGATGGTCCCAGGCTAAGGTGTAATCAGGAGCAGCTGGCTACATTTACCCCAAACAAATAGAATTGCAGGCTTCTGCTGAATCTGAACTGAATTGGTAACTTGGGTGTTACAGAGAGTGTTAAGAGGAGTACATCCTGAAATGATGATCTAAAGTTGTCGGTGAAAATCACCTCTGCCTTTAAGTTACGTATTTATACTCATGTTGCTTATTGTCTCAGCTTATACAATAGATGCTTATTTTGAGAGAATTTTTAGCTGCATCCTAATTAAGTAATTTACCTCCTGTGGTCCTCTTTTCCCCTCAGGATATACTCTGCTAACAATGTTTTAATGCAAAATCTACACTTTCATCACCTTCCAGTCGTAAGGATTTCAATATGTCGACTTTTTACTCCATTAAGAAAATTAAAACTACCAACATTTGTTTGGAATCATGTCCTGTTACAATTTACTAATAACAATTCCAAGCAGAAACAAAGGAAAAAAAAAGATTAATTTCAAATGCAAGTTCTGTATCAAAATTTAATATTTGATATTTACAATTATTATTTAATATTTGAATTTACATTTACTATGCAGAACATAAACAAAATTTTATACATCACCTTTTTGGACAACATATCTTATTGCTAGATATAAGACCTATCTGCTGCCTCTAATGACAAAAATAAGATTTTAAATACGTTACCTTCTTGTCATCATACTGCATATGAAAAGATTTAATAAAAAATAATAGCCTCATCTGTTTCAGGAGAAATATTTAGCAAATTGTACCAGAGTACAGAATGGCATACATACGTAAAATAATACACAGCATGCAAGTAGCCTGCACTGCTATAACCGCAGATCTAAACTTGCCAATGGTTTTCATACAGTAATTGCATAAAAAGTAATGTGCATTTGTGTGTCAGTGACTGGACAAAATTCATTTGTAGCAAAACCAGCAAACCTGACCACCTTCTTATGTATTAATTTGACCACTCAAGGGGCAAATTGTCCAGGTGACAAAAACACTGAATACCAAAGTCATGAGTGTCACTGCTGAAGGCGACCAACATGCCAGTGCTGCTCTGTGGTTAAAAGGTACGCACACAAAATGTAGCATTGCTCCATTTTATGTGTTCCTACTGCCTTCAGATGGCAAAACCTAACAGTGAAAGTACAATAAAACCTAATTTGTTCAAACTAGCTTTGAAACAATTAAATACCTTTGTTTACCTTGTAAAATTTGGGTCATTTACACAATTGATGAAAACAGCCTTCTGAGGCTATAGTTTTTCAGCAACAGGTTTTCAGCATGGTTGTTCAAATACAGGAGTCCCTAAACCTCTGTCTCAGAGCAGTGTACTGCCCCCTAATTGTATCAAAACTGCTTATGAGGTTTCGAGATGGACCCTGACATGTGATTTTGTTAAAATAACAATAGGTGGCCCATAGCTGAGTTATTTTTGATCTTGATCAACCCCTTGATCCATTTCATAGTGTGCAAGATGTCAGCACAACCGAGAATGACTAATGCTTAACTAGAGGGAGATCTCAGCAGTCAGCCAAGGAATTAGGAAACTAGACCTAAAACCAGCCTAAAATCTGCCAAAACCCTTCACACCATGCAGCTGTGGCTTAGAAAAGAACTTTTGGGGCTGGGTCGTACATCACAATATCAGCCTTGACATTTGTACAGTAAACACTTAACCCTTTTTTTAGCATTGAATGCTTGCCATCAAGAGCTCCTTCATAGTTACTATTTCTGCCATGTAAAACCTTAGAACAGAGCTTACTGTCCTTATGGACCAGAAACTCTCCTTCTCCATAATTACAATCTACTACATCCAGTTGGTACACATACTTGCACTGCAAATGACTACAACTATGGATATTTTTTTAAAGTAATCTATAAAGATGATTTTTAATCCTTGACAAGATCACAGCCACATTCTTCTTCAGTTTAGTTATGTAGCAAATAGTGCCTTTGATCTAAATATTTGTCAATATCATAAGTATTTTTAAAATCAAATCAGAAGAGGTACCTAGCGTGAGACTTCTTTTTAAGTAGCTACAGATATCTATTATTTAAGAAATAGTCAATATCTAAGTGCTATGATTTAGCTGATAATAAATGTTTGTCAGTTTATAATGGGAAGTCTGGCAAATGCTTAAGTCCTGTGACAGAAAAGGTGATCTGTACGCCAAATCCCTCATGCAGCCTGTGGTCCTTCCTGAATATCACAGGCACACCCAATATCTCCTAGTGAGCTATGAAAAAGGAGATGATTTCAGGAACAGCCTCCAGATGGGCAACAACTACAATCTCCAGTTGCCCCCCATAGTTTCACCAAGGGCTAAAGCTGGGTTACCCTGAATTGGAAACCACACTTGAACTGTTCAAGAGGTGCAGAATAGCTGTCTACTACATGCAACATATGGCCAAACACAATTGCAGCTTTGGGTAAAACAAGCCTTGTGTAGAAGTAAAAAGTTTTCTAGTTATTTCACTAAAATTATTAAGAGTTACCACAATGTTAATAGCCAGTGACAAAGACAGCCTAAGTCAATGAAAGGAACCAGAAAAGAGATACTGTAGGAATGCTATACTAACACTTCCCAAAATAGAACAAATATATTCCAGAATAATAGAGAATAAAGCTGAGAATTCCGTCTTCCCTGAGAGAGACCTGTTTCAGATTTGGAACTATATTCATTACTGTATAAATTGTCCTACATTTATCACATGTACTTTGTAACTAGTATTAATATTCTGGTTTTAGAGCAAAATTCATTTTGCATGAAGAGAACAGGTGAATACTTACACTTGGAGAAGACTCTGAAAGCGAGTGTCTGCCTCTGTAGCACTCATATTATCATATAAATTTAATGGAGTGGAGTAAAAAGACCAAGCTATAAATCTTACCACTTACTTGGAAAAAAAGGTAATAAAGTAATAACTTCAAGAGTGCAACAGAGCAACCTGAAGTTGTATTGTGTGTAAATTGCAGACCATATACAAAATCCACCTAAGGAACGTGTAACTTGTAAATCCAAAACCTACCATCCATCTATCTGATTACAAAATCTAGATGATAAAGCTGTTTCATAAATGAGTTCTAGATAGATTTTCCTGTAGCTTGTGTTGTTTTCCTGTTCCTATGTCAAAAAAAAGGAAATTGAAGTGTCCTTTGTGGTACTTACTAAATTAGGCACTGAATAATTTTCTCCCTTTTAACTTTGTAAATATGTAAGGTTAGCAAGCCTATGTAGCCATCAGAAATAACTCTTACTGCTTGACCAAAGTATGTGCCAACATACGGAAGCCAGAAAAACTGCATAGTGACTTATTCAAAAGCCTTCTATTTGAAAAAACTGCTAAAGAAGCAGGCCTCTTCTTTAGGAAGTATGGCTTTGCTTTGCAGGCTTGGATAAGGAGACTCCTCACCTTAAGATGCTCCACTACAGTGCTTATCATACAAAATCTTTCCACTTGAAGTAAAAGGAGAATTATCACCAGTGCGTTATTAAATTCCTGGTAAGTGGATCTGCCAGCAACACACACAGCATCTGGCAAGTTCAAAAAGAGTTTTCCAGTGTTAAGGGTACAGAGGTTTTCCTTTGCCCATTCTTACGTCATGATAGATGGTACTCAGGAAGATAAGGAATTGCCTGATGAGACCCCAATCTTTGTTTCTTTACCTGTAGGGTCAGTGAAGAATTTTTTGGCAATTCTGATCTCTCCTTGTTTGTATTCCCTTAGGTCTCACTCATAACTGGATCCACAAAAAAAGGCATTGAAGGAGCCCAGCAGAACTGCTTCTTTCTATCACTCTCTCCTGTCATTCCTTGGTCCCCTAGCTTGTCCACTTTCTTTTATGTGCCAGAAAATGAGGCTAGTTTCATAAAGTGCCTCTGTGGGTCCTTAGTGAGCCCCTCTGGCTCTGGCCCTGTCAGCGGTTCTTTGCGGAGGAGGCAAGGGGAGGCTGCCAGATGGGAGATGTCCTCCTTGGAGCTCTCCACGGCCACCTCGCTTCTGCTGAGGCTTTGAAGCCTGCCAGTCACAAGAGCACTGCGCAGCAACCATCTTACCTCAGCACACTTCCAGCTTCATGCAGCAAGCCTCAAGCAGAGGCTTTACATTTTGTTCTTTATTATCCTGACATCAATGTAAAATAAAGGTAATTTAGGCTCAGGTTATAAGCAATATAAAAACAGGAGGAGGAAGCTGGCAGCAGCAGCCTGACTCCAGGCTTCAGGAAGACTGTAAGAGCCTGCTATATCATAATCTTGGCTAAAAGCATTAGCCCATCCGAAACCCCTCCGGATGCCTAAAAGCAAAACAAACCAAACATGCTCTCTAGCTTTGCCACTGTCTCCATCTCCTGGTGGGGTGAGAAGCAGTGCCTATGCATCGGCTTTGGCTGAGGAGACACCACTAACTACTTCCCCAGGTGAAAATATGTATGACAAGTTCAGCCTGCAGCAAGTTTGCACAGCCAAATTAGAAATCCCTCAAACGGGGTCTCACAAGGAAAATTTAAACACTGTCTTAATAGATGTCACCTTGACCTCACAGAAATTTAGCCTTCATTCCTCTGCCAGAGCAGCCCTGACACACAGAAACGTGCAGTCCCTCTCCCACCTAGGACATGTGGGGAGCGAGGAGGCGGTTGACGGATGGTTTTGTGGACGAAACAGACGGATGAAGAATAAACTTGCAGGATGTGGCAAGGTAGACCTAGGTCAATGTCACACAGGTGCAAGCCTTGGAATTAGTTTCCTGAACATCTGCAGCAAACAAAAAAACCCAACTCCCAGTACCAAGGAGGGAGAAAAAATAACACAGTTCACACTGCATGGAGCAAACCAACCAACAAAATAACACAAGAGCAAAAAATAAAAGATTTTTCTCTGACTATCGCATTCACTGGCTGCTCTGTTCCTAATTTCCTGGTTTAAGCTGTGCGCTTTGCCACATCATTAAAGGAAATAATAATCCTTCTGCTTTCCCTGAAACTGTTTGGAAACAACCCCTGGTTGAGACCTTTGCACAGGGCTCCTGGCATGCGCTGCCCCAGCCTCCCCCACTCCACCCCCACCAAGTACTTCTAAATACAAATTGAAGTCTCCTCCTAGGAATCCACAAAGATCCATCTTAACAAAATGTCCAAGTACATCATAGGCAAGGAGCCATTTGTGTGTTTTTCTTTGCCTATGAGAACGTCTGGGAGAAGAAGAAAAGGTTACTGTTTTGCTCATAATTATTTCTCCTCCCCCTTTCATCCTTCCTATTCCCAGGGTAAGCAGACAAAACAGCATACCAGCACCTTAAACTCAATCCATTTACAAAGCCTTAATTTTTCACTGAGCTGCGTACAAAGCAAAGGCACTGAGGAATGACCGTTCACATGTGAAGGGCTACATTAATTTGCCCAAGGACGTGAGTGCCTTCAGCACTTACAGAAATAACCCAAACAAGAGAGATCCTCTTACCTTGTCAGGAAAAATCCCTGCTCAAAAAAAAATCAAACAAAAGAAGTACATGTCCTAAAAATTATTCAAGCTTTTTTATTGAACCTGATGTTTTCCGAGTGATTGACTGTTTTTTAATGATCAGAACACTTTTTTTAACTACTCGGTCTTTAAAATTTGACTTTTTATTACTTTTCCCCTCATATGGCTGCTACTGCCTTCCTTAACTGTCTGTGGTAAATTAAAAAAATTACCTCAGCTAGGAACATTGCAAAATCTATGAATAAGTATTTATTAAAATAATATATTTTTTTTTAAAAACACTTACTAAAAGGCTCTATTCTGACAAAATGAAAGGATTCCCACAAAAGCACGCATTCAAAACATAAACCTGGCTTAGCTTTCCAACAGAAGCTGGTAGAAAAGTGTGCACATTACATACTATAAAACAAAAAAAGGATGAAAGAAGAAAGTACTGGGAATAAAATAACTACATTATGGGAGGAGAATGAGAGGAAGAGTTATTTAAATTACCTGGTGGTCTGGGAAGCTGGTATCTTTTCTCCCTTGAGATAAAATCCTGGGCACCAAACAACATGGATTAACTCACAGCTGCCCCTGAACATGACTCATTCTATGAGAAATATGGAAATGTCAGGGAAAGGCACAAAAAATCAACAAACCCTGCTACATTCATCTCTTGATGGACGACTTCAAGGATGCAGCAAGGGCTACTGTTTTTCTACAGGCAAATCTCCACAAACAACAGCATATTTTGAAGGGTCCATCTCCCCAGCTTGGTGCAAGTCTCCTCCCCACTGTCTGCTTATCCACAGCCTATAACTACAGCACCCCTGAAGCACATAGTTCTTCAAACAGCTGCTGTCCTCCTACAGCAGCTGTAAATTTGTACACACACGCAAAAATAGCTGTGCTGGAGGCATTTACAGGTAACACACTAGCTAATTTGATGGACATCTCAATGTATCTACCCAATTTTGACAAGGCCCGGAGAGTCCTCTTTCACTCTCCTTTCACCTCCCATGTTCAAGCCAACTAACCTTAAGATGAGAAGATACCATAGGCTTTCCTGACGCTGTTAAGAAACCCAGTCCTGCTAACATACTGAGGTGAGTGGGTTTTCTCTCTTTACAACTGACAACGTAACAACAGTACTACTGGTGGCAAAGTATCGTACAGAGAAACCAGTGCTAGTTCAAACCGAGCAGTATGTCTGAGCAGACCCGTTCAAGGGGACAGGTATCTCTTCCCTTCTGCAGCCAGAGTTGGCTCAGACATCTTACTGTACGATGCAGGCCAACAGAACAGGGAAAAGAGGGAAGGTCACTTTGGAAAGAGAGGCAACAGAAACTCCACTTCTTCACATAAGCCTTGCCCTGTCGTGCCTCCTACTTCCCGCTTTATTCCCTTCTAACACCCTGTCTTGCATAAAAGACTTTTATTTAATAATAGTAATGGAGCTGTGGAAGAAGGCTTTGTAGTTCCAGTCTGGAGTTAGGACAGAAGGAAGACTGGAGACGGTAGGAAACTTTTCCATCCTACCTCTTAGTAAATGAAGCCAGGGAATACTTCATGCTGAATTCAAGTCTGGGGAAGTCATCTATGTCTAGAATTCATCTTCAGTTTCTTTCTGTGGATTTTTTAAAAATTATTTTTCAGGAAAAGAGTACTAGATGGGTGTTTTTATTTAATAAAATGTAACTAACCAGAATGCAAAAGAATGTGTACAATCTGGATAAAGGACTTTAATGAAGATACTGCAAATGACATTTTCCCTCTACTTTAGAATGCTGCAAATAGCAAATTAGCATACCTCAGAGTAGAATTTCTGCTACAGAAGAGATGAAAGGTTAACTGTCTAAAGAGTAAAGAATATATTTGACATTTATTTAGAAAAGAGTCTACTAATAAAAGCTGGGGCCCCACTTGAAGCTCCTAATTCTCCTTCAGTGTTTGCATACGCTTTCAAATTATAAGAGAACCCCACTCCAAAAAGCCTGACTGAAAACAAAACAAAATAAAACTAAACAAAAAAACCACTGCAAACACTGCAGACCTCAATGCCTTGTTTGCTGGGCTTGTTAGAGGGCTCTGGAGGTCACAGTAACTGACAAGCCCTTGGTGCCTGTAGGAGGGCTGGTAGTGCATACACATTAGCTGAGAGGCAAGGTCTGAGTAGAGGCAAGCTCTGAGTACTGACCATGCTTAATAAGCAAAGGGCAGCCAGGAGGCTGAACAATGTAGAAAGAAAATCCTCATGAACTAGGGGTGGCTGAAAGATTCAAAATTACATTCTCCAGCAATTAGTACCAATTAGAAAGGAGGAGGGTATTGTATGTTACGCAAATAAAGATCTCCCCCGACTCCAAGGCATGTTCATAAAGATACCTTTGTTGTACTCCTTAGCATGCACCTTACTGCTGCACACACGTGCCTGGGCTCCCACAAGGGAATGTGCTGTACGTCTTACTAGAGCAGTAAAGCTGTTTAGAAAAGCAATTTAAGCCAGGGCACACAGGCTTGAGTTTCTACATCCTACCATAACATAAGTGCTAAGACGGGTTTCATAAGGTGTGACAGAGACAGGAAACCATGGCCTCAAGCCAGACAAGGCTCCTTCCAAATGGATTCCACCCCAAGTGCTCACTGCAGCCTTGGACAAACAGCACCTAGCACATCGCCAGACAGCCAGCAGCTCTTGGTGGCTCCTCGTTCAGTCCTTAGTCTTCACTCGGGCAGTGTGAAGGAAGAGAAACACCACTGGGGAAGAAGATGATGACTCTCCCTTTTTCTAACTCTTTCTAAACCAGGTCTTGGGTAGCTTGTGTGTCTGTTCTATGTACGGTTAAAGACAGCAAACTGCTTCTACAGGTGTGCAGTGGTTTATGATGTGACTCCACAGATTTGTCCTCCTGTGTAACTGCTTGTTTACTTCTGCAGCTGTTTTAACTTTTCCTTGCTGTTTCGAAGGCATGGTGTAACTCATTAGGTTACACCTCAAGCTGCATCTAACTTCAGGTAGCATTTTAAAGACAGCTGTGTTGTTTAGCAAAACAGCCCTATTCAGTGTTTAAATGTACACCATCAATGAACAGAACTACTGACTGATAATATTGCCTATGCTTTTCAAGCTTTACTGAATCTCTGATTAGGCTAAAGGAATAATGTAAATGTGATTAAACTTTCAACAACAGTAGGTGGTAAGAAAAAAAGAATCAGTACTATTTTATTTTACTGAAGTCACATTAGGCACCACAATTGTAATAAGAATAATATTTTAATCTTAGCACTTTTCACTAGTATAGCTCAATAGTATTCTGTGAAAGAAGTCAGCATCACCATTTACATACAGGGTACAATTACTGCATAAAGAACTACCGTTCATTTATTTTCTCATGCACTTTTTTCAATTGCTGTTCTGACAAATTAAAAAAAAAAATCCAGTAAAAATCACAGAGCCTTGGCACAGTCATCTCTCAAAGACCTTATCTTTTTTCCATTCACCAGCAGCTGGCCTTTTCTGTCTAGAAAGGATCTGGGGCTGAGTCTGGCACTGGAGACAATGCGAGCACCGCTGTTGTGAGATTGAGCTCAGTGGGTAGGGCTGGGCTCTTCATTTATTTCATTTGACCTATTGTTGTGAAAGCCTGGTGTGCAGTTCAAGTGTGATATGGAAACAAGACAGAGATAAGTGCAGCAACAAAGTTCCAGAGGAAAAATAATACATTCAACATTACAAGAAAACTGATGCCAGAGCCAGCAAAGACCATTATTTCTTACACTTTAAAAAAAAAATAAATTGTTAGAAATCTTGGCTAGGTAATTATTTTTTGCAAAACACAGGCATTCCTGCAAAAGCATGTAACACCAAAAGAAATAAAAAATATAGCTGTATCTCTTAAAGTGAAATTAAGATCTTAAAGTGAAATTAAGACCTAAAATAAGTGCCACAGTCTTTTTAAAAATGCTTGGAATTAAAAAAAAAACACGGAGTCATGCTTAAACAGCTTCATTTGGATATTTTCTTTGAGAGCAAAAGCAACAACAAAAAAGGCCATGCACACATCTGAGAAACACTTTATTACTTCAGCAGCTCTGGAACTGAAACTAAATGATACCAGAGTAAGGACTGCTTTTCTCCTTTAAACTGTAAGTACTACTCAGCTTGTGTCATGTGTGATAAAATAAGTGCAACTGTGACAAAGTACAGTGACTCACTTTCCTACTCTCTCCCAATTGCTCTTTCATAGCTCAATTTTTCCTACTTGGAAAGAAAGAGGGGCCTTCCATTCATTTCCAACAGGGGCACTGAAGTATTTCAGGAGATAGAGGGACACAGTCTCACCAGGACAATACAAGTAAGCACAAAAGACAGATATAACTAACAGAATTCTTTAGTGGCATGTTTGTTGGATGTTTCGTAAATCACAGTGTCACTGTATTAACAATAACTGCTCTCTTGCAACGTACACTGGGTTATCCCCCTCTGTATGGATTAGTCGATACAGTTTGCAAATAACACAGCTGGATTGTCACTGACTGCTATAAATGGAATAAACCAAGAGATTGTTCCTCATTTCTTGATATGCCCAGTTACAGACAGCTTTCAGATATGCAGACTGCATGAGGCATTACCAGCCCTGATTACCAGGTTCAAGATAACAGCTCAAATGGCAAGACTGTCAAGAGGTCTGTTTTGGCAGTGTGCTCCACATCACGGTAATTGTTGTAGACCTGCTCCGCTGCACTACCATGAGCACGCCTGCTAAGGTTGCCACCTGAGTCTGTTCATTTTCAAGTGTTTTAAAGCACATTTTTTTTCTACCTAATTTCATCCAATTTAATTTAGTTTGACAGTGATAAAGAATGGGTGGGGTCTTTGTGATACTTCTGAAAATTAACTTTTCTACCAGCTTCATAGTGCGAGTAATCATCAGATGCCACAGGCAATTTATACAGACAAAAATAGTGCTTTACAGTTTGTGAGCAGGGCCTTGGTTTCACCTCCTCCAAAGTCTCTGCATCACACCATAGCACACACTTCAAAATACTTATATTGGTAAACCAGTTAGAAAATTGTAATGTAGAAGGAAAACTTCCTTTAACATATTGAGGCAGCACAGAAGAAGAAATAAGGTAAAAAAACCAAACTAACCGTAACCCAAATCCTTCCCATAGCGTAGGAACAAATCACACAGCCACTTTGGGGCAAGTTAATGAAAAAAAAAAGGACCATTACCCATGTCTGGAAACTGCATTTACTAGTCTATTTTTTATTTACATTTCACTTACATGGTGGTCGTGTCCAGCAGTATACTGGATTCACCATTCATTTCTGAGTACTTCATTTTTCACTTTCCCACTAATCCCCACCATTGTATCTTTCCCTAAATTTCAAGTCTTTGAGTAGCTTCAAACTAACAGATAAATTTGTCTTCATTTCCAAATATGAAAAAAAAATCCGTTCCAAATTACTCTAGTGTCAAGCCCAGCATAATTTTGTCCTGCGAAAGGGACTAATTTCTTGCAATCATTCGCAGCTAGAAATTTCTATGACACTGGAAAAATATCACTTTCTAATCCCTTGACAGTTTAAAGATAAGGGCATTTTTTTTTCCAACATAGAGAACCCATTTCAGATATTTTTTTTTTCATTCATTACAAACCCAACTATGGTAAGTTCACAAAAAAACATGAAAACCTCTAAAATTACATAAAATTTATTTCATATAACTAAAAGCTACATGTCTTTGTTCATTATCTGAAGCTTCCCCATGGCCACGTTATTTAATTCTAGTAGCAGTGTGGCTGGCAGACATGAGAAAAATATTTATAGAACATATGTATACCTAAGCATACCTGTTTAAAATTAAATAAACAAAGACATATTAAAGGACAAATGAGGCAGTGAAACTGAATCAGATATTAATGTTTCGCATTCTTCCGACATTACCAAATGATTCCTGCTTTAATGTATGAAGTGTATTCAGACATTGTTTTACCCGATTTCTACACTTACTAACACTTGCACATGTATTTTATCAGGTATTTAAAGCAGCTAGACCAGCTGAAGTAGAATACAAACATCTAATCTATGAAGATGACTTATCAGCGGTCTTCTAAAAATTAAAAACTGCAAAGCCACGCAATCCATTACAGTAATCTGCCCAGATCACTTAACAGATGTTGGTCTGAGAACCTAAAAATAAAACTGACAAACAGCCTGTCACAATTTTCAAAGTGATCAAATACTCACACCGAAGGATATATTTTTAGGAAATGTATTAAATGTCTAAATTAACTTTGAAATAGCTCCAAACTTGTGTGATACACTTCCACTCAACATCTTTTTGTAAAACCCTGACAGTCCTTCCTTTTCATAGTCCCTTTAGCTAACTTACATACCAACATGCTTAATACTAGCTCCTGCACTACCATTACCCAAGCAGATCCCTGCAGAAGATGCCATGCATTTTGCAAACACAAAATGTTAAAGTGAGGTCACCCCTTCACAAATGTAACATTGTGGTTTTTTGACTTCCACAATCAGAAATAAAAAAATACTCTCTATGCAAGGGGGTGCAAAGGCAAGAAAGCTTGTTATTCTTAAGTTTTTCTTGGTGCTTGAAACATGTTTTTGGAGCTATGCTCATCCTACTATAACCAAGTGAGTGACAGGGAGAGACTCCTTGCACAAGCCAATTGCAGCATGTCTCGGTTTGGCAAGGTAGAGAAAGTAACTTATGTCAGCTCAGCTACTACATTTCTGATATTATGACAGAGAGTCAAAAGGCAGCTGCATGACTTTCCCTTTTCATAAGGATCAAGCCATCAGATGTTTTGATCAGTCACTTAAATCTGCTTACCACACAGAGAGCTCTGCATTAATAAATAATTAATAAATCTCCTCCAAGTCCCAAACTGAGATGCAACACAAAAAAAAAAAAAATGTGGACACGCTCGCATGTGTATGTGTCAATGCGAAATATACACCATGGATTATGTCACTGGAAGCAGCATTGTTACCTTGTTTTCAAAGTTAAGTGGAAGGAAATCTCTTGCAGTAGTGGACCTGCAGACCAGGCCTTCTGCAAGGATCGATGCTTCCAGAGAAGCATAA
Organism: Pterocles orientalis; assembly: GCA_011057875.1. Classification (NCBI taxonomy): domain Eukaryota; kingdom Metazoa; phylum Chordata; class Aves; order Pterocliformes; family Pteroclidae; genus Pterocles; species Pterocles orientalis. The sequence continues at coordinate 719,264 of WKFP01015020.1, forward strand.
AAGGAGTCAGGTCAGGCCACAAAGTATTTTCTCAGCAAGGCTCTGTCGCTAACAAAGAAGGCAAAGCTTATCATGCTTGGTGCCCATATTCTACAAGCTTGCTGTAACGCTCAAATGGCTTAAGTGCCCTTATCTGCCAACTCCCTGCTTCATTTCTTCAGTGAAATAAATTCCTCTGTAATAACAAACAGGACCTGCTACTTAGCCTGTATGTAGATGAGGAGGGACAGAGCTGCTTTTACATTTGGCTGGCAAAAGACAATCTATACAGGTAGCATGAACTGTTCAGGGATTACGAACAACATGAACTGACTAGATCTCACTGTTTCGTCCTTCCCCCACCAAAGTCTTTAACCCTTCTTACTATAACAGAGTAATCCCACAGTGATTTAAAACTACAGCTTTCTCCATCGTTTTGGTAACTGTTATTTTATTTAAATTAGTGATTTTTAAGAACACATACACAGACTCAGAGTGGGCAGATACAAAGAATGGGGGGAGCAGTTTCAGATTATTTATACAGTGCCAATTCATGCAGTCCCACCATAGGCTTTCAAAAGCATAAGTCACTTACAGAGTTCAGGATATCCTACAGTTCACCAGCTTAGGAATGCTTTTAAAAACTGGCTATGAAGAAGAATACAAATGTTAACTGTAGTTATTAGAAATAAAAGGCAAGGGAGGATGAGCAAAACCCTATTAAAGAAAAAGGATTTTCTGAATATATTTACATATTCCTTAAGTGGCAATTTATACATGACATGGTTTTCAGTAAACATACAAATTAGAAAGTTACAAAAAACCTATTGGAATAATTTTTAAATATTTTAAAAGCTACAGAAATAGCCTGAGATTTCATTCTGCAAGGGCACAGAGGTCTTGACTGCATCTGTGATTTCTATCATGTGGGGCTTGAAGACAAAAAGGACATTCACTTGAGTAAAGATGATAAAGGATTAGTTCAAAAATGCTGAATTGTCCATTATAAAACAAATTACATAGCTTTCCTCTGCAATTTAAAAGCCCTAATGTTTTACACACCAGCAAGTCTAAGTCACTCTATACAGTCTATGGATGCTCAGAATTAAACAACCTCAACAGCACTGTAACTAAAAAAAATAAATTAAACAAACAGAAGAGATAAACATGGCTTTACCTTCTTTCTCTCAAGCATTTAATAAGTATTTATATAAAGGCTTAAAATTTGAAACATAGATCCGTAAACAGAAATCATGAATGGTAAATCATAAAAGCTCTTGGTCGTAAGTACCTTTGGAATTTTCTAAAAATAGAAACAAAAAACCCCACCCTTTATGTTGATTCTAATACCCTAACATTATTCTTATTATATACTTTGCCTACAGAATTTAAAAATAAATTGGATATTTTTGCAGGTTATCAACACAAGTTTGTGTATTGGAATTTCCTTCCATCCCTTTCTTCTCCTACAACAACACTCTTATTTATTACCATATTTCTGTGAAATAAAGACATAACATTTTCAGTTTATTCTTCAGTTTATTCTCTTTGTAGTAGACCTCCTAATCTGTCCTTCACTGCATTGCCAGTGTAACAACCTTCCTCCATGCAGGAGATCATAAGCACTAAAAATATTTTAAAGGCTTTTTTTTCTTCTTTTGTGCCACAGTTGGAAGAAACTTCACTTTCTATGTCATTTCAGGCCTTTTTATTTCTACTTGCAAGGCTGTTCAGTGATTGCAGAGACTGATGCAAACACCTTGCAATTAAGAACCAAGCAGTTCCTGGAAAATAGAACTGGAGAGGTGGAGAAGCGGGATACAGGACTAATTTCTGAATGAAAAAGCTGTTCCTCTTAAACACTGAAACCCGTACTTACCTATCTACAGAGAATAATCATTTTAATTGAGCTTTAAGATACTCTTTCATGTATTCTACCATAACACAGAAACTAAATAAATTGAATTCCTAAAACACTCTAACAATTTTGTACGTGGTAAGGAACTATGTAATCAAATTGTGTTTTGTCCAGCTTAACATGGACATTCTTAACACAAAAAAATGCAATCTGGTTCAATAATAGGCTACATTACATCGTACATTTTATCTCAGTTAAAATAGCATACAAAGACTAATCAACACAAGTTTACAAACCCAACCAGCACACAGAAACACACTGGCAGCCTTTTGTAACACTTTCGAGGAAGTTTTAGGGATTTGCAAGTTAAGAACAACTAAAGAAAGTAACCAATTTAAAAGTTCCTGAACAGTGTATGTTTAGTGCCCGGAACTAACACTGTTTTGCTGCACATGACCGATATCCACTGCTCTTAGTTTTTAAACATGCTACCAACAAGATAGATAGAAAAGTTTATTTCTCTCTCCAAACAATGTCTGGAGAAACACTTGAAGTCTTTTTTAATTTTGTAACAGGAAAAGAAAGCATACATAAACAGAAATATAATTGTGCTGCTGAATCAACAGGGACTTCTATACATTTCTTCTTATCTGAAAATCATCATTAAAAAGGTTGATTTTAAAAAGTACTATGATAGCCAGTAACTTTAGCCCTATCTGTATATGGTCTTCCTTCATATGACTAAATTGGAGCTGCATAATTGTTTCAGTAGTATTATTGTGGTGAATAGACATGTGAACGATGAGAAGTTGAAGCTGAGCCAGAGAAAGAAGACATTTCATGTAGTTCCCACTTCCATCTCTCTGCCACAGGACACCTTCTCCTCCAGCCTTCTAGGATATACTAATGTGTAGCCAGCCCTTAATTCCTCAGTATCATCTGGGTTAGTTTATACACTCGGTAGCATTTGAAAAAATAGAGAGACAGAACCAGGTTGGAGCATAGCCACACAAGCAGTAATGTCAGCAGCACAATTAGAAGCAATAAATCCTTTAACCTCAATCAGGTGCAGCTGGAACAGCATATCTAACCTACCTTCTTTATATGCTATCTAGAGTTTAAAGCAGTAACATATTTTCTTCCTTACATACACCTGTGATTCCTAAAAAAAGTTCTGGTCAACGTATTCTATATTCTCTAGTTTGACATCTGCACTTACAGATCCAACTGGACTGTATGAACATCTGGAAAGGGAGAATTACATTGTGATCACTCCCCTCTATGATCAACATAAACTGTGATTTAATGAAAATATCCATAAGCATGATTATCTAACACCCAACATAGACAAAAAAAAAAAAAAAGCAAACATTTTCCCTAGCATACAGATCATTATCAGAAAGAAAAACCAGAGTATAGACATTAGTCATCTGACTAACACTGTCATTCTGACATCTTATCGGGACCTACAGTATGAAAGTAATAAATGATTGCCCTTCGCATCAGCATTTTGATAGATGCATCCAACAGGTGCCACCTTCTCCACATTCATTTCTTCATCTTGCAAGAAACAAAAAATATACTCTCTAGAACGAAAAGGTTGATACACACAGACTAACTGAACAAAATACTGTTTCATAGCAATAACATTTATCTCTGAAAAATAAACCAGACACTGTGGACTAAAATATCGGTGAATCTGGAATTAATTTTGCTACCATTACTCAGATCAAATATTGAGGCATTGCATTGTTTCCTAATGATTTTTTTAAATAAATCTGTTTACCTGTTCAGCATTTACAGTCTACAGGGTGATATCTATCTAAGAAAGGCACGTCACTGTGAATTGCCTCAATTACAGTATTCTAATGCACGAGTTCAGTAATATGTCTGAGAATTTGACTCATTCTCTTCAATCAAACTGATTGTTCATTTTGTAAGAACTCATATGCTTACAAAGCAGGTGAATTAGGCCCATAGCCATTAGTCTAAGAGTAAGAGACAGATTTTTTTATGCTAAAGAGTGCATTTTAAAAAGCTATTATATGTTTCTAGACTTGGAAACACTAGAATGTGATGTTCGGGGCTGTCCTAGAATTTTGGCTTGTAAGAGTTCCAACAGAGGAGTAATCAAGCCTGTGCTTCTATATAATAGGTTTTCACTGTGAATATTAAGAGACTCTGAACTGTGACACAAATTGTTAACAAGTATTTTAAATCTGAACTTTCTCAGTACAGCAAAATTTCTGGAGGGCTGAAGGACATGGTCAAAGCTCTGAAGCCAGTGCAGCCTGGACTCCCTACCTCCCAGCAGGGGTGGTGGAAGGGCATGGGAGTGCTTTTGCTTCACTGTGAATCAAGGAACTCCTTCTGGACCCCTGAAGTATCACCAGGATCCTGCTCTTCCTGAAAGCAGAAAAGGCAGTGCTTGGGAGCCTCCTTCTCATCTTAAATGGCAAAGGTTCATAGAGACTGAAGAGACTGGAGAAAAAAAAATCTTTTGAACTGATATGCTTTCTTCACTAACAGCGTCTCCTTCTCCCTTTACACAGCAGGTCTTAAAATTTAATTGTCTCATCACTGAGATGAATGGGTCCATTCACAAGTCTCAAATACAGACTTCACCAAACACCATTGCATTGAGACTAATAATTACGCAAATCTTTTCTCATAGTCATGAGGGGCAAATGTAAACATAGGATGACATAAGCTGAGACCCTCAGAATACATCGCCTCCTGTGCTTATGCCTTAGTCCAGCCTAAAATAAACCTCATGAAGTTAAGAAAAGGATGTTAGCAGATATATATTTTTAAAAATAAACCAAAAACCCCACCCACCACCACAAAAATCCCCAAACAGGCTGAAATTTCTGCAAGCTCAATAAATACTGTCAAAAATCAATATTTAATCCACCCCTGATGCTGGGGGGCACAGGTGGCAACAGACCTGCAAACATCTAAAAGTCTTGGAACCATTTTTGCTCAGTTTATAATCCTTTTCTTTTAGCATACAAATAGCACACCTAAAATTCTCTGGACATTTTTCTGTCCTCCTGTAGCTAGCTGTGCTCTCAGAGCTATGTCATGTCCCTTTATGCAACACTGGTCTCAGCTATACCATACCTATTGTTAAAGATTTCCTATTCCTTTTATTTTTTCCACAATGTTGTGCTATGCACTCAGAAGATAAAAAATCAGTAGGACATGACATTAAGTTAACCCATACAACTGGCAGGTCACATATGTTGAACTGGAACTCTGAAGAACAGCATTTGGAAAAGTCATTAATCATTAAGCATGCCCTGCACACAACAGATAGAGTAAACGCTTGTCACATTCTGGAGGAAACCCCGCTCACCTCCATCAGCTTGAATATCATCTTTCCAACAACAGCAAAAAATCTCTTACTCCAGCAAGTGACCTTCCATCTTATCACAACAGCCTAGGCTTCCCAGTCACTAGCAGGACTAAGTTCCCTAAAATGCATGCAATGCTGAGAATATTTACACCTTCAGAATAATTTTTTGGATCACGTTTCCCAGATTTTGCTTATTCCTCCTCTATCAAAATTTTATTCCACAAAGAACACATATTATGCTAAATATGTGTGGACAGTCCTTTACAATTGTTTTCTTTTAAGACTGAAAATGACAACTGAAAGTCCAAATAAGGTAAATGGAACAGCATTTTTTCACAGAATCACAGAACTGAAGGGGGAATAAGAATACTGGAATCATAACAGGATTTCTTCAACTATTTCTTAACCTGTGAAAGGTGTATATTCTCAAGGATCATGATCAGAACTACTTTATTCTATTTTGGAAAACATTCTTATAAGCAAATATAACTGGCTAACCCAAAGCTGCTAGTGTCACCCAGTACAATGTCAAATCATCACTACAGGGAGACTGTTTTGAAAAAGGATAACACAAGGTCTCTTACCGGAAATTCCTACATTTTAAATAGAGTATTTGCTTGCTATGGGATGCTACAGATATACAGAAAAATTGATAACAGCAGCATTCCATAAATTACAGAATGCACTGAACAGTGTGGCAAGGCAAAAATACTGACATATCATAAGTTTTACACTATATGCTTCATGAAGCAAGTGTGCTCTGCAACGTAAAAAAAAAAAAGTCTTTTTTTCATTTTGCACTGCAGTCATCATTAAGTGAATTTATCTGCAGCCTCTTCTAAGTGCATTTGCAGAAGAACATCACACAAATGCTAGGAAATCTCACCTCCACAGTCTTTAACTGTAATGAAACTACAATAATGGTTTTATTTTTCAGCTGAGCTAAGGAAACCTCGAATGCAGGCATATAAATCTAAACTGAATTTTTAAATACTCGTATTTAGGATTCCTTTGGAAATTCACAATGAAAGCTTAAGTCTGAATTACCAATATGGAGATTTTGTGCTTTTATTAGTCATCTTTTTATTTCTTATTCTGCTATAAATTTGTTTTTAACTATACAAATAGATCTTATTAATACAAGTGGAGTTCCATTTAAACTTGTTAACTCTCTTTTAAAAATAAATCCTGTAATACGTACAGGGATCAGTACTAGTTCCCATGGTAATCTAAAAAAAGAAAAAGTCTAATATTTTCCATAAATATTTTTAGTGTAAGAAACACCTTTTCTATATGCTTAAAATAGCACACAAGACAGCATTACACACAGTAATTTAAACATACATGTATAGTGTTGACGTGCAAAATCCTAGTTATACACTTAGAGTTATCATTTGTATGCTTCTTTATTTTCCAGGTTACAATGTGCTTGCATGCTAAAGCCTTTTTATACTGTACAAATTATATCAGATGTATTTATAAGAGCAGTACTGCAGAAGCAGGTGTATATTAACTGGAAAACAGTTATGTACTCAGCTGAAAAATATATTGTAGTTCAGCTGAAAAACAGGCCAAATCCACATACACAAATATCTTACTTTTTTTAGTCTTTCTTTATACTCCACTGAATCCACATGCTTAACCACAAGGAAAGGAAGTTTTTGCTGGTTGTCACATGTTTTTAATGAGGAAAGACAATGGAAGGATTCTAGTGTGTCTTTAGCACCATTATTATTTTCACTATAAAATCATGGCAGGGGTTCTAACTCCAATAGAAGTTTAGCTTCAAACTTACTTTCTCAATTTTTTTAAAAGATGAAATGTTTCGATTTTACTAGCCAAGTCTGAGATACCTGTTTGGGGTTGTCCTGGACAGAGTGAGGGATCTACACAGGGTATGCCCTAAACACACTGGTTTGCACATAAAGGGGAAGTGGTGATCAGTGTAAGACAGGGTGATGCTGTCTCTTCAGCTTCCCTGCTCTGACAACAGCCTAAGGGCACATGAGCCCATAAGAGTTCACACCATGGTCATGGTAGTTAGAGATGCAAACTGACCCTCAGGACCCCCTAAACACTCCAGGTCCACTTTAAGAACTTTCCAGATGAGGTGGTACACATGCTTTGTATAACTACACATGATGGGAGGATCACAGAAACACAGAATCACAGAATGTTAGGGATTGGAAGGGACCTCGAAAGATCATCTAGTCCAATCCCCCTGCTGGAGCAGGAACACCCAGATCAGATCACACAGGAACGCATCCAGGCGGGCTTTGAATGTCTCCAGAGAAGGAGACTCCACAGCCTCTCTGGGCAGCCTGTTCCAGTGCTCTGTCACCCTCACTGTAAAGAAGTTTTTTCTCATATTCAAGTGGAACCTCCTATGTTCCAGCTTGAACCCATTGCCCCTTGTCCTATCACTGGATGTCAGAGAGAAGAGTCTGGCTCCATCCTCCTGACACTCACCCTTTACATACTTATAAACATTAATAAGGTCACCCCTCAGTCGCCTCTTTTCCAAGCTAAAGAGACCCAGCTCCACCAGCCTTTCCTCGTAAGGGAGATGCTCCATTCCCTTAATCATCTTCGTGGCTCTGTGCTGGACTCTCTCCAGCACTTCCCTGTCCCTCTTGAACTGAGGGGCCCAGAACTGGACACAATATTCCAGATGAGGTCTTACCAGGGCAGAGTAGAGGGGAAGGAGAACCTCTCTTGACCTACTGACCACCCCCCTTCTGATACACCCCAGGATGCCATTGGCCTTCTTGGCCACGAGGGCACAGTGCTGGCTCATGGTCACCCTGCTGTCCACCAGGACCCCCAGGTCCTTTTCCCCTACACTACTCTCCAACAGGTCAGTACCCAACTTATACTGGTACCTGGAGTTGTTGTTGGCCAGATGCAAGACTCTACACTTGCCCTTGTTAAATTGCATTAAATTTTTCCCTGCCCAAATCTCCAGCCTGTCTAGGTCTCGCTGGATGGAAGCACAGCCTTCTGGCATGTCAGCGACTCCTCCCAGTTTCGTATCATCAGCAAACTTGCTGAGGGTGCACTTTATTCCCTCATCTAAGTCGTTGATGAAGATATTGAATAACACAGGTCCCAATACCGAACCCTGGGGGACTCCACTAGATACAGGCCTCCAGCTAGACTCCATCCCATTCACCACAACTCTCTGGCTTCTTTTCTCCAGCCAGTTCACAATCCATCTCACTACCTGATCATCCAGATCGCACTTCCTCAGTTTAGCCGCGAGGATACTGTGGAAGACGGCGTCAAATGCTTTACTGAAATCGAGATAGACCACATCTACTGCTTTACAATCATCTGTCCAAGGGGAGGACCCCACAATCTTCCAAACAAAACAGTAAAAAAGACACCAAATTGACCAGACGTGCCAGCCCATCACCCAGGACCCACAGTTTGACAGATGACCGTGAATAAACCATTGCTGGAACCAAGGTGATACCCTCCCTTTCCTATCCCCTTCCTGCTTGCCTTTCCTCTCCTTACTCTGCTCCACTTCTCAGATAAAATATGGTTAGAGCATAGACACATAGATAGATATATATAGTTAAAGTTATATTCTCACATTCACGATACAAGAATTATTGGAGATATATATATATACACATATATAGTTAAAGTTGTATTCTCAATATCATTCAATTAAATATGTAAGAATTGTAAAAGTTTATTCTGTTTGCTCTTGGCACAATGTAAGTTCTGGCTTAGATTAGCTACAGGTATACACTTTACTGTACAGCCACTCCTTTTGTGTAATCAATAAAGAACTAAATTGGATTTTCTTAGTCGCTTGGCATTAATCCCACCTTTTGTTTGCTCATAGGGGATCTCAGAAGCTCGTTGCAGTCCATTTTGGGGCCCAGGACTGCTGACACAGGTTGTAACAGGGTTTTTCTGGGGGGAGGTATGTGTTTGGGGGAGTTGTTTGTTTGCTTGCTGTTAAAATCAATTTGTTAAATTTGTTAAATTTGTTAAAAAATCAAAAGCTCTGGTTTAGAACTGCAGAATACTGCTGTGGGAAAAGGATGCTGTTTTGCTGGGACTGCCTCTTCAGGATGTCAATATTTAAGATCATCTGGGTATCTGTATAGCTAGCTCCAGTGCCATCTATACCACAAGCATCTATAAACTGACCTAGCCTACTGGTAGAAGAAAAAAAAAAAGAGGAATTAAAATCACTTCTATTTTACCAGAGAGAGAACTGAAGAACCAAGAAAGTACATGGCTTATCCAAGGTTATGCACTAAGCCTGCTACAGAACACAAAGCAAAACAAATTATTTTCAACACTGTTCTAGCCACAGGACCCATAACACCATCCTTCTGTCCCCTTTTGCGTGTAAACAGTTTTAAAAATGAGAGTGCAATATGCACCACCCAGATCAAGTGTACAAAATTGCATGGCACAGCAAAAGGGACAGAAAACACAGTCTGCAAAAGAAAAATCACAAGAAGGCTGTCTTTTCAGAGTGTACTTTGACATAATCCCTGAACCTTAAGGGCACACCAGAGGAAAGATCTCTGAGGGCTCTGTAAGGTCTCAAAAATCCATACATAACCTAAATTTGCTATGCTAGGAAACATATTCTGTTCATATCATTCTTGCTTTTTTTTTCGTGTGTGTGTGTATGTGTCAGCCATGAATAAATGGCAATCATATGAGCAAGAAAACAGCATATTTGTATAAGGTGAGCAAAAAGTGGGAGTGCAAGGGAAAGCTATGAAATATAGTCACAGTAACCAGGTAGTCCTTAGACAAAACAAGTATGTATATCAAATAGGCTGAGGATATGAATGGTAATGGTGTACGGGAACAGCTTTGTTTGACGGGTCCTGCTGAAGATGAATTATTGTAGAGAGGAGCTTAAGGAATTCTCTACTATTTAGAAAGCAAGTTTAAAAGACAAAGCAAGAGTGTGTGAACACTACATGCAATAATTACTGGTGAAGACCATTGGTTGCTGAAAACGAGCCTGTGGGGTACACAGGACATTTGATAGGCAAAATCACTCTAGCCATTTGGGTCACAACCTCGTTAACAGTCAAACAGCAGTGCTGAAAATTAATGACCTGCATATGACTGCCCAGTGAAAATTCACTCTTCACAACAATGTTTACATTTGAGAATGGATTTAGCAAGTAGCAGTCACTGCAGATTATTTGAGAACTAATTTTAACTGGAAAGCACTAAAGCAGAAGAAACAAAAATTACATCCTGGTACTCTGTAAGGCAGAATATGGAAGCATTTGGATGGAGATGCGCTCATGCAAGCAGTCTTAGACTCAGCTCAGCAGTGCAGAACACAACCACATACGATGTTCAATGCATCATACACTGACACACACCAGCTGATCTGTAAACAGAAATCTGGAGGCCCTTACAGGATATCAGTGATAAAGTACATAGCAAGCTGAACGCTTTACATCAGAATACATCAGAAAGCATGAGGGAAATTAGTACTACATTAAACAGAAAAACACTAGCCACATCATTTTGGCATTATGCTGACATCAAACTACTTAAACTGCTTAAGGTTCAAGGGTACCACATAATCATGAATCCCCAGGCAAGCTTTCTTCTGTGTAATCATAATGTTAATTCATTCAGATAAAGCATGATATAAAGTGATGAAATAAACAAATGATCAGTGTAGTAGAATTATTCTCCACTAACCATACGCTGTGTACTCAGACTACTAACCTACCGAAAAGATCCCTCTAACCTGGATTTTCCAGCTAATAAACAGCAGCAGAAATGTCCTCAAACAAAAACTTTCTAATTGAATCAGTTAATGCAGAAAAATTAGAGAAAGGGAAATACATAGATAGTGATAGGAAAAAACTTGACAAAAATAAAACAAGTCTAATTTTTCAACTATTTTCTCTGACTCAGGCTAAAAAATTATCCCATTTAATTCAATTAGGGAAATACAAAAGCTCAGCCTCTACCTTCAAAAAGAAGTAGTAATGTCTCAGTCCTTTTCTTTGTTCCTTTTCCTTCACTTTTTTCCTAATTTACACCAAACATTACATTTGCAACATTGTGAGAGTGTCATCTCTGCCTTGGGGGTTATTTCTGAAACAGTTCCTTTTACGTGAACATAGTAATCTGGGGCTAACTGTGGCTGTATTGGACAAAGATGGGATGACAACAGTGAAAGATGGTAAATTAAAAGAAACAGGAAATAAAAGAAGAGAAAATGAAAAGAAGGTACAACAAAGGTTCTAGATATAGTTCTGGTTCTTCACTGTTACAGACCCCATTTTACGCCACTTCCTTCTCCATTTGTCATCTGAGGATTAAACATCCTAAAAATAAGGTATTCCTCAATAACTAAGTAATAACCTCCCAAAGAAACCTTACTGTATTGGCCTCAGAGTTTTCTTCAGAGAAAGATTTGAACTCTAGAGAATAATCAACATAGAAGACAGTTACCATGTGTAACAAGAAGCCCCTCCCAAATGGCATGATAGTATGTAGTAATGTTAATCTAAATCCACTACCAATGAAATTAAATGCCCCTTTGCTTTCAGATTTTCTTGAATTTTTTTTCCTTACATGCCACAGGATCCTTTCTTGGCAGATCTTTTGACTGTTGTAGATTTGCATTGTTAGGAATGTAGCCACCTTTGGACACAAGGGGACTACCTGAATAATCACTAGCATCTGTTGTACTTGTTATTCACAACTGCTCTGAGAGGATAAAGCTATTTACCAGGCTTCTTAAAGAAAACCATTACTTTCTTTGGCTACAGGGGAACTGTCGAGAGATTGCTTCTATTAAACAAAACAAGCATGATGACCTTCATAATGCGTATGTGAATATATCTTTTCTTTCAAGAAAAGAAGTGCTGTCTCCAAGCAAAGGATGTTTTAAAATAAAAAAGTTAAAAAATATAAAAAACCCCTAATAAATTTAGCAAAGGAGAGCTTCTAGCATCTCAAAGACAGAGCTCCTGAGATTTACCTCTATATATTAGGGTTGTAGAGAAATGGTTCTTGTATTGGATGGCTTACGGTTTGTAGATCTATGGGGACCCATCTCGTCTGAATTCTTTTAATAGCTAATATAACAGAGATGTCCATTACCCAAATGGACAGCACACTCTATTGATCAGTGCTCCACTTAGCAATCACATATGTCATTCTTTTATCTCTGCCCTTACCTGCACTAGATAGAAAGAAGGAAATTAATCAGCGTTTACAATAGTTCATCCATCCATAAGGCACAATGAGCAATTAAAACACTGAAGGCACAGAGCCCTTAGCATATTTACCTCAAAAAGAGACCAAGTGCATTTCTTTGTATAAGGCAGAGAGAACTGAGAAACAGCCGTAGGATCAAAAAGACACCAAAGAAATGCTACAGTCACTGCAAACTCTACTTCCGTAAAGTGTCATGTTCCCTTCACAGTTTCTTTATGAAATGGTTTTGTTTCTCTCAACATATAGTAGGAAAAAAAGGCAAAACCCAACAAAATAACAGTGACTACCTAATCAGCCAGCAAATCACCTGGGGAGGCACAACTGCAATTAACTGGATTTATGCAGTTTGACTGCAGCTATCCAGTGTTCCCACACACATAGTAAGTTTTTTACATAGTTCTCATATGAAAGGTTAAATTAGACATGAGAAAAGCAATACGGGAACATTTAACATTCTTCCTCATAGTACACATAAGCACCCATGTCATGGAGACAGAAGCTTTTTTATTCCTTCACCAAATGCAATAGCAGAAATAATTAAACATCTTCCAGACATGAACTGCATAGTCATTAGCCAACTGTTAATGATTTGAACCACCACTAGAGATCAGACTGCACTTTGCCAAGGCTTTTCAACCCATTTCCATTTGGAAAGCCTTCCATATCCAGATTTCCCCCGAGAAATGTTTTATGATGCTATAAAGACGCTCAACCAGAGGCAAGAGCTCCTCAGCACCTGAGCCACAGAGAGAACTATCAAATAACATTTAGTTGCTGGTTGACACTGGGTGGCTGGGCTTGAAATCTGACCTCCAAATATTATCCACACAACTGTCGGCAGAGATAAGACTGTCATGATAGCAGCAGATAAAAACAATTACAATGGGGAACAGTGAGTATATCAAGACCCTGACTGGTGACCATAAATACAGTTTAATACATATAAGTGGCAAGATGTAACATGCTCTCTGCTACATCCAGAACACAGCATTAGGATCTAACTCTTCTGCACTGGAAAGAGGCATACACATAGCTGAGGGAATAGCACAGCGTGAATGAAGGAAAACACTGCATATTCAGGACTAAACACAGCAGCTGTTAATGACTTTTATGAACTCTGCTGGCTTGCAATGCTGATACCAATAGCAGAGATAGGTTCATTTAAAATTATAGGAAGTTTACAGCTTCAGTCACCAGCATGAATATTCAAAGAGAATTACAGGTCATGTATTTTTCTTTTGTCTCACATCTGAGCAACTTCTGCATTCCAGTTCATGCAACTCCACTAGCATCTCTGTCTGGTATTGTTCATACCCTAATCTACTTCACGATTTATCTCTCAGTGTTGCTGCCAAAGCCCCCTGGTAAGGCTGCAAGCCTTAAATTTTTACACACTCAACAATTAAGGAATACAGTGAAGATGTTGCACGTAAAAGGGGCAGTGAGTAAGAATTTTTCAGTAAGCTTATCAAATTTTGTTCATTGGGCAGGAAAAGGCAGGAACACAGGAAGAGAACAAAATGGGAGGGTTGCTAGCAAATCTACCTAATGGATCTCATAGGGCAAAACTATAATTGACTGCTGGGAACTAGTGTTAATAACAGAATCTGTTAAATGAGTAATGGCCATTAAGAAATAAAACTTCAACTTTAACCAAAGAAAAGCTAAAAGAGCACCAGGCAACATAGTGTCACTTGAGCTTTATCCTCCCTGCCCGTTCCTCTCAAAATTCAGTTAGACCTTTAAAATTGAGAAGCCACTAGAAAAGGTGCTTATCTCATCTGAGCTGAACAGTGAAAAAAACCTTGAAAATTTATCCATACACTACTTTTTTTAGTGCTACTAATCTCTATTTAACTGTGAGCTCTCCATATAAGAATGGACTAACAGTACCAGACTTAAAAGTAGAAACAGCCTTGAGTCATATTTTCTTTTCTTTCCAGTTCTTTCATTCTTTTTAATACTGCATTGCTGTGAAGTTATTTAACCATTTAATAACATTATTTAATCCTTGCAAAGTGAATACTCCAAGTGACAATCTTTTACATATTGTTTCAGTCAATTTCTGACAAAACTTGCTCACATTAGAAAGCAAGAATATGTACTCTTCCTCCTCCTTCATAACCACCCTTGGAAATACTCAACTTAAACACATAAGTAAATAAATAAATAAATAAACCTACCAAAACCCCTCAACATCTTCCTATAGCTAAAGATTTTGTTTGTCCAAGCCTACCTACACAGCCAGCTACAGCATCCCTCATATTTTGCCTGCCTGCCTAACACCTTGTGGGCATAACTCAATCAGAGAACAGAATGGGGAAAAAAAGTGATTGAGCATGTTACAACTGGCCTTAAACATACAAATGAGAATGTTTTTTTAAACTGATGACATTGCTTAAAGATCATTCCTAAAATCCCAGTCATCTCTTCTTACAACTTCTTTCTAGCCTTCATGGAGCACTTTGCCTTAACTTTCATTATACGCATTCTCAGTGAGCCCACAGAAGTCAAAACACAAATGAAAAATGAACAAAAGCTTAAAAGAATTACAATTCTGTTCTCTGCATGTCACATTTGAGCTACAATTTCACTCTTTCTCAAAAATATGGCCAGCAGAAAGGCTTAGTGGACTGTTCCAACTAAGGAACAGGTTTTTTTGTTTTAACTACAAAAATGTGCCTGGTACCAGATATATGCAGTGCAACCCTGTGAGCTACATAGTACTTCAGTTATATATAGTCAATCTCTTCAGTATTCAAACCATTGCTCTGCATCTTATTGAGATCAATGGTTCGCTCTCCTGCACCTCTTCAGAGAGAGAATTAAATACTCCCTTCAGAGCAAAACAAGTTTCAGGAATGAAGATAGTTTGGCTGCTAATGCTTTCATGTTACTCTCATGGGGGGAGACGGCACATCGCAGTTTGTCTACATAGAGTTTTACTCCTCTATAACATAATTTAATTTTTTGCACCTTTTCTGTTTACATTCACTTTGAAGTTTTCTCCCTTCAGGCTTCTCCCCTCTCTGCCCTCTTCTCACTTGTTTTGATATGTTTTGCACATTTCCTGCTATTACAATTAACAATGCATTTACAGAAACAATCGCCACTGTCACAACATTCACAGCTTCAAAGCTCGCTCCAACTTGCAAGACATAATACACAGAGAGGACACTAATGAAAAGGCTGAATTTAAAATCCTATTTATCCTGAAAAGGTCATGCCATATTGAGATGTCCTTGGGAGATTGCTGGGAGACACTGGGCTCTTTGAATGCTGTCGTGATCACTTTCTCAGCAAGATAACTATGCTTTACATGTCTGGCTTGTTTAAGGGCGCAACACTTGCTAATTTAATTTATGTTTTTAGGGGAGCTGAAGCTTTTATAAAGAAGATGCAAGGGACTATAGTTTACACTGCATGCACAAGGGATTATGCCCATCTTTCAAGAGCTAAAGGCAGGGCTGCAAGAGGCAGCAATGAACATCAGTTCTGTTTCCTGGGAGTGTTCTTAACTCATAATCACTGTCTTGCAAAGAAACTACTCCCATATGTAAAAGGGATTTAAGAAAAATCCTCCTGGGCTTTATAAAGATATTGAAAAGACTTGGACCATTTCTACTCTAAATAATTAGACAAACTCAAACAGAGTATGGATATATTACTAGAGGCAACGGCTATGCTACTGCTGTTTTGGTAGTCGAACACCTTCATGCCATGAGTGTTCAAAATAACCTTTAAAAAAATACTCTGTAGCTTTAGTCAGTTACTACACTTAGAGCAGGTACCAGCCACAGCTATTACATCGCATTTCACACTACAAGACTCATTAGCTAACTCATGGCCCTGACTATTTCAGGAAGCCTACAAAATTCTGTGCACTGAGACAGATGGCCTAACACACTGAGATGGAACAACAGAAATGAGGGAATTTCAAAGAAAAAAAAATTCTAGGGACTTCTTATACTATGTAATATTGCCTATGCTGAAATACAATTCCTATGCTTGTGGATATAAGCAGAACTATAACCTCACACACTACCAATAAACTACTATTTTCAATTACAACCCCTGAATTCACAAGTATGCAAAGCATACGAGGATAGCAAATACTTTCAAGCCACATCTTCAAACAGAAGACTTGAGAGACTAAGGATCTTGTTGAAGTTTCCTTCATTTACTATTACTAACTTCCCAAGTTTGAAGAAAAAAATGTTGCATATCCCAGTTCAAGACTAAGTTTGAGGGCCATTCTCTTTTAGGTTTTCATTAGATGAATCTCACTACAAGACTTGTGTAAATGATGTCCAGTAATGAGGATCATGAGTTAATGTGGCTAGGTATTGGTCAGAGGCCCTGAACTACAACTCATCACTCAGAGGATGAAAGAAGAAGGAAGAAACACAGTGGGAGAGTGTATTTTACATCTCAATTCTTCCACTTTTTTAACCACTTTGTCTGAAAAAGCAGTTTTGTCTATGTTTTTGTTTTATGACAGAACGGATTTGTGGGAAACAATGACAAAAGGCCTCAGGAAGTAAGTAAATATACTTTGACAAAATTATATTAAGGTACTGAAAAAGAGAACTGAATGCAAAATGTTCTTTTTGTATGTAGCCCTTTAGGCACACTGCTTGCTGTGCAGAGGACCAGGAGTCTCCATGTCTAAAGGAGGGGGGAAAAAAAAGGAAGATGCAGATTCCAGGACCTGATCCAGTAAAAACAGGAATGCTAAACCGAAATGTATGTAAAAAGACTACACTATGCAGGCAGGCAGAAAAAGACATGCTGTCTCTATTAGTAGCAAACAGCCTTTATGTATTCTTGACCAAGGAAACAGAAGCCAAACCTGTGTTCCCCCTGATTACCAGACAGCTTGATTCAAGAACACGTGACACATTAATGCAGCAAGACTCAGAAACTAGGTGCAATAACTTAGAAAATACCTAAGATATTCTGATGACAACATCCTCTTCAAAGTGGTAAAGGAACCGACAAGAAAAAGTCCTTGTCCTTACGAACGAGGAGGGCTGGTGAGTAATGGGAAACTCAAGGGCAGCCTTGGCTGCAGGGACCATTAAATGGTTGAGTTAAAGATCCTTAGGGGGTCAAAGACCATGCACAGCCTCTTCAGGGACCCACTTGGCAGTGTCATTGGACAAAACCCTGGAGGGAAGAGGGGCCCAAGAAAGCTGGTCAGTATTCAATGGCCATCTCCTCCAAGCACAGAAGCAGTGCATCCCAAGAAAGAGGAAGGTGGGCAAGAATGCCGTGGATGAACAAGGAGCTCCTGGACTTATTCAGGCACAAAAAGAAAATATACAGGGAGTGGAAGCAAGAACAGGTTAGCTGGGAGGTATACAAAGAGGCTGTTCGAGCAACCAGGGATCAGGTTATGAAAGCTAAAGAAAGCCCAGATAGAATTACATCTAGCCAGGGACATAAAGGGAACAAGAAGAACTTCTGCAAGTACATCGGTGACAAACAGAAAACTACGGAAGATGTGGGCCGTCTCCAGAAGGAAACTGGAGACGTAACCACGAGCGATACTGAGAAGGCTGAGGTGCTCAATGACTTCTTTGCCTCGGTCTTTACCAGCAAGGGCTCTGGCCACACCACCCAAGTTGCAGAAAGTGAAGGGAAGAAACAGGAGAAGGGAGATGCACCCACCATAAGTGAAGATCAGGTTCAAGACCATCTAAAGAACCTGAAGGTGCACAAGTCCATGGGATCTGACGAGGTCCACCCACAGGTCCTGAGGGAACTGGAGGATGAAGTTGCCAAGCTGTTAAGCATCGTATCTGAAAGGTCATGGCAGTCTGGTGAAGTTTCCACTGACTGGAAAAGGGGAAACATAATCCCCATTTTCAAGAAAGGTAAAAAAGAAGACCCGGAGAACTACAGTCCAGTCAGTCTCGCCTCTGTGCCTGGCAAGATCATGGAGCAGATCCTCCTGAAGGCTCTACTAAGGCACACGGAAAATGAAGGAGAGGTGATTGGTAACCAGCATGGCTGCAACAAGGGCAAATTGTGCCTGACAAACCTGGTGGCCTTTTATGAAGGACTTATGGCAGCAGAAGACAAAGGAAGAGCAACTGACATCATCTACCTGGACTTGTGCAAAACCTTTGACACTGTCCCGCACGATATCTGGGTGGCCAAAGTGGAAAAATGTGAATTTGATAGATAGACCACCCGCTTGATAAGGAATTGACTGGATGGTCACACTCAGAGAGTTATGATCAACGGCTCAATGTCTGAATGGAAACCAGTGACGATCGGCGTTCCTCAGGGATTGGCACTGGGACATGTGCTATTGAACATCTTTGTCAGTGACATGGACAGTGGGATCAAGTACACACTCAGCAAGTTTGCAGATGACACCAAGCTGTGTGGTGCAGTTGACGTGCTAGAGGGAAGAGATGCCATCCAGAAGGACCTGGATAGGCTTGAGAGGTAGGCCCGCACCAACCTCATGAAGTTCAACAAAGCCAAATGCAAGGTCCTTCATGTGGGTCGAGGCAATCCCAAGCACAAATACAGGCTGGGCGGAGAATTGACTGAGAGCAGCTCTCAGAAGAAGCACTTGGGGGTGTCAGTAGATGAAAAATTGAACACGAGCTGGCAGTGTGCGCTTGCTGCCCAGAAGGCCAACCAGATCCTGGGCTGCATCCAAAGAAGCATTAGCAGCAGGTTGAGGGGGGTGATTCTGCCCCTCTACTCTGCACTTTTGAGACCGCACATGGAGTACTGAGTCCAGGTCTGGGCCCCCCAACGCAAGAAGGACACCAAGCTGTTCGAACGGGTCCAGAGGAGGGCCATGAAGGTGATCAGAGGGCTGGAACACCTCCCCTCTGAGGACAGGCTGAAAGAGTTGGGGTTGTTCAGGCTGCAGAAGGCTCTGGTGGGACCTTATAGAAGCCTTCCAGCACTCGAAGGGGGCCTAGAGGAGAGAAGGGAGAGACTTTTTACAAGGGCGTGTAGGGACAGGATGAGGGGTAATGGCTTTAAACTGGAAGAGGGCAGATTTAGACTAGATATTAGGAAGAAATTCTTTACTGTGAGGGTGATGAGGCACTGGAATAGGTTGCTCAGGGAAGTTGTGGATTCCCCCTCCCTGGAGGTGTTCAAGGCCAGGCTGGATGAGGCTTTGAGCAACCTGGTCTAGTGGAAAGTGTCCCTCCCTGCCCATGGCAGGGGGGGTTGTAACTTCTTGATAATCTCTAAGGTCCCTTCCAACCCTAACCATTCTATGATTCTGTGATCAGTTTCTCAATTTCAGGCTCTTTAGGAAGGAGGCAGGAGAGAAGAGGAGGGGGTGTTGCCCTCTATGTCAAAGACCAGCTGGAATGCATGGAACTCCACCTGGGGTCAGATGAGGAGCCAACAGAGAGCTTGTTGGTCAGGATCAAAGGGAGGGGCAGGGACAGGGGACATTGTAGTGGGGGTCTGCTACAGGCCACCTGACCAGGAAGATCAAGTGGATGAGGCCCTCTATAGGCAGATAGGAGTAGCCTCAGGTTCACAAGCCCTGGTCCTCATGGGAGACTTCAACCATCCTGATATCTGTTGGAAGAACAACACAGCGCAGCATAAGCAGGCCAGGAAGTTCCTGGAATGTGTTGATGACAACTTCCTTCTCCAAGTGATAGAGGAGCCAACCAGGAGAGGGGCTATGCTGGACCTTGTTCTCACCAACAAGGAAGGGCTGGTGGGGGATGCAGAGCTTAAGAGCAGCCTGGGATGCAGCGACCATGAGATGGTGGAGTTCAAGATCCTCAGGGCAGTGAGGAGGGTGCACAGCAACCTCACTACCCTGGACTTCGAGAGAGCAGACTTTGGCCTCTTCAGGGACCTCCTTGGAAGAGTCCCATGGGATAAAGCCCTGGAGGGAAGAGGGGCCCAAGAAAGCTGGCTAATATTCAAGGATCACTTCTTCCAGCCTCAGGGACGATGCATCCCAACAAAGAGGAAGGCAGGCAAAAATGCCAGGAGGCTTGCATGGATAAGGAACTCCTGAGCAAACTCAAACAAAAAAAGGAATCCTACAGAAGGTGGAAGCAAGGACAGGTAGCCTGGGGACAATACAGAGACACTGTCCATGAAGCTAGAGATCAGGTTAGGAAAGCTAAAGCCCTAATAGAATAAAATATGACCATGGACATTAAGGGTAACAGGAAGAACTTCTATAGGTATGTCAGCGATAAAAGGAGGACTAGGGAAACTGTGGGCCCCCTCCAGAAGAAAGTGGGAGACCTAGTGACCCAGAACATAGAGAAGGCTGAGATACATAACAAGTTCTTTACCTCAGACTTCACTGGCAAGAACTCAAGCCACACTGCCCAAGTTGCAGAAGGCAAAGACAGAGACTGGGAGAAGAAAAATCTGCCAGCTGTAGGAAAGATCAGGTTCGAGACCATCTCAAGAACCTGAAGGTGCACAAGTCCATGAGACCTGATGAGATACATCCACAGGTCCAGAAGGAACTGGCAGATGAAGCTGTCAAACCACTATCCATCATATTCGAGAAGTTGTGGCACTCTGGTGAAGCTCCCGCAGACTGGAAAAGGGGAAATATACCCCTCATTTTAAAAAAAGGAAATAAAGAAGACCCGGGAAACTACAGGCTGGTCAGTCTCACCTCTGTGCCTGGTAAGATCATGGAGCAAATCCTCCTGGAATCTATGCTAAGGCACATGGAAAACAAGCAGGTGATTGATGACAACCAACACGGCTTTATCAAAATCATGCCTGAAAAATTCAGTGGCCTCCTACGACAGGGCCCCAGCACTGGTGGATAGAGGAAGGGCAACAGACATCATCTACCTGGACTTGTGCAAAGCCTTTGACACAGTCCCACATGACATCCTTGTCTCTAAGTTGCAGGGACATGGATTTGACGGAAGGACCACTCGCTGGATAAGGCATTAGCTAAACGGCCTCACTCAAAGAGTTGTGGTCAATGGCTCGGTGTGCAAGTGGAGACCAGTGACAAGTGGTGTTCCGAGGGGTTGGTACTGGGACCAGTGTTGTTTAACATCTTTGTTGGAGACATGGACAGTGGGATGGAGTGCACCGTCAGCAAGTTTGCCGATGACACCAAGCTGTGTGGTGTGGTGGACACGCTGGAGGGAAGGGATGTCATCCAGGGGGACCTTGACAGGCTTGAGAGGTGGGCCACTGCAAACCTAATAAAATTTAACAAGGCCAAGTGCAAGATCCTGCACGTGGGTCGAGGCAATCCCAAGCACAAATACAGGCTGGGCAGAGAATGGATAGAGAGCAGCTTTGAGGAGAAGGACTTGGGGGTATTGGTGGATGAGAAGCTCAACATGAGCTGGCAGTGTGCGCTTGAAGCCCAGCAAGCCAATCGTGTCCTGGGCTGCATCAAAAGAAGCATTAGCAGCACGTCAAGGGAGGCGATTCTCCCCCTCTACTCTGCTCTCATGAGACCCCACCTGGAGTACTGTGTTCAGATGTGGGGCCCCCAACATAAATAAGGCCTGGACATGTTGGAGAGAGTCCAGAGAAGAGCCGTGAAGTTGGTCGGAGGTCTGGAGCACCTCCCCTATAAGGACAGGCTGAGAGAATTGGGGTTGTTCAGTCTGGAGAAGAGAAGGCTCTGAGGAGACCTAATAGCAGCCTTCCAGTAATTAAAGGGGCCTACAGGATGGATGGGAAAACACTGTTGTTATCAGGGATTGTAGTGATAGGACAAGGAGTAATGGGTATAAGCTGAAAGAGGGTAGATTTAGACTAGACATTAGGAAGTTTTTCACTGTGAGGGTGGTGAGACACTGGAACAGGTTGCCCAGAGAAGTTGTGCATGCCCCATCCCTGGAGGTATTCAAGGCCAGGCCGGATGAGGCTTTGAGCAACCTGGGCTAGTGGAAGGTGTCCCTGCCCATGGCAGGGGGCTTGGAACTTGATGATCTTTAAGGTCCTTTCCAACCCAAACCATTCTGTGATTCTACGATTCTATGTCATTAATGGATTTTTTTTGATCCCGTTCATGTATCATTTCCCCCTAAGAAGGGCAAGACAGCATTCTTTACTGTCAATGTTCTGGACTAAACAGCTGAATTAAAATTGTCTTCACTGCTCCCTTTTCTGTTCTCCCTCCCTCAGACTACAAAGACAAAGGCTTGTAAGTTCATTCATGTAAGAAACTTCAGCAGAACTCCTTTGGAAAACTAAGTCAAGCTCACGCATAAACATGGCAGGCACTGAGGCTTAAGACAATTAGAAAGGATACTAATGAGCAAATTTAATTATTCATTGATATACTTCATGCCAAATTTAAAAAAAAAAAAAAAAAAGAATAAAGCTTAAAGTAAGCTGGCTACTGTCAATTTTTTCTCACAAGAGGTCCGGGATGAAAACAGCTGGGGCTCTGAAGAGCAGGATCAGCAGGCAGTAGCAAAAGTGTCTCTTCAACGCAGGTGTTCTCCCACTCTCACTTTCGTGAGTACAAAACTAACTTGCACATATAAAAATAGAAGACAGGAAAAAAAACAGTCCTCTCTTGAATCTCTTGCAAGTAGCCTCAGCAAGTCTGTAAGCTATTTTAATGTGTCCACTTTCTATTAAAAAAGTTAATAATGCTGTTCTCCACCTTTGCATATATACGGTGGTGGAGAGGGAGAGGAATGAATTTAAACAGCTATATTAAGGATTTTGGTTGGAAAATATACACAGTCTTCAGGTATATGAACTGCTATAGATTCTGCCAATTGTTTTCAAATTTAGGACCATAGACATTTGAGCATAGTCTTCTCAGTAATTCAAGCCCCGAAACAAGAAGCTAAATAACATGGGCAATAATACACTTGTTTACATAATAGGAGGTCAACTACTATTCTCCAGATGAGAGTATGACATCTGGGATTTCCATTAATTTCTATACTGATTTGTTCCTTATTATGACTACAGTCCTGGTACCAGG
This sequence comes from Pterocles orientalis, assembly GCA_011057875.1. Classification (NCBI taxonomy): domain Eukaryota; kingdom Metazoa; phylum Chordata; class Aves; order Pterocliformes; family Pteroclidae; genus Pterocles; species Pterocles orientalis. The sequence goes on from WKFP01015020.1 coordinate 742,646, forward strand.
ACTGAACACTAACATATAGGACTAAGTATTGCAGCTGATCATACTGATCTGATACATCAGATCTTTCAGCAATTTGAAGGATCCATTGGCGGCAACACATATGAAGATAATCTAGTGTTTCCCAGTTATAAAACCCAATTTTTCATATCATAATTTTTTTGCCCAGCTTTCCACAATTGGAACATTTCTGTTGGGTATTTTAAACAGGAAAAGACTGACACAGGACAGTACAGATGAGAAGGCAGAAGGAAGGATAGCAGAATCCATGCCCATTAGCAAATGCCTCCCTATAGAGCCTGGCATAGAGATTCCCAACTCCCACAATTACCCTGCTGTCAAAAGATATCAAAGCCCATCAGTAAATCCCTCCCTGCACAGTGCTAGTACGCAACAGATGACAACCTGCTGCTGTTACCAGTTATTGTTAGTTCAAATAGCAGAGACCTCTGGGGTGAATTACAAATTCCAGCACTCTCAATGATCCTCAACAGTTTGATTCGTTATGAACAAAGATGCATTTGCACACTTCAGCAAAAATGACAAGTATTTGTCAGGTTGCAAAGTCAAACTTTTCAAAGTTAGGAAATGCTGAAAAATTGGCATTTTACCTTGGTCCCATTTTACATCTACTACAACACACTACTACAGTCCATAACTACATGGTCATGTTACTATTTGTTTTATGGGAACCCTACCTCATTCAGTCTGAGTAAGAACAGTCTATTCAAGGAATAGTTAATATTTTTAGTAGAAAACATTTCTATTAACAAAACTGAGGTGTCTTTTTTTCCCTATTTAAAAAAAAAATCTTGCACAAAAAATGTCAGAAGTGTTTCATTGCCTCTTACTCCAGTACTTACTTAGGTTGCAAATATTGACAAGCCTTATATTTTAACACTTCTGTCAGCTGAAGGGTATTATTAACTGTACTGTATAAAGATAGAACTGAAGCAGAAAAAGGTCGCCAAGAGTGACCAACAATTTGAGCCCCCTGATTTGCAGTAGTTCAGGGTGTTCAGCACTTTGCCACTCATTTTAAAGCATAGTTCCCATTGACTACAATAGCACCTGTGAGAGTTCAGCACTTTTGCAGATCAGATCCCATAGCTCTAAATCAAGCCACCCAGAAAATGAGCAACATGAAGTTAGTAATGATCTGTGAAAAGTCTAGGTTAAGCTATTTACCTAAAGCCACACAGAAACTCTTTTTAAAAAGTTTACTTCACTCAATACATCATATTCTTTCTGTGCCCAGTTCATTCCGAGTGCTAGGTAAGAATTAGGCCCTGGGGATAAAGTAACTTTTTACCATATAATAAACTGTACCACTTTCTGTCTAAGAAGATGTCACTGCAACTAATTCTACTTCAAAAAGGAAATCAATAAAATAATAAACCAGTCAACAACAAAATTTCTAACTGAAGCAGCATTTTTACTTTGAAAGAGAAGGACCTAAAAATCCTTCAGACAACCCCAAGTGCTTGGCTATGACTATAAATCTTTCATGAAAAGTTCTCACATAGTAAGGTAAAGAAGAACAGTAGAAACAGGCGTAAGACTGCTATGACATACAGGAAGGAATGCACAGAGAGAATTTGGTTGGATGACTAATTTATTTTCTCTTTAACCAGGTCAAACCAACTAACAAAAGGTAGGAGGCAGAAGGGAAAAAAACATCAACAGCAAGAACTCCTATCAGCATTTATATAGCACTTCACACATGTAAACTACTTTTACAAATTAACTAATTAATCCTCACAACCCCATATTCCCATCTGATGCATTCAAGTATCATAAACCTGCATTTTACATGAGGAAACTAGGGCACAGAGATTAAAAGCTATATTTCCAAAGTGTCCATTAATTTTGTGTGTCAGTCTGGAGTACCCAACTTGAGACAGTGAAAAAGAGGCCATAAGATATTCTGAGGACCCTCAGCTCCTGAGAAAGCCAGCACCAGTCATACAAAAGGCATCTGAGAAAAATATCTGAAGTGTGTCACTGTGATAAAAACATAAAAACATTAGAATTTAGAAACATTTTTAAGTGATCGCTATTGATACACATGAGTCAGAGAAAGAGCTGGGCCTCATATTAATTTAAAATTGAATGCAAGACACTGAATTTAATATTTATTCATTTAAGGAAAGGCAGCTAGCACTGAAAGAAATCTCTGAATTAAGCAACTAAAACAATTTAGGGAACAGAAGCAAAAGTCCATGGAGAAATGGAGAGGGCCAAGTCATGTCTATTCGGCACAGTTCAGCCAATGCAGACTGAATTTGGTATAAGTTGAGTTAGAAAGGCAGGCAAGAGAGAAAACCACAGTACTAGTACATACAAGAAGCCTTTCTACCTCTAAAGAGCACAGCAATAAGCAGTACACAGCTCCTGAAATCTGTCGTCCACAGCAGCCTCCCAGAGCCCCTGCTGCTGGTCGGAACGCAGATGAGCTTCTTCCTCTGCAAACTGTGTGGGTACCAAACCACATCCACCCCTCTCACCATGTGAAAAAGTCTGCTCCTCAGAGACTGTTGTGATTGCTTGCAGAACTCCAGGTTTCAAAGTAGGCACAAGAAGTGCTTGGAAAAAACCCAAATATTGGATTTTTGTGAACTGTGCAAGCAATTCTTTTTAACCTTCTGAAAACTGGACTGTGGATCAAAACAGCATGAATAAACCTTTTGAAGGACCCTGTTCTCCTGTGAACAGACACAATTCTTAAAAGTCACAACTAAAAAGTGATAATCTCTTAATATTTAAACAGTGGCTTCACACAAGCCTACCTATGCTATTTACTATTTGCAATGAATTCACTTCAGTACAGTGGTAACAAACATAGCTGACAACGTGCAGCAACCCTAAGCTGCACTATAGGCTTGAAACATATGTTCTTCCCTGTGGTCTAAACCCTTTCTTCATTCCCCAGCAAACGAGAAAATAAAAGCTATGCACTGAACCTCTCATGTTTCTTAACACATCAAAACCACATCTTTCACAAACATTACCTGTCTGTCAAGACACCAGGCCTTGGCATAACAAATGGTGCATGCGTTTTGTGCTCTCAGCTGCTAAACAGATATATATTTACTCCAGCAGCTGCTGTATCAGAAGCCTCATGTTTGCGCATCTTCAGCAGGACATTAAACATTACTGGTATTAAAGGGATTAAACAGTTTATCCTCCTTTTTTGGCATAAATGAAGAAAATCCTTATGAAATAAAAAACCCATGCCACATTCAGACCTGTACTAAATACATAACTATGTAGGGGTTTTCCAGTTTCTAAAGGAAAAATATTCAGCTTTTTCTAAGCACACTTCTTATACCAATCTTGTTTGTAGAGCACTGAACACAATCTGCTCCCTCATTCACCATTCTGACCAGGACATTTCACAATAACCTCTCTCCCCTGCTTCATCCCCCCACAATGCACTTAAAAAAGTTACAAAGAACTGCATTTCTTCTCGCAGCTCTAAATAAAAAAGAATGCCTGCTTCCAAACCTTCCCATTTTTTGAAGGACAGGTATTTTTTCACAGCAATTCTCACTGAGTACTTCATCATTCCAGAGGCTGTTCTTAATTACTCAAGGCTGGGGTCAGAAACATGTGGTTGGAAAACCACATGCAGCTCTTCACTGGCATGTGTTTTGCTCTTCAATCCTCTGGCACCACCCTACAATTTTCAACAGCACACAAGCGCAAAAGGAGGGGTTTTTTGGCAAGAAAGGTCCTTAATGGCTGTGTAATCAACATAGCGCCAGCAGTTCTTTTCTGTAACTGCTAAGAGCAAATCAAACTTTTGAAAGTCAATTTTGACAGGTAACATGTTACCTCTTGCTTCCCATCAACATCGTTGAAACATTGATATGCACACAAGACAAACAACAATTAAAGTCAATCATCGTACTAACAGCTTGATAAAACAACAAGCAATACTTCCCGAAGAGTTATAATTCTTCATTCTGCATGCTAGGGATTTTGTTTCGTTAAAAAAAGACAGGCAATAGCAAATGTTGCCTTCTTTGCTGGGATTATAGATTGGTGTGCAGCAGAGACGTTTCAGAGCAGACTCAGTCTTTGTCTGCAATCTTTTTGTCTTGTACTGGAGAGCGTCTCTCCAAATACAAGTGAACTGTTGCACGCACACACACACTCTGACACACAGACACACATGAGGTTTTTCTTTCCTCCTCTGACTTTCTGGAGGACAGTTAATGACTGAAAACAAGAGTAGGATGGAGGGGTTTGTAAAGGCTGCCTGTAAAGATACAGTTTGTAAAGGCTGCCCTCCAACACTGCTGCTGCTCTTCAGCTCATCCCTGTGATCAATTCGGTTGTCTCCAGAACATCTGCTCTAAACTGACAAATTATGAATCCCATCTCAGAATACATAAGCAGAAAAACAGCAGTCTGATAAACAGCTAACAGGAAATACATGCACCTTTCATAAGGAAGACAAATCACTCATTCTCACCAAGTGCTTACAACAGGAACACTAATTCTGTGTTTATTTGCAGAGCATACGTACTGTGTCAACGCAGTGCATTAAAAAATATCTCTGGCAGCCAATTGGTTTGATTACATTACTCTTCTGCAGTGTAGCAACAGCTACAGAAAGAAAACCCTCTAGCAACATTTTGTGGGGTTTATTTTTTTTGTTCTTGATTTGGGGGGTTGTGAGGGGTATATTATTTTGAACATCTTTCTCCAAGAAATATCCACAAAATATCAAGGTCACCCAAAAAAGGCTTTCATGTACCTTCCCTTCAACATAGCAGTTATTTTTATTAATAACTTCAAGAATATATTGCAGGATTCTCTTTGCTTCAAATCCAGTCATGTGATTTTCCTGACTCTAGGGAACACAGTGCCAATTGTAATACTCTTCCAAGCCAAAGAATGGTCTTTTTTAAATCTAGGATGTTGATGAATTGTTATTTGCCAAGGCCTAAGCAAGCACAGAGCACTGTATCTATTCCTCTTTCTGTGCTCTCAGGAATGATGGATGGAAAAATGAGCCAGGAAAAGAGTTGGAGACCAGCCTGAGCTGACAACCTAGCAGATACAACCAGTATTGTTTTAATCAAAGTGTGAGAAAAAGCAGTTCTTTGTAGTATTTTCTAGCCTTGTTCTCTTGTTGTTAACACAGAGCATGGGAAATACTGCACTGCATTTCTCTGTCTGAAAATTGTAACGTTGAAAATAACACAATGGTCACTCCCCACACCCCAAGACACAAAAAGACTCTCTTAACAAAGGGAGCTTTACATAAATCCCGACTTATGACCCACTTGTAATGCCAATAAAGATGCTGGGGTATACATATATTCATTATTTTGTAAGTGCAACGTAATTTTTACCTCTCCTAGAGCAGCTGGATGACTTACATCCTACATCTAGTGCCTACAATACGTATATTCCACACCATTATAATATTTACTCACAGATCACAGATAACAGAAAGCAATTATAAGATATGTTAGTTTTCATTAATTTAACAGGAATAGCTAATAAGATCCAATTAGCTGTTTCCCAGGAGGTGGACTGCACTGTCCACTAAATGTATGCACCTCTCTAATTCTAAAGTGGATTCAGATAGACAGGCTTAAAGACAGGTGCAGGATGCCATTCAGAGGGACCTGGACAAGCTCAAGAAGTGGGCCCATGTGAACATCATGAGGTTCAACAAGGCCTAGTGCAAGGTCCTGCACCTGGGTCAGGACAACCTCCAGTATCAATGCAGGCTGGGGGATCAGGGATTGAGAGCAGCCTTGCAGGGAAGGACCCGGCAGTATTGGTGGATGAAAAACTAAATGTGAGCCAGCAACATGTGCTCACAGCCCAGAAAGCCAACCATATCCTGGGCTGCATCAAAAGAAGCGTGACCAGCAGCTCAAGGAAGGTGATCCAACCCCTGTACTCCACTCTGGTGAAACCCCACCTGCAGTACTATCCAGTTCTGGCATCCTCAGCATGGACTGTTGGAGTGGGTCCAGAGGAGGGACACAAAAATAATCAGAAGGCTGGAGCACTTCCTGTATGAAGACAGGCTGAGAGAATTGGGCTTGTTTAGCCTGCAGACGGCTTCACAGGGGGCCTTAATGCAGCCTTGCAATGCTTAAAGGGGGCTTATAAGAAAGATGGCAACAGAGTTTTTAGTAGCGCCTTAGTAATAGGACAACAGGTAACGGTTTCAAACTAAAGGAGGGTAGACTTAGAATAGATATGAGGAAGAAATATTTTATAATATGGGTGGTGAAACACTGAACAGGTTGCCCAGACAGATGATAAGATGCCCCATTCCTGAAAACATTCTAGGTCAGGTTGGACAGGGTGCTGAGCAACCCAGTTGAAGATGTCCCTGCTCATTGTAGGAGGGGATGGACTAGATGACCTTTAAAGGTCCCCTCCAACCCAAACATTCTATGGTTCTATGATAGCAGAGACATCACTGCTCAGCAGTCTGGTGATGTTGTGCAGCTGGCAGGCAGTCTCTTGGGGGGCAATGATCTGCCTTGATCCAGTATCTTCCTGATTCACAGAGAAAAAGATCCTGCTAGCACGCCTTGGTTCACACCAGATGGGCAAGTTTCTGCTGTGGTTAGAAATGCCTCCCATGGTGCGCTCTCTGAAACATACACACTCAGCATGGAAGAGCAGGAGATGTAAATTTTGTGTCAAGCAATAACTGTACTTTTTTTTCTTCTTCACTGAGGTAATATAGTTACTATACAGCAATGACATGACCTTCAGGGGAAAACCACAACTCTTGCCACCAGTGTTACCAGAGTTTTCCAAGTGAGGAGGAGGGTCCCAAACAGAGGCCCAGCGCTGGAGAAAGGCAGCTGCCATACCTGCCACCAAGGCAGTTCTGTGATATTTAATTACTGCCTTTAGCTTTCTGAATTCACTGATACTTGCAATCAGTTCCATCCAAGCATATCTAGCCAAAATTTTCTTTGACAGTGAGACAAATCCACTTTGTTCCTGAGAAGACATAGAACATACAGAGTAAGAATGCAGTTAATGGGTTGCAGGAGAGCTCAGAGATGGAGTAATCTCTAGGCACGTGATCTCAGTGCAGTCCTGGTTGCTGCTAACCAAATGAAATATGGCTAGAAATACAGGCTACTGAACTATACAAAATTCATCAATTATTTCAATCTTACTCCTACTGGCAGAAAACTAAACACACGGCATAGAAAGAAACAAATCAGCCAGGCACTGAAAAAAAGTCAATCAAGCAGTGGTGTTGATTGGTGTATTTATAAGACAACTTTGCAGAGGAACAGAAAATAGAAAGAACTGACAGGCTGAGCTACTTTCACTGGGTAACTTGTAATTCCCATACCCTGTGCTGGACAGGGGGTGTGGGATGACATCCTGCAACAGCACTACAGACCATGGACCATAGTGAGTGAGTGATGCAGCACACTGCAGCAGTGCACACTTCACAAGCCAGGCACAGAACCACACACAAAAGCAAGGCATCTTCTCCAGGGCTATTAATCCTGTGTTATACCTATCTGCTGCATGTGCCTGTAAATATATACAGAAAAAATAAATACAATGAATGAGTTCTTTTTTCCGAGGTTCTTGGGCAAAAAGACTTAACACTGGTAATGCCCAGGAATGCTGTAAGTACATTCTTCCCATAAAGGTATAGCAATTTTCTTTTTTTTAGCCTTGACATTCTTGAAACATGGGACTTTGGAAAAATCAGACTTCTTAGCTTCTGGAACAGCTCAGAAATGATACAGAAGTGCCACAAGCAACACAAAATTACTGCAAGGAGTTCCTCAAGCACAGTTAACAGAACACATAGGGTATCCTATCCGTTGACATACCTCAGTAACTATAGGACCAACTATAGGATGCAAGTTGGTGGTCTTCATCGATGAAGACAAGTAACAATACACTGGAGCTACCATTACTTTTTGAAATAGTCGTAAAGTGTTGCTAATAGCCTTCTGCAAAAAAAGCTAAGGCATGAATAAACTGATCTCTCACTTCCCTCATTCAAATAAGTGCTTCAAAAGCCAGACAGGAAAGCTGTCCAGTGAGCTGAACCCTTTGTTTCAGTACTTGGGATAAACGCAGTTTCATATAAACCCATCAGCCTACTTCAGAGGAACTTCTAGAAACATACCAACTGTTAACTTTTAACAAACTTGGCTGTACACACGATCTACACAGGCACGCCAATAGAAAACCAGTTTTTCCTGTTCTAACAGAACTCAGGGCTGCAAGTTGGGCATACAATTTTATACAATTGACTTCTAAAATCCTAACTGAGAAGTGGTGTTTAGATGGCAGAGCAATTAGATGCATTTAAATAAATAGCTCAGCACACAGGAAACCACAAAATTCTTCACAGTCTGCCTGTGTATTTTAGTACTGATCAGTGCCAACCATATAGTTCAGTACCCTTCCACAGCAATTTGAATATGACTTACTGAAATAAGTTAATTCAAAGTTATTAAAACATACGTGTATAGTTCTGCATAGTTACAGAGTTCTCTCCAATTACAATTACAACTGGAATTTCCATTACATGGAAATTGTGCTTTGCTAAGACGGCATTTTTACTTTGGTTTTGCTTCCCACCCCAAAGTCCTGCTTATTTTTAGTCCTCAGATTAAATGTTTTCAGGTTTGTTTGGAGTTCTCCCTGGCAAAAGGTTAATATGAATTTTCCTCAGAAAATTTCTTGCACACAAATTAATTTCTCAAAATTTAGAAACTTACTATGGAGAGAAAATAGGACTTTTACAGAACAACTCAAGAATAAAAATGTTTGAGAATCCCTGGATGATCCACATTTTCTTTGTTTTCAAAAACAGGGAAGTTCAAGTTTTGTTTTTTTTTAAATACAGATTTAAGGAATCACTATTTGTCTTAGTGAAGAATAAAAGGGCAGAGATATTATTTGGGCTTTTTCAAACAAAAATCAAAGCAGACACTATTTTGCCTTTCTCCTACCTCACCACATTTGTTACCACATTTCGCTATGGTGGGATTCTGTTCCCATGATCACTGTGCCACAAAGGTGCCTGAAGTCATTACTCATCCTATTAATCACTAATATGGATGCAGAAGAAGCACCAAAACCTCTTCACATTACAGTCTTGCATTGTTCAAGGGGAAGTAAATGATCCAAGTATTGAAAAGGGATGAAATACAAAATGCCCTCCTAATATACTTAACTTAAAGCTGACAGTTGTTTCTAAACTTTAGCTACCCTTTCAGGCTACGTTATCTGTGGTCCATTATACTTCCATAGCACTCGTTACTAATTATTTCCGTTGTTTTCCAAAGCCTGTAGATAGGAGAAAGTACTTAAATACAATTCTATGTGTCAAATTTGAGCACTGTGGCTTCCTTAAGTTTCTCATCCAAATCAAAGGAGTAAAATTTGACGTTAGGAAACCAATTCCGTTAGAAGTATGGATTGTGTGTATTTTCTACTTGCTGCAGCAATGCAAAGAGCTTCTTCCTCTTTGCCTTCCAAATAAGGAAGCTGAAGGAAAACATCGCAACAGTAAAAACACTGAGGCAAAAATACCTGCATCTCCACTCCATACACTTATAGCACAGTTCTTGCCTGCTCTGCATCCCATGAATTCTGGCTTCATCTCTTCTACTGGGCAATGTAAAAAATACTGTGCATTTGCATTTCCCTGTTTCAAAAAATTTTCACAGCTGTCCAGGAGGCAAGAAACTGACATTTCTTCCACAATTAAGGAAGCTAATACATCACATCAATTTCTTTCAGGGAGAACTGGCAGCAGATCCCCATGTTCTTGCAGGACAAGACTAAGATCCATGTCCACTACCTTTTAGAATAAACACACCAAACTGATCTGTAAAACTACAGCTTAAACCATGCTGCTCACCCATGCAGAGCCTCAAGTTCCTGCCAGACAATACTGCGATTACTTTTTACTACAACTATCAGGAACTGTTATTGTTACTAGCAATGTTTTGCTCTATTTATTGTGCAGACACAAGTTGCTCCTTCAGTACAAATTAATAACACACTTGGGATAGGAAGGTCTTTAGGAGACCATTACAGGATTTCAACACTATTTGTGTCCTCACTGTGTGGTGCCTCTTTTACAAAAGGGTATGGCAGCAGGTTATGTCGTGTGCTTGCAAGTCTGTAATGCTGGAGATTTTTGTTTGTGTATCCAGATAGAGGGAGGCAACACTTGCCTTTACTGGCTTTAAAAAGGTCAGTGTTTGATTTAATAAATTCCCTGCCAAGAAAGCAGACTCCATTCTCAAAGGTTTAACACTAGCATTCGCTGGCTAGGTGTCTCAGAGCATTGCTAGCAAGCTACAAAGACTTTTACATCTGTGGACGTCCTCAGTTTGAATCCAGTTCAATTCAGCCATCTCTATGCTTAGCAGTCTCTCTAAATACATGAAACATGAGTTCAGCAATCCACTGTTCCAGCTCTGCATTACAAACTCATCTCAACATCCTGTAATTTCATAGGTTAAAAAACCATCTATGGGGAAATCCACATTTTAAATTAAAGTTAATAGACTTGCATTCCTTGTCTCTCCAAAGCATATTACAGTTCTGCTGCTTAAGTTACGCATGCTCAACCTTTGCCCATACAAGCAGTCCTATTGACTTACTTCAGAGAAACCACTCACGCAAGTTCAGTCAAACACATGCTTAGATATTTGCATGATTAGGCTAAAAAGAGTAAATCTAAACCAAACTCACAAAATAATAATTCAAAACTCCAGTGCATAAACGGAGCATGCAACTGAATATGAAGTCAAAAGACAAACTTTATACTCTCAGAGAAAATTGATTTAATTAGTAAAATACTAAAGCAATAATAACAATGATAGTAGCTACACTAATATACTACTTTCTAACTTCAGAACATCACAGTAACAACAAAACATAGTCACCAGATACAGCATCTATGTACGGTAGTTATTTGTTCCTAAGTCCCTTTAATGGAAGGGTCACCGAGTCTCATTTTTTTCCAACTTTTCTGGGTAGATAAATTAAAGGCGATCATGGCCCTTAATCATGTATTCAAATTATGCACAGATTCTACCCTTTTGTCCCTGCCCTCATGAATCTTAAAAAGAAATAATTAACAAATAAGCATGAATTAGATTTGCAGTGTTGTATTCAGTTAGATACATATAAAGACAGCAACTGAACTCAGAACCAAATATGAGTGCTGTTTTTACTTCCACGAAATGTTTTCTTCAAGCTTTATTTCCTCAATAATACTTTGTGTCATAAGAATGATTCATCCAAAAATCAAGATAGATTTTACCTATGAAAAATAACACTCTGTATGTACTCAAATATCATTGCACTGATGCAATGTTTTAACACTTCTCTCTGTGCCACATCTGTTATGAGACCTGGCTCTTGGTTGTCCTACCAGTCAGGCTATCACCAGCATGCAAGATTAGGAACATGACAGAATTTGTGCTCCCTCTGTTGGTTACCTTGCTCTTTAGTAGGAAAAACATCCTCCATTTCACATAAAAAGAAAAATCTTATTGGGAGAGAGCACTATTCTAATTTTTTATATAGGACATGAAAAATTATTTCCTATGCAACAGCAAATGTATTTAGAAAGAGAGCAAGCACGCAAGCAATTCAATGTCTGAACTCTGACTGGACTTGACCAGGCCTTAAATTTTGTAAGCATAAATAACTGCTCTGAGAGTTTTCTGTCTGTAACGGATCAGTGACACATACTACTAAAACCATCAGGCTTAGGCACGTGAACAAGTACTTAGATGTCAAAGTACTGGCATATTAAAGCACAAAAAACACTATCAAAAACTGTGCAGCTGCTTGTAAATGACAAAGTTTAGCCGCCAAAGCAGATTTAGAAAAATACTAGACTATATATGGATATTCCTAGTATGCCATACCAAGAAACTTAAATCCAAGTTTCAAATTTGAATAGTAAGAAATCTCCCTTTAAAAGGCTTTAAAAGAATTCTTACTTCACAAAAATGAATGCCAACAGCTATTTAGTTCAGTAACACAAAACATGTAATTATATTTCCCTAGTAATTATAGTCTCAAAGTGGCGAAACTGGTCATAATATCGCCTCTGCTTTGTAGATAGGTAACAACAGTTCAGACCTCCTTACTCAGTAACACAGTCAAACAACTGTATTGCAAGCACACCAGAAACACAGGTGCATCTTCTGCCGAAGCCTTTGCACAGAGAGCTGAAACCAGCAGAGCTCTGAAGCAGAGGAAAAAGAATAAAACAGGGAGAGACTACAATGTAAACAGGGTCCTCCTACAATGCCTCAAGTTGTAAAACCAAAACATATTACATGACAAGGCTTAGTGAGCCACTGGCTTATTAGTCAACACATGGGTGTGTGGCTGGTTGGAATTCCCAAATCAGATTGTCTGCCAGTCAGTCAATTCTATTACCTTGCTCTGATATAACCTGCAAAACCTTCAGACAGCTATCCTCCCCTGTCATCAGGGAGGACATCCAGCAAGCAGATCTGTGTGGTCCTGGGAGTGGGAGTCTATTCTCGCTTAGCTTTCTAGCTGTTTTTATTGTAACTTATTTGTCTCTCACACCCACAATAAACTGAACTTCAGCCTGCAGAGCTGCAGCGGTTTACTGGTTGATATCCTTGCTGCAGAAACAAAGGTGCCACTTGGAGCATTATTGTGACATAGCATTTAAAGTGAGTATCAAAAGCTTAAATGCTTTCCACCTGATTTTATCAGGATCTGTCATCTTAACATATTGTGGCTGCTAAGTATTATATATATAAATTGCAAGCTATAGCTTTTGCCTGCTGGTGTGTAGAGAGCACTGCTGAGGAGTGGATGTGAAATATGAACATGTATAGATATTACATATTTTTCTCTTGACAGCTAAGACAGGAAGGTATTCTGGTCTTTACATTGCAGACAAAATGTTACTACTAGATCCCAGCTAAGATCAATGGTTAGAAAAGCTTGCCCTCACTCTGTAACCTGCAGAGATGAAGATCATGCATGCCCTAAACACTAATCACATTAAACCTCACCTTCCTTTTTTTTTAAAGAAAGAAGAAAAAAAAAAGCACCATATTCTATTATATATTGATTATTCCTATATGAATATCCCTCTGCCTCCAGCAGGACTCAGAAATAGCTGCATCAATTCTGCCCCGTGAGCCACATGCCTTGGATTGCTAGGGTAAAATCCTCATAACCGCCCACACTCTTTACATACCAAAAGGGATGAAAGTTGTCTAAAGGAGACCTTGCGGTACGCACTACTCTGGCAGAGGATATACCTCAAGAGCAGTAAGTATATAGGAATATAAGTATACAGAAAGAAGCCCTGTAACTTCTCTTTGAAAAATGTTCTGCCTGTGGCACTAAGGAACCTTACAGGAATCCAGGCTGAGGGCAAGGAGTGGAAATCAGTCTCACGTGAAAAGATTTTGCACAATGATGGCAGGAGGATAGAAAAATCCCCAAGCCCTGGGACTAGGATGACAAATAGCTTATAACTAACCCTTACTTCTACTGACTCCTCAGCTCCGAGTTTTGCATTTGCATGTTTCTTGAAGAAACACAAACACAGCATTAGTATTAATACTGAGCATTTTAGACAATAGATGTAGAAAAAATACTCAAAGCCATCCAGCTGTCCACCGATACCATACAGAGTAGGTCTCATCTACAAAGATAAAAAGATCTCAAAGAGTTCATCAACTAAGGCAGCAGTCAATCAAATATGCGGAAACCTAGCATACAAACACCATGTATGACCGCCATTTTGAATCTGAGAAGACATGGTATTAGCCAGTGAATACCTGTCCAACAACTCCCTTCTTCTATCAAAGAAATGAAACAATGCAGTAACATTATTTTCAAAAGGGAAAATTAGGGGATATAGAGGATATGAGAAGGTCAAATGTAGCTGTCTGGGGGATCAACATGCTTTTTTCCAAAGATTTATAAAGCCAAATGTGAACAAGTACTTATTTTTCTATACAACCATCCTTAAATAATATTTAAAAACAAAGGTAGAAACATGGTTCCAGTGCCATCTGTCCTTTTCAGAAAACACATATACAGTGAATTCTTCAACTCCTTACTGCAAAATCTAGTAATAATCTGTGGTGCTGCTGATCCTTCTGTGACTAAATGCAGGTTGACTCTCTCACAAGGATTTCATCAGCATGTACATTGAGTTAAATAACATGAGGAATAGAAAGAATATTTTCTCCCCAAGCAGAGGAAATAAATTATTGAAAAGAAGATTTATAAAACAACTCTCTGCCTCACTGAGGCTTCCATAGTGATCTCTACAGTATAATGAGTAGAATTACTGAGAGAGCATGTCAGTTGCATTATAACTCAAAGAGCAAAGTTAGTTGCTGATACATCTGGAAAGCCTATTATCCTTTAGAAAAGAAACTTATTTAGATTTGCAACTTTGAAATAGAAAAATCCAGACTGCTTTAAACTGAAATGCATACATACATAGCTTATCTCAACATAAATTTTGAAATTGACAAGATAAGTAGAATAGCTTTTGATATGATGTATTCAGATTGGTTCTAGCCACTAACCAATTACTGTGAAGTACTTACAGGTACAAAAAAATCTGAAAGATGCTATATGAAACTTACTTTAAATTCCTTTAATTCACACCACTGAGTTTTAAGATCCTTTCGCTTCACTTTTTTTCTAAGAGAAGGATTTTTCTTACATTATGAAACGAATTACAATACAAATCTATCTATCCATAAAACAGCACTGACATAAGTCCCTATAATACTAAGGGATATATATACTTATATACACAATACTATATATAATATGAGGTACTTAATGAGTGCTTTACCTCAGTCCATACTCCAGCAAAAGAAGTCAAGCAGGGGAGGCAAGCAACCGTCATGGCTACACAAGGACCTGCAGCTTAAACTGAGGGAAAAGAGGGAAATGTACAGGAAGCGGAAGAGGGGTTGTGTAGCCTGGGAGGAATACAGGGCTGTTGTCCTTGTGTGCAGAGATAGGATTAGGAAAGCCAAGGCGCAGATGGAGCTGAACTTGGCAAGGGATGTGAAAGACAACAAGAAGGGGTTCTACAGGTACTCAGGCAGGAGGAGACAGGCCAAGGAGAGTGTTCCCCCTCTGATGAAAGGTAATGGGGAGCTGGCTTCTTTAGACATAGAAAAAGCTGAGGTACTCAATGAGTGCTTTGCCTCAGTCTTCACCGGTGGTCAGGCTTCTCGTATCTGCCAGGACCCTGAGCCTCTAGGTGAGGGTGTGG
>WKFP01015020.1:757969-796261 GCA_011057875.1 Pterocles orientalis
GTGAGCCTCACCTCTGTGCCTGGGAAGATCATGGAACAGATCCTCCTAGAAGCTATGCTAAGGCACATACAAGACAAAGAGGTGATTTGAGACAACCAGCATGGCTTCACCAAGGGCAGATCTTGCCTGACCAATCTGGTGGCCTTCTATGATGGGGTGACGGCTTCGGTGGACAGGGGAAGGGCAATGGATGTCACCTACCGGGACTTCTGCAAAGCCTTTGACATGGTCCCTCACCACATCCTTCTCTCTAAATTGGAGAGGTGTGGATTTGAAGGATGGACTGTACAATGGATTAGGAATTGGCTGGCCGGACGCAGCCAAAGGGTTATGATTAATGGTTCTGTGTCAGCGTGGAGGCCGGTCACGAGCGGTGTCCCTCAGGGGTCCGTCTTGGGACCGGTGCTCTTTAACATCTTCATCAATGACATAGATGATGGCATCGAATGCACCCTCAGCGAGTTTGCAGATGATACTAAGCTGAGTGATGCCATCGACACATTGGAAGGAAGGAAAGCCATCCAGAGGGACCTGGACAGGCTGGAGAAGAGGGCCCGTGTAAACCTAATGAGGTTTAATAAGGCCAAGTGCAGGGTGCTGCACTTGGGTCGGGGCAACCCCAGGTATTTATACAAACCGGGGGAAGATCTCCTTGAGAGCAGCCCTGCAGAGACGGACTTGGGGGTTCTGGTGGACAAGAAGCTGGATATGAGCCGGCAGTGTGTGCTTGCAGCCCACAAAGCCAACTGTGTTTTGGGCTGCATTAAAAAAGGGGTGGCCAGCAGGGAGAGGGAGGTGATTGTGCCCCTCTCCTCGGCTCTTGTGAGGCCCCATCTGGAGTACTGTGTCCAGGCCTGGGGCCCCCAGCACAGGAAGGACGTGGAGCTCTTGGAAAAGGTTCAGAGGAGGGCCACTAAGATGATCAGAGGGCCGGAGCACCTCTCCTACGAGGAAGGGTTGAGGGAACTGGGCTTGTTTAGCTTGGAGAAGAGAAGGCTCCAGGGAGACCTCATTGTGGCCTTCCAGTACTTGAAGGGAGTCTACAAACAGGAAGGGGAGCAACTGTTTACAAGGGTAGATAGTGATAAAACAAGGGGGAATGGTTGTAAACTAAGACAGGGGAGGTTTAGGTTAGAGATTAGGAGAAGGTTTTTCACCCAAAGGGTGGTGGCACACTGGAACAGGTTGCCCAGGCAGGTCATGGATGCCCCGTCCCTGGAGGCATTCAAGGCCAGGCTGGATGTGGCTCTGAGCAGCTTGGTCTCGTGGTTGGCGGCCCTGCATATGGCGGGGGCTTGAAACTAGATGATCACTGTGGTCCTTTTCAACCCAGGCCGTTCTATGATTCTATGGTTCTATGAACACAGACCTGCTTTAATACAGGAGCATGAAGAAGCCTTACTGCCGAACAGTACTCCACTGAGTTTGAACGCACAGCTGTGAAGATCTGTACTACCTCAGCATCTAAACAATCTAGAAGAGTCAAACATCTTTTTCTAAAGGCTAGAATCATTGACAGTTAGACAAAATATAAAATATAAATAAATACAACTGTACAAACGCAAATAGTTGTAAGAGGACCTTTCAGTTTAAGTACATTAGAAAAACCAAAACACAAAAATAAATCAACCATAGGGCAAAAAAAAATTACTTTGTTCTCTGACTGATCAGATATCAAATACATTTTCCTAACTATACTTCAGAAAACAAACAAACAAAACCAAGCAACAACAACAACAAAACCCCTAAGCAAATATTTCAAAGTAAGTGGTATGGGTTTTGTGTGGTGGGTTTTTTGTCAGACAGGGAAGGGACTACTGACATGACCCCTGTGAGAAGCTGCTGAAAGTTTCCCCAGCTCCAGGCTGGACCCGCCTCCGGCCAAGGCCGAGCCCATCAGCACCTCTGCTAATGACATATTGCAGAGGGGGCACAGCGTGTGGAATAGGGGCACAGCCCTGGACACAGTCCCACCTGGCCAGTCCGTCCAGCTCCTGCCCAGCCTTGGTTGCACTTGATCCCCCACCACAGCCCCAGCCTCTGCCGCAGCTCTGGCCCAGCCAACCTAATGCAGCCCCCACTCGAGAGCTGGGAGTTTCTCAGGAGCCAGCGAGAGAAGCTGTGGCGGAGAGAGAAGCGGGATGTGAGAGAGACAATCTGTGCAGAGACAATGGTCAGTGAAGAGAAAGGAGAGGGAGGAGGTGCTGGAGCAGAGATTCCCCTGAAGCTAGCTCGTGGAGGAGTCCCACACTGGGAGAGATGGCTGCACCAATGCATGTAGTCTATGGAATTTTTTAATTAGAGATTTAATAGTGAAGCAGATACCACCCTGTGGTCTGTGGAGAAGCTCACATTGGAGGAGGCAGATGATTCCAAAGTAGGCTGTGACTCCATAGAAGGGACCCACTCCGGAGCAGTTACTGGAGAACTGCAGCCCATAGGAAGGATTCATGTTGGAGCAGTTTGTGAAGGACTCTCTCATGAGAGGGACCCCATGCTGGACCAGGGGAAGACTGTGAGGAGCCCTGCCTCAAGGGGCAAGGAGCAGCAGAGACAACATGGGATCGACTGACCACAACCCCCATTCCCTGCCCCCTGCACCACTGCGGGGAGAAGGTAGAGAAATTGGGAACAAAGCCTTTGGGCCTGGGAAGAAGGGAGGGATGGGGAGACACGCCTTTTCAAGATGTGGTTCTCATTATCTTGCTCTGTTTTCAATTGTTAACAAATTACATTGGTTTTGTAGGGTTTTTTCCCAAGTTGAGTCTGTTTCTTGCACGTGACCATAAGTGGTAGGCGAACCCTCCCTGTCTTTGTCTCAACCCATGAGGATTTTTACCTTTCTTCTTCTTCCGATTCTTCTTCCCATCCCACCAGAGGGGAGGAGAGAACAAAAGGCTGCATGGTGCTTACTTGCCAGGTGGGTGGTGTTTAGTTGCTGGGTGGCCTTAAGCCACGACAGTAAGTGAACCAAATTCTGAAGTTTAGACATCGGGGTTTTGAAATAGTAAGCATACTTCTTGTCCTACCTTTGAGACAATACTGAACTATTTCAGCAGCTATTTACACCTTTACTACAGAGACAGCTCAACTTGTGATATGGATTCACAATCCCTTTGAACTGGAATAGGTCCACACTGCTACAAACAGATGTTTCTGCTGACACAAAGAAGTGGTAATGAGAAGGGAAAAGATGGGAGAAGACGCAGATAGCCTTTTACAGTAACAATGTCACTTTACAGTGAACATTTTACTACAGAGCTACTTTACCATGTACTCTACTCTGCCAGACTACAGCAAATTCTTGATAAGATACTGCATGAACTATTTAGCAGCTGGCAATCTTCTAGATTCTTCTTTTCAAAGGTGTCCTAAAAGTCCAGACACTGGATACTGCTCTGACATGTCAACAATAGTTTTGACCTGTCAAGGATTCCTCCAGATCGCTGCAAATGGAACCTTTACCTGTTTGCAGATTTGTTTATTAGCCTCCTTAGGGAAGAGGAGTTACAGTTATCAGTGATCAAGATAGTATTTCGTGCCTCTAGAGCACCATCAAGGTTTCCACATGGTTTTCTGAATACTATGGTTTCTAAAAAAGAAGTGATAAAGAGACTAATAAGAGCTTGTGATAATACGAGTGGTCCAAAATAATTTATTAATAGAAAGCAAGCATCAGCTGTCAACAGCCCTGAACATGTGTGCAGTGCAGACCTTATTCTGGTGGCAGGAGTATCTAATAGTAGCTGTAATCATACCGCTAGCTCCATCTCAGTCAGTGACAAAATTGGCCTTTCCCCCCTTCAACTCATATATTCCTCCTTTAAAATGATACTGCATTTGAATTTGGGGCAAAAACTCTGTACCTACAAAGGCAGTGCTTCAGGACTGACCTGCTTTCAGAAATCTGTGTATTACAGGTAGTTCTGGAGTACTTGCATGGCCTGCTTTTCTAGCATTTTCAGCATTGCAGACAACAAGGCTGCTCAATTCATTATGTAGGAGCTTTCACAGGTGATTTTCAGGCAGAGATGAAAAAAGTATACACGAATTTCTAAATTACGTCTGTGAGTAACGAACCACCAAATCTCTTCAATTCTTCTATTTCCTCCTTTTTCACAACTTTGTAAAAGGTGCTTCTTGAATATCAACTTATGACTATGATAGGGACAGTGAATAATGCAAGCCAGCCATTTGTCTAATAGGACTAACCCCAAGCCACCAGTGCTTGTACAACTTGTTAAGCTCTGTCGTTATACCAGAGCTTCCCAGAGGCTAAGTGCAGAAGGATCATCTCTTTGAGAAACTGCATACCCTTTACTTTGTGTTTTACTCTGGGGTTAGCTGTAATGTGACCTGCAGCATGACTTGAGGCTTGAGTTTGGAAAAGTACAGATGCTGCAGCAGATCTGAAAGGCAGCAGTGGTGTGAGAGCAGTTCCAAAGCAAAGACACAAAGAAAGTCCACGATGGGACTAAATGATGCTGCACAGGAGAGATGTGCCCCCCTGCCAGCCCCAACCACTCACAGCAGGCTCTGTGCACTTTCTGTGCACAGAAGAAGAAGGAAGGAAGAGAAGTACACATGATGCAGAAAACAAGCCTCATGAAGATTTAAGAAAGAAAATAATAAAAAGCCTGAAGCTCAAGAACTCAGGCTGCTCACAAGAAATGACTTTCAACTTAGCCAGGATGTTCAGATGATCAGAAAAAGCAGAAAAAGTATGCACACTTCACGCTCTGTATTTATTATAATCTTTATGTAAATGTCACGGTATCTTTTATTTTCTTTGCTAATACAGATTCTGGCCTTCCACAGTGAAGTATGTGTTTGTCAAGAGTGCACTTTTTCTGTTAGACAAAATTTTTTAGCATCTCATGGTAAACATTTAAACAAAAGACTAGGGAGAATAGCATTTAACTGCAGTTTTTTGATGAGGTAAACACCACGGTTTTAACACACTATTTAAAAAGTCCTTTGGCTACTGTTTCAGTTCATGTTCAGCCCTGTTATCATAAACTATAATTATAATAATTACGTGTATGTTCTGACAGTGGCTGGTATGTGTCTGCTTTCATGCACGCACCTAAATAGAAACTGTTTCTCTTCCAAAGACTTTGTACTCCAAGAATTCCACGAAACAAAGGGGCTCGAAAGTTCTAAAATCTATCATCCTTTTATGCCCAAGGGACTTGAGAAGAAGGGAGGGAAAGGACATCAATACCCTTCTTTTCAAGCTCAGCATTACAAGCATGCCCCAAAGAAATACAGTAATTATTCTTGCTTGTACTCCTTACCCAGGTGTTGGGTGTTTGGGGTTTTCTTTCCCCCTAAATTATAAAAAGACAATGGTTCAAAAACACCTCAGTGTTCAGATATTAAACATAAAAGAGAAAAAAGAAAGACAAGACCAGAATGTGTAATGCAGCCCATTCATGGATACCTTTTAAGGAATTCTTACGCACAAATGGGTATGGAGAAAAAAGGTTAATTATAAATGACACTGTACAATTCCTATCTAAGAATTTGCAAAATGAAAGGTTATTCCAAAGTCTAATAAAACATTACACCTGAATGTTCCTTTCTTGCATGCCAAAGGGTACTGCTATTGTTCCCCAGCAAGGCAAACAGCTGGCACTGCCCTCCGAGCGCCAACCCAGACGCAGCCAGCAGCTCATTTACAACCCCAGCATCAGTCAATGAAAGCAGATCATCTAGCAGAAAACCTCCCAGGCTAGTTGTCTTCCCATCCCTCACTCCCCCCACATGGTAGCAGGCAGGTCCGGTCAGGCTGCACAATTCCTCAGCCTTCAATAGCCCAACATTTTTCATGTTCGTTTGAGAGGTTCTTTCCTTGGATTCAAAGCTGCTTTCACAAACGTGTTAGTGGGTGAGAGCTTTCTATTCTTGTGCTAGATGTGATTAATTTGTGGCATTCACATGGCTAGCTCTGCACAGACAATGGGAATAGACTGGCTCACACCCCATCTACAAGCAGTTTATGCCACAGAAGTTCAGACTTAAAAAAAAAAAAAAGCTTTGACAGTAGCAAGTTTCCTGCTTGTTATGGATGGCGCTGAGTGAACCGCAATCAAACATTTCTGTGAAAAGAAGATAAGCGCTATTACCATTAGCACTAATAATTATTAAAACACACCTGATAGAGACAGAAGAGCATTCTTCTCATAGCGGCACAGACGACAACAAAACACATTAAAAAAGCAAAACCTGATTCTTACATTTTCTTTGGTTCATCTAGCAAACAATATGGATTAAGAAAGTAGGGACATGGAACCTGAATAGAAATATCTCCTTTAGTTCAGATACCCAGATCTCCCTCTTCTGTTTACAATTACAGCTGCAGAAGTGTAAATTCAATAAACAGCAAGAGGAATATTCATCAAATTCTCTTCTCTCAGTATATTACTCTGGCTAAAGCCCTGAATGACATGTCCTATCCAATTCTGTAATCAATCTCGGCTTACCTTTGGTGGAACAAGATAGTAAAACCTCAAAAGCATCTGCAGTCATCTCTGTCAAAGAATACTCAAACTTTCTTTATTCCAGTTTCCCTTCTGTACAGGCAAGTGCTGAAGATCATCTCTCAGCCCTCCTGAATAAATTCACTTGTACTATACATTCAGAAAGACGCACTGACTCAAATTTATACATAAACACAAAGATATGAGAGTACACTAGACTGAGATTTTATCTCCTATATATATACATTTTCTGGCTTAACAAAACACATGAAGTACATTATCAGATGCATAAAGTAAACAAGCACACATTCTAATCTGCATCTAAAAAGCAGCCCCCAGTGTTATTCACAAAACAGGGTTTTGCACTTCCTCTGAATGTCTAACATAAGCTAATGACATTCTACACAGCAGTCTCAGCATGCTGCCTATCATTATTTGAAGTATTTCATTGTTTGCTGCCTGTCTGGTAGGCTTTAAGAGAAAATTTAAAAGTACAGAACAGGAAAGCAAAAAATAGGCAAAGTGTAACAGATGTCTACTTAACCATATACAGGGTATGTGTTTGAAACTAACTGGGCCAAATTGCAAAGGAGCTAGTGCAGTGAGCTGGTATTCTGAAATGTAATGTCAGTAAATGGAAGATCCTCTTAATTTCTACCAATTAACCCAGTACCTTAAAGTCAGTAATTACATACAGAAACATGCCCTGTACTGGCCTTGAATTTGTTTCATAGACAATGTGTATAATTAGTCCTGATTAATATCCCACACTGCACATCAACAGTATCAGCAAACCCAAATGACTTACACTGCTGCTGCCACAGGAAGCCTTAGCAGTCTGATTGGTGCCTTTATCAAAGCACTCTGCCCAAATGGGACTGAGGGCTGATTTGGCATCCACACTGCCTGATTTATTAAGAGAGAAAACTGCACTGCCTTCCCCATAATCATCTTAATCCCTTGCATCAACTAATTAAAACACAGGGAAAGCTTTTACTTATGTGTGAGCAATTACAAGTTCCTGGTTGGTGTCCAAATGGATTCATGACATTAATTTGCGAACAATAAAACCTCATGTATTAGGGAATTTGAACAGGTGACTTTACATACAGTATACACATTTTCATTAATTGTGAGCACATTAGAGAGCAACAGGTGTGAAACTTACCCAGAATTGATAGTGTTCACATGGCTATTTCCAAAGGGAAACAATTAAAAATTAAGGCAAAAATGAATTTGCAACAACGATATACACAAAAACTGCCAAAACACCCCACTGCATGAGTAACTAATTGCAGCATGTAATTTCCACTGCTCCACCAGTATGTACATTTTGTTAACATTACCTTCTTGGATTAGATTTGCCTCTAAGTGAAACTGAGTGACTAATAGCAGAACTGGTAGCAGCTGTTATTGAGGACCATTCCTAACTAAACAGAAAGTGGTCTGTGTGAAAAGCTTCACCAAAAGCTGGGCAACCTGCTGCGTGGCTTCTATTCTTGTGGTTTACCTCAGTTAGAATAGGAAGAGCTCCATCAGCAGGAATGCGCATAATCTGACATGGGGGATAGTGCACCAGAACCCACTGGGTCAGTCACCCAAGCCAAAGCACTCTGTGATGAAGTTGTGGCTACAAGTTCAAAGCGCAGAACCGGTGAACTTTTCTGGGTACAGTGTGACACACCTAAAGCCAGTAAAAGGGATCTCTCTTTTGACTTATTTTATTTTCTTTTTAAGTGTTAATCACATTTTGGAGGGGATGATGCTAAATTATGCCACTTGCTTTACAAACTTCAATGGGAGGAATCTACATCTGCCAATTAAAATGTAACAGCAAAGAAATTTATGTCAACACTTCACTTTCTGAATAAAATCATACCACAACTAATAATCCACATTCCCCTCCAGGCTACAAGAAAATATTCAGTGGGATTCTCCTGCTAGAATTTCTAGCATGTTTCAAATGCAAGGGCAGTGAATGGTTCTCATACTGACAAGGAAGTGTACATATGTGGAGAATCTTGTACGTGGAGAAATACACAGCAGAGGAACAAGCTTTCCTTTCTCCAAAGAGATGAAAGGCTTGACATATTTTAGCAACTACATAACATAACTTGGGAGTATTGGTTCTTCCCTAAAGATGATGCTTATTACTCATACACAGCAATTTTCCTATAGCCCAGCAAAATCTCTGTGAGAGCAGTACAATAGAGAACCTGCCTACTAAAATGCATTTTGAACAGACAGGGTACTAAATATTATAAAGAATGCATAATTCCCTGGCTTCTCTCAAGTGCAAAACATTATCACTGGAGTTGTTTGGTTTTTTTTTTGGGGGGGGGAGGGGGGTAGGTGGAAGGGATGGGAAATAGGGGGAAAAAGTCTGGAATTGCTTCAGTGCTGACTAATTTAGTAAAGGTGAGAAATTTACACTGACTGTGTGAACTCCTCCTCTCTCTGCTGATCCAGTACCCTTCCCACATCTGTGTTTAGCTGCCCAGGGCACCTCCTGCTGTCTTCCTCAACATGGGCACCCTCCCTTGCCAGAGAGATCCTTAACCTGATCAGCTGTATCCTGACCAACTGTGCCACTGCAGTTTCTTACCAAGGGATAAAAGAAAAGGACATGGCTCAGTAAAATAACAAACTGTAAGCCACAATACTTTTCCAGCCCCAGTTCACTTCAAAGCAAACACAGCACAAGCTGGCACCAGCAAGCAGCTGGCAGCCGTATGGTTCTGCATCTCTGTAGCAGAGCCACAGCACTGAGAGAAACAGACGTGTTTCCTTTGCTGAAAGCTAGAAGTCAAGCAAATACTGAACTTCTATAAACAAATATTTATGAGACACTGTCATAAAACAATTTTACATCCTGCTAGTCAACACTAGGGCACATTATTTGGCATTACTGTAATACAAACTAAGAGTTCTGTATAGAAACTGAGTGTAAGAATTTCGTACCTCTTTCTCTCCCATCACACTCCTTGCTGTTCTTCATACCACCTTCACACTCTAATTCAACCCTCCCTTTTCACATTCTTTTGTGACTGGGGTTTGACAGAAGTACAAAGATATTTTGTAGCAATATCTTTCTGCACCACCAGAGTGGGGCCGCTTAGTACCCTCAGGGGTTTGACAGAAAATACTGTGTAACACAGGCAGCAAGCTTGTCCGCCAGCACATTCCCACCATCATCAGTTGGAAACACGTACTTAAGAAAACCTGACAATATGTTCCACTTGGCTCTGCCTGCTCCTATGGCAGCACCACTGCTGGAAACACTGAAGGCAACTTATTGCAAGGGCTGCTGCTGCCACTTCTTAAGTTTCCACTCTCTGAACTACCTTACTTTAGATGTGCTATCCCAGGCAAAAAAACTTCTGTTCTTCACCTGTGGGAGAATTACCTGCCCTGGGGTAAAGATGGGCTGGCTGCTCCAGGGACCTCTGCCCTGCGCCTACTCCCATCTCTCTCCTCCAAACATATCGAAAAGAGGGGGCGGGGATCTACAAGTGAGCAGAGACATAATGGCTAAAATAAATCAGCAGCTGTAGCAACCTTTAGTTTGTCTGGCCTTGCTTTACTGTTCTACTTTAGATAAGACACTAATTACATGGGAAGAGAGAAAGGGAAGAAGAAAGTACTAGCGGAAGCAAGTATGCTGTTCTCTCCCAAACACATCTTACCTTCTGGCAAAATGCTCTGGGTACAAAGTGTCTGGCAATAAAACATTATGGTTTCCTTCTATTGGCCATTATTCTCAGCAAGCAACATTAAAGTCTGTTTTCTGCAATAACAAGTCTTCAAGGGTTTCACTGGTGCAATGCTTTAGCCTATCTAAAGGTCTAAAACAGAGTTCATGGGATGGAAGGGAAGCTGTGAAAAATTTCAGAAAAGAAAAAAAAATCAATACATATCAACTTTGGTAACAGCAGGTGTTGGCAAGTGTTCCTTCTTTGAATAAAGCTGTCAATATAGCTAACAGCTTAAGGGCCAATTTTCAGAGAGAGATACCTTCCCAGACTAAAAAATTAATTATTATAAACATCCTTCCTTTGTTTCTGTCCCATCCCCACACTCTTTGTTTTTCTGTGGTAATCGGCAGAGGCAAGCTGTCACTTTTATGTGCATGTTGTGAGCACAAAAAGGGGAGTCTGAAGTGATGGCAACTCTACCCCTACCAGCCTCCCTGCTTATAAAACAAACAAACAAACGAACAAACACACACCATGCTAAATCCTTTAAGGGAGGGGGGAAAATAACCTTTCATTTGATTGATTGTGCTTAAGGCTGTGGAGGAGTCGTCCACAGATAACTGCCATACTGGATCCTGGCATGCATTCAGAAACTTGAAGCTCTGGAATTATATATGGTGGCATGTGTCAGGCCATCTCACTGCACCTAATAGTTGTCTCCAGCTTCATTTCAAGCTAATTAGCTGCAAAAAACCAAAAAGTCACTTGAGAAAATTCTTCCTTTCATGGGGATTTCACATAAAGGCCTCTAAAAACATTGTCTCCTAAAAGACAACTGAGGAACTGCAAAAGACTAGACAATTCTGTACTAAACCAAGATGATCAATATTTATCAAAAATCAGTCAACGATATCATGTTGTAATAGGATAGAATCAAAGTTTTAAATGAGTAAATAAATAAATTAAATAGCTCTGGCCAATAACAAACCTCATGGGTTTAACTTGATATGCCATTAATCTGAAAAGAATTTGACAGTTTACATAAGGGATGTGACCTAGTGCCAATAACCTCTGGCTTCTACATTTTCCAGATGGCAAGAGATTAGGCTAAAGTCTCTATTCTCACAAGAAGATTTTTTTCCTCCATGGAAAAACTATAAAGGACAATTCTGTTCCAAACTTCAAGTCTCCTTCACAAATGTCTACTCAATTCCAGGCCTTAACTAATGTCTATTAAAAGAATGCTTTGGGCTTGAAGTTGTGAAGAAGAATTAAAAAAGAGTAAAGAAAAGAAAGACTAAGGCAAACCTAAGTTTAATGCTTGCATTTGAAAGGTATATTGACAAAAGCAGTGGGGAGAGTTTGGATCATCATTAAGTTAAAGGCTGGCAAGTTTCAATCGTCGATGTGAACGCCTGCTTGAGTTTGATCTTGATGGGCTTAAGACAGGGAAAAATGTAAGCCTACTTATGTATTAAAAAATGCAGTTATGTTAAATTCAGTACGTACCGTTTTTCTCACTTTGATTTATACCCATCATTGACAAAGACTCTGAAGGACGTTCCTGTTTAATATGGTTAAGAGCCACAGTGCAGGGCACTGTCTCTACTTTGCAAACGTTAATATGAAATATTGTCCCTTGACAAAGCATGACACTATTTCCCATTAATCCCTGAAATACAGCAAAGAGGGAAACTGGAGTCTTTCATTGCTTCTCATCCAGGGGAAGACGTGGATGATTAATCAAAGTGGACGATAAGGTGAAAATATACTGTGTGAAACGTAACTCTTGCAGACAGAAATTTGTAACCAATTAATCAGATTAAACATTTAAAAAAACTCCACAAACATATTCTTCAGTGCCCAAGGTATCAAAAAAGCCATCTGCAAGAGTTGTCCCCTTCTCCTTCCAGCCATCACAAAGTATCACCTCGTTTCTTGCTTTACTGGAATCACCATAGTAACTTTCCCCCTGCAAGAAATATTCCCCAGGAAACACCACCCCCTCCAGCACATGCCTTAAACACCTCATGTGCTGTGCTGTATAAATTGACCTGTCTCTGAAGGCTCGCAGTAAATTCAAGGGTTCAATGCACACCGGACCTCAGCCATTAATGGATCATCTCCAAATGTAAGCTTAACAAGTGCTCTACACAGAACAGAATTTAAAGTGATCAACATTTTGGCCCAGTCCAAGATGCGGAGAAACTGAGTAACAATTACTATGACATTGTTTCCTTAACTAAACCCTCTCTCCCCCCAGCCTTTGATAAGTCATTTTACACATGATAATTTTTCATTCTCAAACATATAAACTGGTACAGATATGTTTATAGTAATTTCCACATAACAATTGTGTCACTCAACCCACACACTAGAACAGTCCTGCAATCATGTAACTTTAGAATGCTACCTAAGGAAGTGAGCCAAGAGGATTACATCACAGTGCCGAGCTTTCCTCGACTGTCCAAAAAGAAAAAAGAGAGGAAAAAAAATGGATAGTATGCCAAGTGATCATTTTATCACTTCCCTTTGGAAGGAGTAAAATCTGCAGGTTTGTTTGTAAAATAATTTGGGTAATGCTCAAATACTATAATTAGCAGTGCGTCTCAGGGATGTAAAAATATTTGTCACAAAGTGGTCTCTCACAAAAGACGGGTTTTTTTCCAGGCAAGGTATTTTACCATTTTGCACCAATTCTGGAATATTTTGTGACTATCAAATTAGAAAAACAGATGGGTTTGACACACTCCTAAATGACACTTCTTTTCAGTCCCACCCTTGGCCAGTCTCCGGTGACCCTGATCCCACGCAGCAGGTGAGGACATTAAATCCTCACAAACTTCTCTCCCCATGTCCTCACTAGCAGAAGGACTGTTCCACACCAAGCAAGAGGGGTAAATCAGTTTCATGATGATTCAGAAGCAAACTCTCTCAAACTCTTCACCTGCTTTGCCCATGCTGCTGTGATGAGTGACAGCTCCTCTGCTACTCTCACCCCACCCATGCTGCCTCTGCTGCTTCTGCAGACTAAGTTTGTACACCTCTACAGGTGGCATTTTGTTTTAAACCCAGACTATTATAACCAAAGCCTTTATAGGAGCATTTATCCCAAAAACTGTGGCTGGAGTACCTTCGGTAAAAGCACTGAAGTGCTGAAAAGCAACTAGGGGAGCAATCCCTTCAGCCTGCTGAGCTTTAGCAAAAAACAAACCATGAAGTTTCTCATATTTCTCTAATGCTCAGAGAGGATTTTATTTGTTTAATGCATAAGGAAGATTCCAAAAAGCCAATCTCTTCCAGGATTAAATTAGAAGGTTCATTCTCAACAGGCGGAGCCATAGATTTGTTTGTCCAAAAAAAACTAAACAAAAAAACAAATTAAAGTTCTACAAAAAAAAATAGCAGGATAATACTCTAACAAAGGAACTCTGGTAACTCAGTTCATCCAATTAATTTGATACAAGATTCAAATACAAGTCCTATGCAATCTAGAAAGCAGTGTACGCATTATCAATAGTGACTAACTATAAATAAGTAATATTAACATCAGCAAGCCTCCTTTTTTCTTTGCTAGCTTGTAGTGCTGCTTTTAAAAAAAAGTAGTTTTACCAGTTGCCTAAAACAAGTTTCTGTTATTTTTTGGAGGGGGGAAACTGAGGGCGAGGCAGGAGGAATAATCTTTAAAGTCCTGGTAATAGATTATAATAGGCATATGATTAAATATATCTTTGCAAGTTAGTATCCAGTAGCTGGGATAACTGTGTGTTGTACCTTGCAGATGTACAACTCTAGTCCCTTAATCAAAATGAGACTGAGCAAATTCAAGAGGAACTGAAACTGAAACACATTTGAACACTGTTCTTGGTTTGTCTACTTCCTCTCTGTGCCGACAGAAGACATTTTCCCCAGACAGTATGCTAAGTTATGTTCACAGATCATAAAGACCATAGGCCAATCAAACAGGTTTTCACCTTTCATTGCCAGCACTTCTTTTTAGGTCACAAAACCCAAGCCAAGATCCTCACTTTCAAAGCAGTAAGCAGCACTCTCTTGTGTCTTTCAGAGTTCATCTGAAGCCATCACTCATATTTGGTTATTGTTTTCTCCAACAAATGAATCACAAATATATGAACAGTACACCCCTGGGATTCTGGCAAAGGGTTTGTTTGTGTATTTTTACATAGATGTTGGTTATACAGCAGTGTTTTGAGTACAGGCAAAAAGCACATCTGCCTTTGTCTCAAGAAGGGTGACCCCTGTCTGCTAAACCCCCCAAGAGATAATGTTGAGAGAACTGGAGTTGCAATTTATCTAGTAGCACTTGGAAATTAGAGCAGCACTTTGCAACAGCAGGATATTTCTATGATGTGCCTAACATTCCAGATGGACTGCATCCAAAATCCACTTGTCCAACACAGAACGAGGATTATTACAAAATATAAAGAGAGATCAGCTTGGCCTCTCTCTACTTAGAAGAAATCTGGGCACAGTGTCTCGCCAAGCTTTGGAAAGGAAAGATTATTTTATTTTAAATTGTTGAGCTCCAGAAAGAGCTGCTTTTATAGAGACCTAAAAAGAGAGATTAGTTGGGCGATCTTTGAACGTAAAATGTGTCCTTCAGTAGCTTCAGACACAAACCTCATCTCTCCTTTCTGAACAAAGCCATTTACGTTGCCAAAAGTTAAATTATAGATAACACAGATTGACAGATATCACAGATTTTGTTTACCATCCAAAAGCAGAGAGAAAGTCTCAGCATGCTGGAGCTTAAAACAACCTAAGGGCCCCACATGGGATTGGGCTGGCAAGGAGGGCGAGGACACCCTCTTCTAACTGCAGATTTTAGGTATGTCTTTGATTAGAAAATTGTTGTTCTCTTTGAACATAGAAACATATTGTTTTTAAAGGAAAAAAAAGCCTGTGCTACTCCATCCTGCTTTGCAGAAATCTGTGCAAAACACTTTATAAAACTTTGGTCAGGCAAAAGACAATCTTCAAATTGGGAACAGGCAAGCAAATTGATTTTGCACCAGTAAGGTACAAACTGGTACACACACTGGAGCAGAGTGTTTAGTACACCAGCTTCACAGCTAATCTGAGGGGAAGCTAAGGTTCTCACTTCAATGGATGAACTGTCTGGCAGAAAGTAACAGTCAGCCCTGCTACGTTAAGCGATAACCAAAGCAAAATGTTTTGTTCAAGGTCAGCTCATTTTCAAGCTTTCTCTGTGCTCAAATGGCTCAGCTGCTCCCATGCATAACTTTGAAAGATCCCTGCAGTGAGCTGCAGAAGTCCTTCAAATCCTCACCAGACTAAATCTGGAAACTCAGGATGAGGGGAAATTGAAAAGGAGCAACAGAAAGCCCCAGGAGGCTACTGGAGCACCAGCTGCAATCTACCTAGCTCTTTTAAAAGACACAGTTTGTGATCTCTTACCTCGCATGTAAAGCTGTATTAAGCTGTAATTCTGTTCCTGCTTTGTTCAGTAATTTTGTATGATGGTTGTTTTCACTCTTGCCTGCTTACAGGAACTGTAACTTGTGAGTAAGAGAATATCAATTAAACAACACAGAAAGCTCACTCTCGAAGTGTTTATTAATAAATCTTTCTTGAGTTTAAAGTATATCATTGTCTATACGGAACATAAAAACTGATAAACTGATCTTACATGCTCTGGACAAGGAGTGCATATTATGACTAATGTGTCATAAAGATAACATATTAGTCAGCCATGTAACCACATTCTCAAAGCTGCAAGAAAGCACCTTTAGCAACACAGACATTCTCGCAACAGCTTCCAACAGCCACACAGCAGCCAGGGTACTGCTTACTAGTGAAGGTCCGTGGATTTAAAAATTAAAAAAAAAAATACCCATAGAAATACCTTTTAGTGTATTCATCTCTGGGTCAGCTTTGTACTGAAGTTCTATACCCCAGCTGCCTTAAATTCACAATGACAGTCATAAAAACGACATTTAATTTTTTAAAATCTGCTTCTACTACTTTTTGTCTACTTTTTGAATGGTGTCAAGATCTGTAGTTGCAGAAATTTTATTGACAACACAATATCAGAATCTGTCTACTAACTGGCTTACTGTAGAATTTTTTCCAAGATCAAAAGAGACTTTGGTGAGGTGAACAATCTGTATCTGCACTGCCAAAGAAAAAGAGGTATATGAAATAATTTACAGAAGACTAGGTATAGACACAGCAAAGCACATAGGAAGACTAGTCTAATTTTTCATTGGAACCCTAGATGTTTTTCCTTCTGTTTTTTCACTCCTTACAATCTAATTAAAAGAATTATTTTGTACAATTTTGGGCCATCAGAGGCATTCATAGGAGTATCCTGCACTATTCCCATACCAAGAAGAAACCCAATGTCTATTCAAAATCACAAAAAGTTAAAATCTTTCCAAATCTCATATTTAACCAATATTTTAACGGATTCTGCATTTCAAATATTTTTTTCTTATTTTAAGTCACCAACTGCCAGAAGCCAGATTAGCACATAAAAGAAATAAATTGATTTATATTCACAACATTTTTCTAACTTTCTTAGAAGACTTGAGTATTGTTTTTACCAGAATCAAAGACCTGATTCTGTACAACACAGAGCCAACACTGCTGCTCTTACTATACAAACTAATCTGTGCACACCCAAAGTAAAATAAAGAATTGATTCTCTGTGAAAGCAGACAGTGTTTCTTCCATAGTTACAAACAGATGCTTTATGACTCCTTCCTCGCAAGTTTATATACTTCCTGAGGTGCAGGTAATTACTTCATACTTTATATAGCCCTAAAATACTTCAGTGGAGAAAAGGAGGTGCAGAAAAGAGTTTACCATGCTCTTTTTACAGTTTTTCATTATTTGGGTAAACATATCACATCTTTAGAAAATAGAATGGAAACAACAGCTGAAACACAACTTTTCAGCTTGCCAAGATCTACAATGTGTAACAGAAGTTTAAAACAAAATAGGGTTAGTAAGGCTGGAAGCTTATCCAAAATACTACA
Source organism: Pterocles orientalis (assembly GCA_011057875.1). NCBI lineage: Eukaryota > Metazoa > Chordata > Aves > Pterocliformes > Pteroclidae > Pterocles > Pterocles orientalis. The sequence goes on from WKFP01015020.1 coordinate 775,169, forward strand.
GCAGAAATGCCTCATTTTTTTCATTTGCATACATTTTTGCAGGAGGAAGGGAAAAAAATTGGGGATTATTTATATTTGCAAAGAGCAGCAAAATGAAAGCTAAGGGAATTGAAAGCAACTGTTAAAAAGAATTGATCTTTCACAGAATCTCTGCAGATTCAAATATGTGGATGCTGTTGGCTGAACCTGCTTAGAAAACATTGCCAATCAACATGCGGCTCCTCAGTTAAAAGAAGCCTTCTTCCAGAAATGTATCATCCCAAGAGATTCTGGAGAAACTACGTACTAATGATCAGCAGGAAATGGAATCTGGAAACACACCATTTTGGATAGGAAGGATTATATTAGTCAGGTAATAAATCAATGTAAGATCTCACATAATATGAAACACATTTATGCTATCCTAAATTACATAGTTTAGGAGCAAGCTGATCCAGTAATACATTTTATGCTTTTCAATGTGCTGCTCCAAGTTGGGACAACCACAGCGTTACTTCAAATCTCCTAAAAAACCCTTTGCCTCTTAGTAGTTTTTTGTTCCTGAAGGCAAAACCCCAGCTGTCACTCCCAACATGGAAGTTACAATTAAATTTGTGGAGTTTATTTTTCTTCATTATTTCAGATGTGCAACCCTCAGCTTTTTATAGCTTCATTTTTAGATAATTTTAGCAGACCATTTAAAAAACTTCACATCTGAGAGAAGCACTAGGAATGAGTAAGCTGTTTGTTAACAGCACAGAATAAGATTTTGAAGGTTAATTGCACTTTTTACTCTTTTCATGGATAAAGATAATTTGGAGAAGGTAAATATTCAGATACACTATATACTTGACAGAATAAAAAGGCCCTGTTAAACAAGCATTAGGCATCAAACCTGTAGCAGAAACCCACTGAACCACACAGCGTGTCCCAGACTTTTATAATACAGGTGTAAATGGTAAGACAAAAGCTAGTGACATGAGCTCCTGACTGTTAGCCAAATTATCAAGAGTAAATTTGCAATACCTGCAAGTTTTTTTATAATTCACTGCTGCAAGCTGAGCAGCAGCTCCTGGGACTTCTCCCAAGAACCAAAAGGTACACCCACAGCCCAAACACAGCATTCCCAGTGAAAGGTTATTTACAGGATAGAGTCCCAAGAAAACACAGTCTCTGCAAATGCCCAGACATCCTACGCTTAAAGGCTATCTACCAAAGCAGCTGGTACAAACCTTCTCAAAATACGTTATCCCTACAAGGCCTATTTTCTTTAAAATAGATCTTCCTCAGCCTGGACACCAAGATGCTCAAAACCCCAGGCTCGGGACAGCAAATAGAGGTAGCGCCTGGGAGGAGCATCAGGAACAGGAACCTGTTGATTTGGACCTGCAGTCTTGCAGATCAGGACAAGACAGCAGCGCTATTACACTCTGCTCACTGGAACAGGAGGCCAGCTTTCCCTTAAAGCACAGCCCTACCCTTAAAGAACAAAAGGCTCACGAGACAGGAGAAGATTCTGGCGTTGGGGGCTGAGGACAAGAAACAACCCCATGTAGATTTTTCTTTTTTCACAAGTGACGCTCACATTCTCACCACATTCATACCTTCCTTATCCTGTTTTCACTGTGCTGACACTAAGCTGCCTTGAAATTGGCTGATTCCGCCCAAGCCATGTTTACACAGAATCAAGTTTCATGTGGTTGTCCTCATTCACAGACCAGTTTTTGCTCTGGGGCAGGGGAGATTATTAAAAACTGTATATTACAAGCACATGTTTTAAAGTGACTCAGCTTGGAAAGATAACTGTATTATATCAGCCTTTTACTCCCTAAGTCACAGAGAGGAAGAGGCAGCAGTAAAAATCTCAAATGGAAATTGCTTCCTAAATATATTATCCTCCATAAAAGCCATTTAGCAACTGCTAGTACCCACAAAACAAAGCAAAAAGATAAAAAGTACATGTGACAGGACAGAACAGGGAGGGTTACTGAGGACTCATTTGCATTATGACACTGAACATTAACCACAAGAAGGAAAAAAAACAAATGCTGCCTGTTTTGCACAAATATAAATCACGTCTAGTAATTTCACTGGTTACTCTTGTGGAGCACGTGCTTTGCCATAGAGCAAATGCATACACCATTCTGGCTTTTATTGCACAGGCAGCATTTCACTGACCAGCTCTACATCAGAATTCCCCTTCATTTAGGGGAGAGAGGGAAAAAATTATTTTCTCCTACAATCAGGAGCATGTACAGTTTCACATGGGGTCTTAAACTATACATATTACCTAAACCTGCTACCATATTTTACTGCAGAGAATATACAATAATTTTATATAAACACACTTCAAGTGCAACACAAACACACTTTTCCACCTAGGTTTTGGATAACAATTTCCTGCCTTACAGAACTCCAGCAGAAGGAAGGAGGGGCACTTCTTCCATCTGTTGGGCAAGGAGATACATCCTCCGCTGCTGTTTCCTCATTATTGTTCTAAAACACTCAGAAATGACCAGCCTTTAACTTCTTACTTACTCATTGCTTCAGCAACTGCTATTAATCCCAAAACAGCAGGATTTCATTCCGAATGCCACCAATCACCTCTGTTGGGTTCAGCCCCACAACAACTCCTCCAGTAAGAAAGACATAAATTGTTAGTCTTTCCCAGTTGCTAATTCCTAATTTTCTACATCAATGAGCCATGCCAGAAAAAAAGCAGTATTACGTGTTTGCTTTCCCTCCATTCATCTTACACCAAAAAAAAAGGAAAGACACCAGCCACACAAGAGAGTGTCAATCTATGCTTTCTTCTATGTTACATTTCAAATAAGATCTAAGTGGCTATAATTTTCAAATCCACACAAATGTATCCAAATTAAAAAATATACATTCCTTTACAAGTTCAACAGCTTTTCAGCCTCCTAAACTATGGAACTGATAATTCTAGAAAAAAAAAAAAACCTCTGTAGTTGCGATGAAAAAAACCATCTGTAGCTACAGCAACATTCTGAATTCAAAAAGAAATACAAAGCTATCAGCTGCCTACATACACATGCATTGAACCCATGTCCAGGTAGACGTGTTCAGTTCACTAAAATGGGCAGCTCCTCACCAAATTCTGGAATAACAACCATAAACTACAGATGGAAGACACACAGCATAATCCAAATCCTGAAAATAACTGCAATTAAGGTGAAGAAGGGAGGCTGGGGAACTTCCTAACTGTTCCCCGACGCCCAAGAGATATTTCCTAAAATTATTGCAATTCCAAGAGGTCCTTAAAGACAGCCAGAGACAAAGGAGATAGGGAGGAAGGCAGCAACTTGCCAAGAGGTCAGCAACAGACACTTTTGACTAATCTGTAAACGGGATCCAAATATACTCTGTCCCCTGAGGAGAAGGACAGATATTATCCACCCACAAAAGGCCTTAGGGAAAAAAAATGTATCAGGCAATAACCACATATTTCATAAACCTTAAAAAAAATTATCAGACACAAACTGCAGAGTGTTACCAATTTCTAAATATATATTTGAGCTTTGCAAATGCAAACAGAATTTGACCGTTCACGTGGGATGCATTTCTTCTCTGAAATTGTAAACTCTCAGGGCAACACTGAGAAGGATGGGATTCTTGAAGTACTTGAAGAAATACATTCAAATGCCTGTTAGATAAAGTAAATTTATAGCTCAGTGCCAAATACCCATGTCCCAGGGCTCTCTTTGCAAGTGTGAGTACAATTTATGCTACATAAACAAATCTAATGAGATGTCCACAGCTCCTTTACCATTACCAACAGGCACCAAAAAAACTCTATCACCAAAAGCTGAAATTAAATGCGGTCTCATTTTTAGCTTCCATAATATACTGCTACTTTCTGAAATATATTCAGTATGCAAGTTACACAGTTGTGCACACCTTCCCAGCTACATCAAGAGCTAATTAAACCGCAACAGCTAAGATAATTTCTCCAGTACCTCAATACTTGAATGGACTGTCACTTCTAGTATACAAACTGACTCATTCTGCACACCACGTGCACACAGTTCCTACTGGTTTTCAGTCCACAGACAGCAATGATGAGTGTATTGCTGCCTGTCTCTTTCAAGAACAAGGCAGGCAGCACGGTAGGGAATCAGCTGAGATGTAAGGTAGAGAAGAACCAAGTACACATAATTTTCAACTACAAAATGATTATTAACAGTGATTAACAAATGTTTAACCCACTTTGCTCCAGAGCTCTGTGGCCATTCTCAAATGACACAAAGACAAAACTTCTGAAGTAGATCCAAACAAGAACACAGGCAGGAGTTGAGCACTGTAATTCACCACTGCAGGCGGCAAAAAGTTACCACCTTTATAACAAAGGACTGAGGGCACTCACAGATGTCTCTGGCAAACTATGCTGGGACAGCTGGCCCCTCTATCACTGAGCAACCTCTCAGCCATCTTCACCCACAGTCTTCAGTGCGCTTGCTCTCCTCAGCAGCTCAGACTAATGCATTGACCTGTAACAGGGGAAGAGGCACATGTTCCCTTTTAGCACTTAGGTGCAAAGCTGGTAACATCTGGCAGAGGGTTAAGTGAATACATCACACTGAACAGGCAGTAATTTTGAGTGAAGGGGTGAAACATGTTGTTTGGGGGGAAGTAAGCTATTAAAATTGACGGGAGAAAAACTGTTGGATTTCAACTCTCACACCCCTAAATCTTTGATTTGCAGGAACTGCCTGATACTCATGCCAAAGATAATCTGTCACGTTTCATGTTCATTCAGATTGACCTAGGAGTACAGCACATTCCACAGAATTGAAGACTGTGAGGGGAAATAAAATCCAGGGCAGAAACAAAGACAACCACTCACCAGATGAGCTATCACCCACAAAGCAAGATGAGGAATCAGTTTCTAAAAGCTGATTTCAGACAGTGACCATACTATTTAGCTATCAGTGAAACAACCAGGTATCGTTTAAAGAAAGGGATTATGTTAAGCAAGAAACCCAGAGATGTCTTATTTTTTTTTCCTTCTTGTAAATATACTATCATTTAAAAGATAACCAGTGTAAGCTCAGGTCAGAAGGAATGGATGGCTGGGAAGCAGATAAAAATAGGCTTTAGCTCCAGGTACCTGCTGTGGACTAAGTGAGAACACAAGGGAGAAAACCAGAGACAGGTAAGAAAAGGTGTGCCCATGTAGGGTGAGAGAGAAGGAAAATTTAACCTTGTGCCAAACACTACAATGTGATTATCTTGCAGTCGCAGGTCTTGCGACTGAAGTGACATGCACAGTAAGATCAGATCCTCAGTGCCCTTCACCTCTTATGGACAAATAAACGATCACTTGACCCTCACATAGTATTCATCTGGCTTTCTTTTCAGATTTCTTGAAACAGAAAGCCAAGGCTGCCTGTTCATACCAAATCCACTATCAACTAAAAGCCAGTACGTATCTTAGGCATTCAATGTATAATAGCAAGCAATAGGATACAGAGTGCTATAGATTTAGAGGAAGACAGAATATTTAAAATATTTTAATCCAAAAGCTGTAGATATTTGGGCATTTTCTGTTTGGAAGCCTAGTTTGTATGAGTTTTACTGAAATACAGACATACTTCTCTTGGCACAGTGGCATGTTTCTGCCATAACACAACAGAAAAGCATTTGCAGGACTTGCCCCACATGATCAGCTTCCCTACCACTGACATGAAAATGTACACTGAATGAGGCATAATAGAGGAACTTGGCTTTAAAATTGTTGTTAAAGTTCTCTTACACAGTTGGGCGATTTTATGAATATGGTAATAACTATAACCTTTAGATTTCAAGACAGGAACAGCAGATGGAACCTAATTAAGAGAGAAAAATTCATCTTCATAAGGAGTGGGAAAGGCAACAATTCTTTGCAAAGGGAGGTGCTCTGTGTCATTTAATAAATGCAGAAACAACTAAGTGCACCAGGGATTTTTTGAGAAATAGATAGATACACCTCACATAAGAGGCCAAGATCTATTGCTTGCAGCTTAAGACACCTAATAGACGAGAAACAAGAATAATAACAAACAGTGGCAGTTTTTTTTTACCATACACGACTGCTGTGTTCTGATTGAATCCTTCACTTTAGCATACACAGAAGGACCATGCAGAAAATTGTACTTCTTTCAAGCCGTTTCAGCTACCTTTACTTCAGCTTCATTAAAATCTCTTAAGAACGTGCATTACTTTGTCCTTCTAATAAGTATGGCAAGGCAGTAGACACATACCTTCATCATTGGACTGACTTCCCCTCATACAGCTTAGCGTACAAGACAGACCAGGAAGCAGGAGAAGTCTTTTTAAGAACATCAGAAGGAGAGGCATTTTTGTTCCTTCTCCTGGAGTGAAGGATTGGGGATGGGAGGAATAGATGGGGAGGTGCATAAATACCATCTTAGAAAAATCCGAAGAACAAATCCAAAGCCAAGATCTCAGCAAATATTCTGTTTTCTTATTAAGCTTCTGCCGTATCTAGAATGGAACCCAGACTATGTTTTGTTTGTAAAAATGTTAAGAAAGTTCAAAAAAAAAATAAATAACGGAGCAAAAGATCTCATTCACAACTAGGTGCCTCACATTCACCTTCTCAAAAATCAGCCGATGCTGTTCTCTTTTCCTATGCTTTAACATAGAAATCAGTAAATACGCAGAGATAAAGCTGGTTCATTCCTGTTATTCCAGAAGTGCTGGGTTTTACTTCTAAGGGAACTCAAGAGAAGGTAATGACACACCTGAAGTAAAAGCATGTAAAAACAAGTGAGAGATGACAGCCTCGCAAGGCCCTTCTTCCATTCCAGGCAAGGTTCTTCTTATTGCCATTTCACAGAGAGAGAGAGTGTGACTAAAAACAGTGCAGCTAAATACATACACAGACACACACAAACTACGCAGCTTCTGCTTCTGTTTATGCAGTCCTTATCCAAGTCCACTAAACAACATTAGCTGGAGATGAAAGGAATGTTTTGCAGGAGACAAGCATTTGTTACTATATCCAGTTGGGCAAAGAGTGGTGCCAGTGATAAAAATACCATAAACTGTGCATTGTTGATACTTGGTGCATCAACACTTACCCCTGTCATAGTAGCATAAATAAATACACACATTTGCCTACACACATTTTGTGTGCATGTGGTGCATGCTCTGCTTTCTCTTTCTGGCACAAAGTACTTGCTCATGCCTGTCTCCCTATTTCTACTCCAGCTCCCAACTCCTGCAGGACACCTCTCCTCTTTCCTAGCCCCCTCTCCAGTGCTACCCCCTCCCTCTTGCCCACATTTCCTTGAGCTCTTTAGCAAAAACTGTAACTAGGGAAATTAATGTATAGTTCACAATCTAACTTGTTCACTTAGATGTAAACCTCCAAAAGAAATATTTTTTCAACATAGCTGTCTTATTACTGGAAGTTTTTTCTAACTCCTGTTTTCTGAGCTTTTTCCGCCATAACTAAATTTTTCTTGGTGTTATTTTCTTGAGCTGATAGGCTCACAGAAACAATATGCCATGTTCTCTTTCCAAAACACAGAACCAAATCAGAGCATGCATAGACACTCAATTTTGACAAGGAAATAGTAGAAACGAACAGCAGCCCAGCACTTCAGTTAAGTAAAAGTGATAAAATGAAACCAAAACCTCAGAGAGTGCAACTCCGGCCTTAAAGCTTCATTGTTGCTTGTCCATGAGATACATATCAGGCATAAAAAGATACATTAAGATACAAAAGATACCTGTTAAACAATACATTTTTTATGGGATAAGGTTACATATATACATATATTCTATTTTTACAACTGCTAAAGCTTACATATATACATATATTCTATTTTTACAACTGCTAAAGCAGCAGAAAACTGGAGATACCCTTGCTTCTGATAAGGTGTGGACTGAGTTCATGCCTCAACATAACTTTAAAAAATAAGAATAATCAGAATGTGTGTGTATATACACACTGCTCCCTAGTATGAAACTGCACAGGATTGGTTTTTTATTCACATAACTTTGAGAAGAGGGAAAAAAAGTAACCCCACTCCTGCACTTAACCAAAACAAACACTGACACAGCTGCAAAATACTGGGAGGGCATGGAGAAATTCGGGGAATTTTTACTTAGATAAAATTTACATAGGTAGATGTCATGGCAACATGGTAACAGAAATACTCACAGCAAATGCAATGAAATGCATTAGCTTTACCAGCCACTCGAAACAGAAGAAGACCAAATTCCTTGTTTAAAAAACTAGAGCGAAATTAAAAACTTGCTACTGTCAACAGTGAGCAGCATACAGACAGCACACCTACTGTCTATTCTGAACTATAGTTCAATACCTCAGCTGCCCCCACCTCAGAAGACACCTGTATTTGCCCCTAAACTGAGCCTCCTACCGGCATCCCAGCAGCAAGCTGTCACATGCACAGACCTCTGTGCTTTTCTGACTGTTTCACTAGGCAACCCTGCAATTTCATGAAAAAACACATATGAGGCACCTTATGCCACCTACAGGCTCTTCTGCTTGCTTTCTCTGAAATGCAGTGTTCATTTAAAGCTTGCCTCTGTCTATCTGTTCACAGCCTTGGCTGCGGCTAAGCCGCAATCCTCCCTTCAGAAGTCTTCCCAGAAGTGTTCTGACACCAAGGTCCCTCTAACCCGCCTGTTCTCTCACACAAGGCCTGACTGATCTCAGGGTTCATTTCTGCCGTACATTTCTCTCCTCACTTTCAGCAGATCTAACTGATCCAAGGCCCAGGTAGCCCTCACTACGTTGCTTTCCTACAGGACTACTGCAAGGACTAGAGCTTATTTTACTCTTCAGGGGCCTGAGGCTCCCTTGGACCCCACTTCTCTCTGAAGTTCAGATGAAACCAACAGGACTATTTGCTTGAGAAAGAATTAGGTGTTTAAAGCCAACTGCATTATTCTTTAACACTAGAGAATGACTTCAGTATTAGTTATGTCAACTAATGGAAAAAGATGAAAACAAAACTAAGAAACACAGCTCACTTTCTTCTAATTGATAACTTTTTCTGAGAAGTGGAAGAACCTGCAGAACACTGCACTAAGCCCTGAAAGCTGCATTACACAAACCACATACCACTATAGCAGAAATAATCTTTCTGAAAATCGTTCTCATACAAACTGTAGACAAGATGGAAAAAAACTTAAGCAGTCCTCCTTTTCCTTGTCCACTCAACCCTTACCCCCTCGACTCCCCCCACCAAAAAAAAAAAATAAAAAATCCAAGACACCAAAACTAGGAAATGACAGGAAAAAAGTCTACGCAGACATATAGCAAAATTTCAGCAGAGGCAGAGCTTCAATAACAGTGTTAGGCTTTCGCAAACAGACCTAGATAGCTGGCAAGATAGGTTTTACTCTGACATGGTAAGGCAGAGCCAATAATGACCAGCAGGCAACTAGCTGTAATGCTGTTTATTTTGGAGACCTCAATATAAAGTGCAATATTATGGCATCAATTCTTATTTTGATTTGGCTTTTGTGTTGTTTTTTTTTGAGGAAATGCCACAGGAATCCTTCAGATACTTCCTAAACATAGACTAGAGAAGTTTTCAAGTGACTTGATAAATGACTTATGCCGAGTTTTAGAGACATGATAAGCAATTTGTACTTAGTAGAGATTAACCTAACTGGACAGGCAGGAGAAATCTTCTCTGACATGCTCTATACATCTCTAATACAAAGATGGGTTATATCCCCTGCTCACAGACACGCCCTTATGTGAAAAGGAAGGTATGTTCAGACTTGGTAGGAAATCTCATCTTAAAAGTCAGCAAACAAATGCAGCATCACCACATTTGGCAGGTAAAATGTTTGCATACTCCAACAAGACCCTGTGAAGAGGGTATTAAGATCTCATGATTTACCAGTAAAATGTTGTGATTTTTACCCTTGAGTCATGCACCCCATGTATTTTTAATCTAAAAAGCTTCTTCCATGAAGAGGTTTGTACAAAACAAAATCACCAGTGCCAAAAGTTATCTCCTGGACAAACTGCGACCACATTGTCTTACGCAGACTTGACCTGGAAACACTTTTCTGGTCCACACAGGCATCAGGTTTCAGTCCCATTTTCCCTTTTTTAACTTTAAAATAATATGCCCTCTTCTTCCTGTCCAAGACACCTGGAAGCTGATGGTCCATTGACAGCTGCCTGAATTCTTTCATTCTTTGTTAACTGTTTACTTTGGATCAAATGAAAGCAAAGAGGAAACTGAAAACACCCGTGCTGGGAAGAGACTTATGTGGGACAAATTAGGTGCCCCTGTAAGATTTAAAAGTCAGGGAGAAAAACAGAACTGGAGGCAGCTCTCAGGTTGTGGGGTTTCTGTTCATATTCATCTCCTTCCCTCCCTCATCCCCTTATGGATATTACGAGATAAAGTAAGCATGTGTATGTTTGTATGCACAAGCAAGAGCAAGTGGCAAGCATGCAACACTGACCATTCTTCTCCATACAGAAGACATGACAATATAATGCAACCTGTATGAGAGAGGCAACCTGGTCGTTGAAATAAAAACAACTGGTTGAGCCACTTATTTAAGAAAAAACTTTGTTGTTATGCAAGTACCATAACATGCTGTAAAATTCCAATTTTATAATGTCAGTTTTAATTACTGAGCTGTCATTTGGAACCAGAGACCTAATGCTCTACTTTGGTTTTGTGAACGGGAGTCCTGTTGCTGGATCAAACTTTCCTTGTACTCCCTCATCCACGTTCCCCTATAAATACCAAAACACCAACTGTTAACAAGACATATTGCTATGTATAGAAGAAGTGTTGCTTATTCAGAAATTAAAAAAAGAATTTCAGTAGTTTGAGTTTTAATTTTAACATACAGTAAGTAACGCATACCAAAAATACCAATGTGTACCAAAAATACAAAAGATGAAAAAGAAAATTTGATTCCCTGTAGGAATTCTTCCCTTTCAGATCTTCTCATGACTACTTCCCCACTTACTGCTGTAATACTCCACACAATGCTCTCAAGGAGAACAATAGCAATAGCTATTGTTAACTAATAGCTAAACCAGTACTCCTGGGGATATCTGCCCCCCATTTCTTACCACAATCCTCACCTCCATGTTATATTAGCTCAAGTCATTTTAGGGTGGGCTGAACACCAAAGTCACAGATAACAGAAGAGGAGACAGAAGGAACAAATGAATGTGACACAACACAAGCTGCTTATTCCAAATCACTGAACAGCTGACAATCCCCAGTTCCTCCAAATATAATTCTGCCTCTTCCCATTTTTATTCTCCAACTTTCCTCTGTCTCTTATTTCTCTCTCCGTGCTTATTCCATCTATGAAGCCATAAGTGAAATGGCAAATAACTGGATTTCATACTTCCAGGCAAATCAGAATTGCATAGAAACCAAATTATACAAGAGACAAAGAAGTCCCTTTCACTCTTTCTGTTCCTCTTAAAAAGGAAAACATCAGAAAAGCAGATCTGACTCCATGGGTGTTCAACACATTTAGAGGCAAAGAAGCATAAAAAGTTTTAAGTGCAATCACAGAAAAACAAAACACAAGTGCCTGGCCAAAGCTGACAGATGCAATCAAGAATGATTTTCCTTTAACTGTTCAAACCGTTTGACTTTCCCTGCTGGGTGAATGAATCAGAGATAGTTTAGTAGCAGGCATGTGCCTTTCACAGTCAACATTTTCTGTGTAATTATGTGCTTTGGTCCTAGTTTGCCAGAGTATTATTGCATTAAGCACCTCAACAGGTGACGCTAACAAAGACAATACTATAAAAATATGGCTTTCTGCATTCTAGCAGTCACTTAGGAGTAGGCTCTCAGTTTGCTGTAAGAATGTCCCCAAGTCCTATGAACAAAAAGAAAGATGAAGTTTTGTTCTTCAGTGACACTGGCAAAAAGTTCTAAATCCAATAACCCCAACAGCAAGCTACCTGGGACCCCCGTCAAAGGCTGCTCCTCTGTTTGTTACTGTCTCTGATTAAACATATTTTCATTTCTTTTAAAATAAATTATCATGCCTTTCAACTCAGTCTCGAGAACAATATTTTTACACAAAAAAAAAGCATCTAGTTTATGAAAGGTGAAAAAGGAAGGTTAGAAAGATTTTTTTAATGTTTTGTTTTCATGTCCTTTGCAATAAACAACAGAAAATACTAAGAGCTAATGATTGCACTTTGTTCACTTAGCTTCAGATTTCTTGAGAAAGTTAACTCACAATCCCACCATGACACCCTTAATGACTTTAGGAAGGAAAGGTATTTCTCCTTGCTACACACATAACAGAAAAGACTGTTTTCCACACCAAATTATGGGTTCCTCTTGCAGTAACTCCCATGGCTACAGTCATTTTTATGATACAGGAACAATTCTAAAATACGTAAATGAGTTTTTTGAACTATGACTCACGAATTAGGTGACACCTAATAACCTCCGGGAAAAGGGAGCAGCATTTTCTACATACTCATAAAGAAAAACACCATGCCCTCTCAGCCTTTTTGGTACATGTATTTATAGGAACCCATTCACCATCACAGGGTGCAATGCTGAAAAAAGCACTCTGCCGCACATTAAATAAGACTCGACTGACAGAGTCCAAAAAAATAGGATGAGAGCTAAGCCCCTGAGCTATCCCTATCACACTCAAGGGAAAAAAAAATTTTAAAAACCCAAAACAACAAAACAAAAGAATCCTCACACAACAAAACAAAACAAAGAAAACGTCATACTTGTTTTAGCATTGTTGTCACATATTTATTCTCCCAGATGTTCACAGACAGCTGAGGCTGTAGAGGTTGAAACCTGAAAAGACCTTGTCTTGTTACAAAGCAGACTGAAGTTTTTCTACACAGCTATGGCCATTTGTTATTATGTTAAAGGTACTAATTATTCCTTGTCTGCAGGAGATTAATCATAAAGAAAGAAATATTAGCTAGTGCCACTGAGAGAAGTTGCAAGGGAGTGTAAGAAACAAAAATTTTTCATGTGCATATGAATGGCCTTTAAATGGCAGTAAGAGCAGGCTTGACCTACTAAACATTTCCTGCATTGTTTCCGCTTCTGAAAAGGACCAAAGCAGACTGACTGGGAGGGCTGACAGTTCCCACAATCCTTGCTCCTGTATTCCTTAGGTTCTTTCCTGCTTAGAAGGGAAGGAAGAAATAGATGAAGGTGAAGTGGAAGATGGGCAGAAATAAGACAAAACTCCTAAACAGGTAGTTCCAAAAATGGAGCAGGGAAGAGCAGACATTAGCAGTACCTTTCTTCACTAAACAAAGTATCCGACCTGTTTGTCACCGTGTTTGGCAAACACTGCCTGTTGTCCAATGAGCTACCTCTAACCATACAGAAGCAGTGGATCAGACACTTAAACAGTAACACTCCGTTTTTTATTACTTAACTCTCATTCAGCAAATTTGTCCAGCAGCTCACCAAAAGCCAATTTTGCAAGAGCCCAAGGCTCAACAATCAAAGATGGCTCATTCCACATAGACAATGTCCAAGCACAATCGCTCGGTCCTGAACAGACTTGTCCTCATAAGCAAGATTTCCTACCCATGGCCGAGCCAACCCACATGCTGCACAGCACTAAGCTCCTCTCCTTCAGCACACACCCCTTGCGACATGATGCCTTTCATCCTCAGGCTCCAAAAGGTGACTGTCAATGCCACTTTTGCCCAGATGGCCTCCCAAATATGGTTCTGATGGTTACATCCACATCTACATGGTTAATTCAGAAGAGAAGAGGGGCCCAAGAAAGCTGGTCAGTATTCAATGGCCATCTCTTCCAAGCACAGAAGCAGTGCATCCCAAGAAAGAGGAAGGTGGGCAAGAATGGCACAAGGCCTCTGCGCATGAACAAGGAGTTCCTGGACTTATTCAGGCACAAAAAGAAAATATACAGGGAGTGGAAGCAAGAACGGGTTAGCTGCGAGGTACACAAAGAAGCTGTTCGAGCAACCTGGGATCAGGTTAGGAAAGCTAAAGTCCAGATAGAATTACATCTAGCCAGGGACATAAAGGGGAACAAGAACTTCTACAATTACATCAGCGACAAAAAGAAGACTAGGAAAGATGTGGGCCCTCTCCAGAAGGAAACTGGAGACCTGGCCACAAGCGATACTGAGAAGGCTAAGGTGCTCAACGACTTCTTTGCCTCGGTTTTTACGAGCAAGGGCTCTGGCCACATCACCTAAGTTGCAGAAAGTAAAGGGAAGAAATGGGAGAAAGGAGATCATAGAATCAATCATAGAATCATAGAATCATAGAACCATAGAACCACAGAATCATAGAATGGCCTGGGTTGAAAAGGACCATAGTGATCATCTAGTTTCAACCCCCCCACACACCCCCCGCCATATGCAGGGCCGCCAACCACTAGACCAGGCTGCTCAGAGCCACATCCAGTTGGCCTTGAATGCCTCCAGGGATGGGGCATCCACAACCTCCCTGGGCAACCTGTTCCAGTGTGCCACCACCCTTTGGGTGAAAAACCTTCTCCTAATCTCTAACCTAAACCTCCCCTGTCTTAGTTTAAAAACATTCCCCCTTGTTCTATCACTATCCACCCCCATAAACAGTCACTCCCCTTCCTGTTTGTAGACTCCCTTCAAGTACTGGAAGGCCACAATGAGGTCTCCCTGAAGCCTTCTCTTCTCCAAGCTAAACAAGCCCAGTTCCCTCAACCTTTCCTCATAGCTGATCATCTTAGTGGCCCTCCTCTGCACCCGCTCCAAGAGCTCCACGTCCTTCCTGTGCTGGGGGCCCCAGGCCTGGACACAGTACTCCAGATGGGGCCTCACAAGAGCTGAGGAAAGGGGCACAATCACCTCCCTCTCCCAGCTAGCCACCCACCACAAGTGAAGTGGAGATGCACCCACCATAAGTGAAGATCAGGTTCAAGACCATCTAAAGAACCTGAAGGTGCACAAGTCCATGGGATCTGACGAGGTCCACCCACAGGTCCTGAGGGAACTGGAGGATGAAGTTGCCAAGCTGTTAAGCATCGTATCTGAAAGGTCATGGCAGTCTGGTGAAGTTTCCACTGACTGGAAAAGGGGAAACAAAATCCCCATTTTCAAGAAAGGTAAAAAAGAAGACCCGGAGAACTACAGTCCAGTCAGTCTCGCCTCTGTGCCTGGCAAGATCATGGAGCAGATCCTCCTGAAGGCTCTACTAAGGCACACAGAAAATGAAGGAGAGGTGACTGGTAACCAGCATAGCTGCAACAAGGGCAAATTGTGCCTGACAAACCTGGTGGCCTTTTATGATGGAGCTATGGCAGCAGCGGACGAAGGAAGAGCAACTGACATCATCTACCTGGACTTGTGCAAAACCTTTGACACTGTCTCTGCACAATATCCTGGTGGCCAAAGTGGAAAAATGTGGATCTGATAGATGGACCACCCGCTTGATAAGGAATTGGCTGGATGGTCACACTCAGAGAGTTATGATCAACGGCTCAATGTCTGAATGGAAACCAGTGACGATCGGCGTTCCTCAGGGATTGGCACTGGGACATGTGCTATTGAACATCTTTGTCAGTGACATGGACAGCGGGATCAAGTACACACTCAGCAAGTTTGCAGATGACACCAAGCTGTGTGGTGCAGTTGACATGCTAGAGGGAAGAGATGCCATCCAGAAGGACCTGGATAGGCTTGAGAGGTAGGCCCGCGCCAACCTCATGAAGTTCAACAAAGCCAAATGCAAGGTCCTTCATGTGGGTCGAGGCAATCCCAAGCACAAATACAGGCTGGGCGGAGAATTGACTGAGAGCAGCTCTGAGAAGAAGCACTTGGGGGTGTCAGTAGATGAAAAACTGAACACGAGCTGGCATTGTGCACCTGCTGCCCAGAAGGCCAACCAGATCCTGGGCTGCATCCAAAGAAGCATTAGCAGCAGGTTGAGGGAAGTGATTCTGCCCCTCTACTCTGCACTTGTGAGACCCCACATGGAATACTAAGTCCAGGTCTGGGCCCTGGAATGCAAGAAGGATATCAAGCTGTTGGAGCTGGTCCAGAGGAGGGCCATGAACGTAATCAGAGGGCTGGAACACCTCCCCTCTGAGGACAGGCTGAGAGAGTTGGGGTTGTTCAGCGTGGAGAAGAGAAGGCTCTGGTGGGACCTTATAGCGGCCTTCCTGTACCTGAAGGGGGCCTACAGGAAAGCTGGGGAAGAGCTTTTTACAAGGTCATGCAGCTACAGGACAAGGGGTAATGGATTTAAACTGGAAGAGGGCAGATTTAGATTAGATGTTAGAAGGAAATTCTTTACTATGAGGGTGGTGAGACAGTGGAACAGGTTGCCCAGAGAAGCTGTGGATGCCCCATCCCTGGAGGCGTTCAAGGCCAGGTTGGATGAAGCTTTGAACAACCTGGTCTAGTGGGAGATGTCCCTGCCCATAGCAGGTGGGTTGGAACTTGACGATCTTTAACGTCCTTTCCAACCCAAACGATTCTACGATTCTGTGTCACTTTAAATAAAGTCCATTTATTTCCATGGTGATTTTATCAGTCAACACAGTGCCAGAGTATTAGAGGAGAGTAGCACATCAGTCCCTACCCCAGACAAAACCTGTAAGGATGTGTCTACTGGCTGCTTATTGTGAGTGGGGAAGAAGGAATTAAAAAAAAAAATAAATGCTAAGACAAGTTGGAAGGGGAGGAAAGGAAAAAAAAAAGAAAAAAGAGAAAAGACAACCCTGCTTGTGAGTGAAATAAAGCTGCAATGTTTTGGTTTACTGCCATGCTGTTGAAAACACAGTACAGCATCTAAGCCAGGCTTCTTTTTCCACAGCGTGGCAGTAAAGAGAAGCAGCACAACTGCAACCCACCTCGGGATGCAGAGTAACAGAAGGGCAACTGGACTACTTCAACCACTACTCAAATAACAAAGACACAGTTTAAAAAGGAAACTGATCACATCACTTACTGGAGAGAAGGGAAGATAAGACTTGCTATTTAAAGGCAAGGTTCCCCATCATCTTCCAAAGGCTGCAGCTCTTCTTCCTTACCATCCGTCTGTTTCTGGTTTTGGCTCTGACCAAAACATTCACTCCACTGAAAATGTAGACTGCAGACTTATGTACGATAGCATCTAGGACAAATAATTGCAAAGCCAAGTACCTTTCATTGTTTGATGTTAATCTAAAAGAGTTATTAAAACAGTTTGGCTAAAACCTTGCTCCTCCACAGCAAGTCCTTCAAGCACATCCCAGACAGGCCTGCCTCTCTGCTAGTTTCTGTGGACTCAGACCTGTGACAACAACTCATGGTGTTCAGCATGGCACCTACTAGCCTGAGTCCTCCCATTCACCAGGTGGGACACCAGCAGCCTTGCTCATATTGTTTTCAGGATGGGGCTAGGGCTCCAAGTCTGCATACAAAAAAACTATTATTCTTAAACCATCATGATTTATCATTGAGAATACTTACTTAGTTCACAGTTTCCATTACTAAAGCTCTCCTATAGATTAAAGAAATAATAATCCTAACAATTAAAATTAATTGCCTTTGGTGTCAATGAGGACTGCCCTACTTCCCTCTTCCTGGGGCTTTGAGTCCTTTGATCTATCTATCTCTGTTACAAACATGAGCTGCAGGAGTGGCAAGTTCAAGTAGGAACGAAGCAAACAATTTCTGAGTGGAATGAAGCCAAAACTGGCAAGCAGCCGAGATGCCAGCCTGAACTGTTCAGAAAAAATAACAGTAATAACGATTTTGATAGTTACCTCTCCAAATAATCCTCCCAAAAAAGTTTGGCTGGGCAATTCTGCATCATGTTGTATCACTGGCAAGACACCTTTCTGTCACCATACAGTCAACCACAGCTAATCTTGAACAATCACAAGAAATACTTTTTTTTCAAAAAAAGGGGGCTTCATTTATACTTTTTGCACATAAATTTCTAGACAACCTAACATTTTGCACGGGAAACTAGCCTTTATTCTACTTTTCCCTTTTTTCCACACCCAACAGCTAATTAAAAAAAGATAACCATGTTGAACATCCTAGAAGATTACAGTAACAAATCCAATGTATTATTGCCAAAAAGAAAAACTAAAGTGAAATAAAACACAAATAAGAGGAAAATAACAAATAGAAAAAATAAACGTGACCGCTAAGAAGAGTGAGAAGAAAGGACAGGTAACACCCAAAATGATAGCAACATACAAGAAAAAAAACCCTTCTGTTCAAAATACAGGCTTAAATTATATTCTCTCTTTTGTTTCTAGGCTTAAATAAATAGATTGATATGGGTACAAAACACCACACTGCACCGTAATTTTTTACAGAGGAAAACAGCATCCCTAGACAATCTTTGACTGGGGAAATATTATAGCACTTTGTGCCAACTGTAAGGACTTTCAAAGGGGTTTTTTTGTTTCACTACAATACTGTTATTTGAATCTCCCATTTCCGAACATACAAAGACAATACAATATACAGAGAATTTCTGCTGAGCACAGTAGTTTTGGGACGTATGACCTATTTTTTCTTTTAGGTTCAGAGGTTAAAATATCCATTTCAAACAGGCTATCCATATTTTCCAATAAATGAGGCTATGAAAGCCTAAACAGTGTAACAAATATATGAACTGACTTCAGTATTCAAAGAATATGTCATAATAACAGATCTAGGTAGAAAGCAGAACAACCCCTTAAACTGTTGAGCTACTACCTTTAACATCTTATCACAAAAAAATGCTGAACCACTCCCTTTCCTCATCACTTCATGGGTCCCTCTTTCCCAGTGTTGTGAGGTTTTCTTTGCTGAGAGTTGGACAGAGGATAGAAAACATGCATGGCTGTCAGAGAGCTACGCGCTTAGTGGGAGTTTCACAAAAAAGGCTAGATGCCATTTTCAATGCAGCACACAGGCTTCCCGCATCAAATTCAAGACTATTAAAAACCAACTGCAACAAAATACAATTACATGACTGACTGCTGCCATTGCCCACATTTTATCACTGTGTCGTCTGGCACTTTCACAGTGACCCTGACACTGTCAACTGGGGGTGCTCCCCTCCCTGAGAGGGAGGAGGACTTGGCTTTGAAAATAAATTTCTGAAAGGGTGTATTTGGGCTCGCGCCGCCTCCACCGTGCTCCCCCACAGCATCACATGCCACGAACAGCAGAGGAGCATGAGGGAGGCACTGGCAGTGGGGTGATGCACCGGTTGGTCATGGGGCTGCAGCAGCAAGCCCTGTGCCTGCTCCCCACCCTGTCTCAAATCACTTCCATACCCACAGAAGCATGAAAGAAGGGCAGTGACAGACACTCTTGCACCAAACACTGCTGTCTAGTACTCACTGGAAATTAACTCCTTACTGACTTATGTGACGTTCAAACAAAGCAAAAAAAGGGGAAGGAGGGGGGTGAGCCGTAAATCGGACTCACAACCCAGCATGGAGTGAAACAGCAATCATTGGTATTGACCTGTACCCCAAAAAAAGTGGGGGGGAAGGGGGAAATACCTTCTTCAGTTGTACCCTGAAATGAAATTACCTCCAGTAAATGGCTCACTTATCCCAAGCCAAGCCTTTGTTCAGCATACCACCTTGCTGCCAGCAAGACAAAGTGGAAAAAAACCGAAACATCTGCTCGTTCAAGAAGTGCAGTTCTCCCTCTTATGTGCAAAATGTTCTCTTTGGATCTTGGTTACAATGAAAAGTGGGGGAAAATCAAAATAAGAAGCATTAAGAAGAGTGTGGTTTCAGCTCTTCCACCTCCTCCCTCTGAAATGCTGCCATATACACAGTGAAAATTAATTATCATGGTACACAAATAATTTGTATATTTCTATATAAATGACATTAATTTAAATTCAATGTCACTGCCAGGTTAGAAAGAACAATTGTTTTAATTAGGGTTTTTTTGGAAAGAATACATACATATACTCACAGATCAGAAGAGATGCGCACACATTCTCAGACAGACATATATATACATATATATTTATGTGTACAATGTACAGATCATAAAACTGTGTTTTTAACCATGAACTCAGGATAGTAAATAAGTTAGATGTACATGTCTTTTAAAAACTGAGGAAAATTCATGACCTAATTAAAAAAACTACCAAAATATTTTGTTGTGTATACATACTTTTAAATTAAACCTTGATAGGTTATTTTGTATGCATTTTTGCTCTGCTCACATTCATGTTGTCTTCTTATTTGATATTTACTGAGGCTCTAAGTGTCACATAGCTAATAACTGTGTCAGATAATGAATGCAAATTACTGTATAACTAAAAAGATAGGATAAAAAGCCACCTGGCATAATGCAAAATATCCTCTCATAAATAAAAGGATAATTTATCTTCAGTATCACACCTTACTGAACAATTCTTAGATCACATTCCAATTTGGTCTATTCCAAGAGTGTTGAGATTAGGGAAGGTTTCTTATTATTATAAAGTGCACATTACAGGGTAGTGATCTTAACAAGCACAACAAAGGTATATGGTAAGGTAAAACATGCTTCTTTTGAACTCCTGTTAGATAAATGATCAATGTACCTTTAAATCAGGCTTCTATATTTCCAACTGACATTAGACCTTCCCCCTTTGTCAGTGTACTTCTAGTCTGCATAAGTAAGGCAAAGTGAAAAGAAATGAAAAAAAAAGGAGAGGAGAGGGAGAGGAGAGCCATGACAAACCCAAACACAATGTAGGGGAAAGAAGATGGGGGCAGAGAAAGAATGATTAAAAGAGTAAAAATGTAAAAATTTCTGCAGCTGCACAGGAGAAAATCTGCCAACAGTATGGCAAAGCACAACGCTGTACAGAACTGAGTGACTGAGGCACCTTACGTGGCACTGCAGGTCCTGGTATTTGTATCAGTTGTAGTATTAATCATAATCATAGAATCATAGAATCACAGAATGGCCTGGGTTGAAAAGGACCACAGTGATCATCTAGTTTCAACCCCCCCGCCATATGCAGGGCCGCCAACCACTAGACCAGGCTGCTCAGAGCCACATCCAGCCTGGCCTTGAATGCCTCCAGGGATGGGGCATCCACGACCTCCCTGGGCAACCTGTTCCAGTGTGCCACCACCCTTTGGGTGAAAAAC
>WKFP01015020.1:796951-810830 GCA_011057875.1 Pterocles orientalis
TTTAAAACTAGGGCAATTGTTTTTCCTGAAAATAAAATAATTTACATTTTGACTATTCCAGTATCATCATCTCTAACTTCTTTCAGTTTAGAACTAACTGAAAAGCTCTTCCTCAGGAGTTTCTCTCATTACAGAAAAAAACAAGACCACTTACCTAAGATCTTTTTGTCTGATAAATGGTTTGGCAAGACTGTAGTGTGCATCTTCCAAACATCGATAACACTTACATATAGTCCCATTTTATTCTAAAAATCAGTTCTTTCATTAGCTCATTTATAGCTATCTTTCTGAAACTTCAAAATTAGTTGGCAACCACAGAAAGGATCTCAAAGGGACACCTGATTTTGCTCTCATTTGCAATATTAACCACACTTAGAGTAACGTCCTCAGGGGCCTCAGTTTTATTATTTCCATGTACCCTCCAGGGCTTCCATTTTCATCCTCAGAGCTCAATCACAGTTTTTCCACACATTGATCCTGCCCAGCGATATGACAGTTCTTGCCTTTTTTTTTTCCTTTTAAGCTATATATTCAGATAAATGTCAAGTGCAGACTGAGAACACCTTCCATGATGATCCCTATTTTCACTTAAAATGCATACTTAAAGTTTTAGATTTAACTCCCTGCCTTCTCATCAGAATCATTTAGCCAGAGTCAATCAAGCGTGTGATTAGAAATAATAAATCACAAGCAATAAATTCAGAAAGATTACATCTTTGCCAAACTGTGTAAGTGTGGCAAACTGCTACCTCTCCTCTCATACTTCTAAAGAAGATAACTAAAAACATAGCTCAATAGACACAATTCTTGGACCTTAAAAACTGCACTTTACAACACCCAACTTCTAAATTCTTGCTTTCCATAAGGTGCAATCAGTACAGGTGTGGCTTCCCTTGGGTGGATACCTCCTATTGACAACATTGGTGAATTAGCCACAATGAGAAACAAAACATGTGGGGAGACTTCACTAACTTTTTTAAAAAGTGAAACTATCCACAAGGCAGAAAATTATTTGTTTTCAAGTAAAAATCAACCACTAATGATAGAAAATATAAAACTGTATGTTAATGACATTAATGATCTCTTAATCTTCAGTTACCCTCTCTCAGAAATGACTATCCCTGTGAATTATAGTTGTCAAAAATGGCAGAGCAGAACTTCAGAAAAGAAAAGGTCAAAGAATGGAGATTTTTGTTGTTTTACTTAACTAAATGAAGAGCCAAATTCCAGTGTCTAGCGTGCAGATTTAACAATATTCAGATATTATTCCACCTTGTTTGTATTAATGACCTCCAAAGAATTACCTGCCTTTATAAAAATCTACCATGCTCAGATTAGCCTTAACAGATCTCTGGCTTCACCCATTTCCTTTACCATCTATTTCCCACTCTTTTACTGATACAAGAATACAAATATAGGATTTAAAAATCATTATTTGGGAGCAGCTCTCAAGAACTGTATAAAGCCGTGCTCTTAATGTCAATTTTTACAGGTGAGATTCCTGGCAGAGGGTTCAAGTGACTTGCATTAGTTTACGCAGCAAGCTATTAATCAGAACATCTGGAGGTGCTCACAGTCCAACGACCTCACTCGCTTTCTAGCAATCCTAATACATTGGATGTACGAATACCTTTAAATATTGTCCTTTCTGAGATTACCCTGGGTACATGTTAAGTGTCCTTTTCAGTTTCCAAAGATGACTATCATACAATTTGCCGCATAGTCCTGATCCCCAACTGCTATTCTACCTCAGCAATAGCAGTACCTATTTTTCTCAGGCCAACCTTTGGAGCAATCAAAAGAAGCAAATCGCAGACTAAGTAAACTTCGAAATATATCTGAAAAACATCTCACATCTCAATTTCAAAACTTTAGATGAACATTGGATATAGAGAAGGATTTCCCACTATCTACCACCTAATAAAGAAAAACAGTACTTAAAGGGAAAACTGCAGCATTGTACTGCAGTTCCCATATAAAGTGAAAAAACACAACTGCTCTGAAAAGTTATATATCACCTTTCCAGAACAGTCCTTTAAATCAGAAATGGCACTGAAAACATCTAGTTTGAACGAAGGAGGATGAACTATATACGGGATATCTTTCAAATAAGCATTTTTTTGGTAAATTGCTTTGCTTTTCTGCTTGTTTTTCCCTCAGGCTCTCCTGAAGACAATAAACATTATTTTCTTTATAAAAGGATAATAGGGAGTCTGTGTTCTTGTTTAGTGTAGAATATAAAATGGCTTTTAAAATGTTTCTAAGGACAACAGTCAGAAAACCCTTTAATTTAATTTGACTACATATAAAAGTAACTATTGCACATTAATAACCCAATTCCTGTTGTAAGACCCCACTAATAATTTTGTCACATAATCTATAACCAGGGAAATATTTATGTCCCATATGATTTCTTTGTGGGAGTTTATATTCTGTCTGCAACTTTTATTGTCTTCACAGGGGGTATATATAGGATCATGAGCATAAACTTAACTTATAGCTAGAAGTAGCACCACAATTTTAATATTCATCTAATAAAAAAAAGAAACTTATGTTAACAGCTCTCCAGCTGTCACACTGTATAACGTATCAAATTGCCACAAATTCCTACTATCCTATAAGGGGGACAGTTAGCAATATTTTTTAAAAGTCTTCATGTGCACACTGGGCTCTCCTCAAAAGCACTTAACCACAACAATCCTTCCCCTCCACAAAATCTGAGTCATGCAAAACTTCAGAGATATCACTAGTTTTCAGATACACATTTATAGAAAAATAATCAACAACATACTTTTTGGAAAAGTATCTTATTTAAAATGCTTTTAGGTAAGCAAATTAATTACTCCTTAAGCAAGCTCTTCAAACACAGTTATCAATCAGTACAATTTTTAGTTGTAATCTATTACCCACAGCTTCTACACTTATTAAAGCAAGTGCAATGAAAGATTATTTTTAGGGGATGAAGGGAGGACAACATGACATGTTTAAGATAAAAAGTAATCAAAGCAGCCAGATTTCTTTATCTAAAACTCAATTGAAATCCAAGAATATAAGAAGGAGAACAATTCATTCTAGAGCTTGACAGCTTTTTAATACAAATTTGGAAAATAATCAGGAGAAAAGAAATTCAATTATTTTATTTGCTGCCCAAGCCATCCCCTACACAGATTGAAAAAAAAAAAATATTTCAAAAAGAACTACACTACCCCTTCACTCATATATACAAAGCAAATGATTTTTGGGCCCAACTCCAAAATCCATAGACTAGTGAAAATAATCCTTTTTCAACTAAAAAAGTATCAGTGAAGTCAAAGAATAATAGCTACTGGATTACACAGCTGATTTTCATTACTAAGCCTTTAATTAAGTCTGGTTAGTATGTTCTGTTGTTAGAAGCAACATTCAATAATATTTGAGAATAAAAAATATTATCTAACTTTCTTTTGTAGGAGAAAAGGTATTTCTATCTGATTTAATTATTATGCCATACTATTAATTATAGCAATGATCGTACACACACCTTTATACTCATTACTTATGACAAAAAAAAAACCAGAAAAAAGTTGTTAAACTTTAGTGGAGAAGTAAAAATTGACACAGGTGGTGATCATATCCTCCCACACCATTTGTGGGCCTCCAGTTTGGGGAAAAAAAAAAAAAAAGAATGAAAGACCTTGACATTAAATCATGTAAAATATACGGCAATGTACTCTTTCTACTAATCTTTATTGGTAATTTATAGCTGCAGGACATTTGTATATTTAACAGCCCATCAAAGCATTTGAGAGAAGTCAGTCCTAAGTACTCATTTAAGTGAAATTAAACATAACCTTCCACAAAGTACTATGCAACATGAATGGGTGGGCAAGTTTGTGAGCAGCTACCACTATAACAATTTATAGTTGTAATCCTGCCTTATTACTTCCAAAAACATTAAAAAAAGCACACTTGGCAGCTACAAAAAAATAGTCCATGCTATAAATTTCTCTGGCAGAAAAATCTTTTACATCCCTGAAGGATGCACTAATTCTTCCTTATCCAGTGGAAAAAGATAAGCTAAATACGAGAAATACACCACATCCCTTTATCTGCAGGATAGTATTCCCTGCATGTTTTTCTCCCCAGCTATTTATGTACTCTGCACAAGCATAAGGCATAAATAAGTCCAGTAAGAATCCAGGTAAATGCCATGGAGCCATCCAGACCATCCAGATATGCAACTCCCTAGAAACAATCTATATACACTTTAGTAAGTATGTCCTCCCCCTAAAGACACCTTTCTCTTTCTCCAAAATCAGGCACAGAACTGTATTGTTAGATACAAAAAGGAAAAATACAACAACCGAGAAAGGACGAGAGGAAAACTACATGTGACAGAAGGTACTTATTCAAATATACATTTTAGACACGTTTCTAAGATAACTAGTATCATTTTAAAAGCAGCCAAGAAGGCAACGGGCAGCTCCTGTAATTTATCCTGCCTCTGGAAATATCTGTCCCAATTTTAATTGTTTTTTGACCTAGGAAGCACCCCCTCTCCCCCCAAAAAAGCACAGATGCACATGCGCATGCATGAAACAAAACAAGAGCAGCTTTCGATACCAAGATGTTTTGAGATTTATACCCAAGAGTGAATAACACTAAGCAGTATGGGAGGTAGTATGTGAAAAATTCAGAAAAGAGACCTGAAAAAAACCCTGAGGATTAAAATAAAAAATAATGTCTAAATGTGCTTAAGGAGAGCAAAACATTTTTAGAAGCCTCCACCTCCTGTACAGGGAGCTGATTAATTGCAGGACCGGCAATGCTGGGTTAATTTCTTTCTCAGATGCCAGCAGTGCACTCCCTCTGCAGTGATAGCGTGCAGAGGGCAAGCCCTGCACTCACGAAAAGATTTGATGCTCGAGTGAGCCTGAGAGGTTGAAATGGCAGTCAGGAGGTGGAGACACTATCTTAGCAGTACACCCTCAGCCTCTCCTGATTCAGTGCAATAGATGAGTGGTTTGGACACCCTGCACAGACCCCTCTGGGCACAGCACTATAAGGTCTTGTGTTTTATGTACATTATGCGTAATTCACTCATGTATCGTTTCAGGGTAGACTGGAGTGAGTTGAGCTGGAGGCCAGAGACCATCATGGCTGGAGCACAGGGCCTGTGAAGAGAGACCAAGGGAGCTGGGCCTGTCCACAGGGAGCAGAGATGACTTTAGGGGCACACCTGTCAGCATTACAGACCTCCCTCCAGCATGGATGGTCCTGTGATCTGAGATCTGACTGTCATCCTTTTGACAGAAAGCTCATTAGCCATCTACTACCATGTCTCACCAGTCACCCCAGAGCACACCTCTCCAACCAAACCAAAAATGTCAGATTTCACAACATTCCCTAGTGTTAACTCTACTCACAAATATTGGCTACTATTGGCTAAGTAGTAAATAAGACATATTCACTATAACTGAGTACTAAATAACAATTACAACAAAGTATTAAATGATCGGAGCCTTCTCCTTACAGTCTAACAAGGAACATGGCTGGACAGATTTGAGAAAACAGAACCCTTCTTTATTTCTGGAGAAGTAGAAAGGAGACTCTAATTTCATATAATTACATATTTATAGCTACTACATATATAACTATGCCACAAATATACAATACATACATACAAATTTACATTACAAATAATATATATAAAAGTGTGCCAGAAACAGAAAACAACTCAAAAAGAAGACCCAAAATCTTGGAGTGCTAAAGTCCCGGGATGTAACTGACACATTAAGAAACCCACACATACTAGTAGCCCATACCTGAAGATGTTTCATAGATTGATATATCCCATTTTAAGAATTTTTGATTGAATACCTAACTTCTAAATGCATTTACTTATATTTGCTGATTCACTAAGCTCTATAATACACAAGAAATGGTAACTGCACTTTGAGTTATCAAAGCAGACTACACATCTGGATTTTTAAAATGCTGGCACGAGAGAACTTCCCTGACACAACCCCTAAAACTCAGCCTGTCACCATTACCATTACACCTCTGCAGCTGGGATATGAATTTCTGCCAGTGCTAAATCCTTCACTCACCTAGAGGAATACAAATATTTTTCTTTAAAGTAGACGTTTTGAATAATGAATTAGAAGATGGAATAATGAATTAGAAGATGGAAGCCAAGGAAGAACAGACCCTGATTCATACCACAAAGTCTTTTCTTCCTCCTCTTCTGAAGCCAAAGGTAGGCTGGTATCTTGATTTAGACACTGATATTCATATACTTGTGTTACAGAAAGAGTCTAAAAAAATGTGAGTTTGTATAGCAACTATATATACACAAACACATGGTCATGTGTCTGTACAAATAGATACAAACATATAAATGTTACCTACCTATCTGCAAACACTGATTTCCTTATTCTGGAACATAAAAGTAATTTCCAGCGTGCAAATCACTTTGACAAATTCAAATTCTTCAAAAACTTTTCTAATTGAAAAAGAATTGCTTCTTAATATCATATCCGTACAGCTTCTGTTTAATCCAGTGACAGTCAAAAAGGTTGTATGAGGATTTTTCTTCCTCAGTGTCTAATTACATTTCTCTCTCTTTCTGCCTTCCTAATGTTGTGGCACGGGACTTTGTTATACTTACTATTTTCAGGAGGACAAAAGTTCCCTACTTTATAGCTTACTATGTTATTTTATACCAATATCACCAAAGAAGCGGTAAGGATTTGTGTTGCTTAATTAAATGTTACAAGGCTGCATTTTCTAGATGAAATGTAATTTTGTACATTTTTTGTCATTTTTATTGTCATAATAATCTTTGCAAGGTTTCCTTAATTTCTCTTTTTTTCTTTTCTTGCTGTTTGTTTGGGTCTTTTTAGCAGAATTAATACAGCAAATGTTAACAAGACAAGCTTATTAAAGCATAGGGATGAAATTATTTGGGATATCTGCACTATTCCTAACAATGAACGGGGATGAAACATTCATTTTCTCTGCTTAAAAATAATAATAAAAGTTATTAGACACTTTATCACCCCAAGAATTGTCACAGAACGAGCATTTAGCATGCAAATACCACAGCATCAGCACTACCTCTGTGTATGAAGGTAATATAAGCAAAGGTTTTGTTAAATAGTTCATAATCATTTACAACAAGTTCACAATAAAGTGTGTTACTTAGCATGAAAATACAGAATCAGTTCTAGTGCATTAAAACACTATGTTTGTGTCAAAGACACCAAAAATAAGAGGCGCATCAACGTCTATCAAAATAAAACTGAGGTGCACAAATGTTTCGCTATTTCAGACAGGCATCCCTTGTCACAATATGTCAACTTCAGCTACACCAGTAGTGTTTATTAGCTGCAGCCCTTGTTTCACAAGACTGGTGAAAGTCCTGCTCATTAGCACTATTCCTGCCAGTTACCCAAGAGGTCTAACTTGCAGCTAAAGACTGGTTGCCTCAAAGACAAATACTGATACAAAAAAATCTGATGTATCTAGAGACCAATAATACAAACCACAATAACTTCCTGACTAATTTACTTTGTTCTGCTGACCATTTTCCTTGTTTCTGCAGTGAAATATTTTTTTTTATCCTGATGATAACAAGCAAGAAATGTTGGAGATTTTGGCAATTAGGACATTAATCTAGAAAAAGCAGCAACAAAGAAATTGCTGCTGTTCCTGAATAATTTAGTACTAAATTTTTACAGACTTTATATTAGATACAGGCCAAAGCCTAAACCAACGAGCAGTGGTGTTTAATCAAAAGTCTGTTTCTTTTCATATTGAAGAAGCAATCATTCCTCCTCTGCTATATCATAGTGTGAGATGCATTACCATACAAGACACACATGTAGCATGCTGGAGAAGCAGAAAATAAAACTGCTGTCGTAAAATAAGGATAAACCCAACAAAGGGAGGGGAAGGCAGAAATGAACCTCTAAAATGGCTCATATTTGTAAGTCACATTCTTTAAAAAAAATTCAATACTTATGTCAAAATTGAGATATTCATTTGCTTTATAAATTATCAGAAGCTTCTATAAATAACGTAACTGATATTTTCAAATAATTGAGTGTAATCTATATTGTACTAATTTGCATTTAAGATGGCCAGAGTATTACAAAATTCATTCCAAAATAGGGCAGACTCTGGATTATTTTTCTGTGTGAGAGATTCCTGTGTATGATAAAATGGTCAGAATTTCTGAAGGTCTGTAGACTTATAAAATATTCCTAGTTATGCAATTCTCTGTACTAAAATGACTAGGGCATTATGACCCTTTTGCCATCCAATGATACCTTTCATCACACCACCCAAAATCACGCAGGATTCACTGTAAACTACCCACTTTCTGAGAACACAAACTTTTAATTCCTCTGAAAGCTCTATGGAAGTGGTTTGCGACAAAATGCTAAAACCTTCAAGTCCTTGCTAGTCACACCGTTTGTCTGAAGAAATCCTTTCCTTCTCAAAATGCTAAATCAAGCCCCTGACACGATGCCCAGTTCCAGCCCATTACCCTGCCTTCTCCAGGAGGCCACATGGGTGGCTCAGCCCAGGCAGGCTGAGCCAGCTGGAGCTGCCTGACTCGACTTTTGCATCATATTACTTCTGCTTTTCTAACTTTTCCACTACTGAGCACCATCAATTATGCCTTAGAATAACAGAGGCTTGGCTCAGCAATGTAACATAAAGGCCGATTATGAGTGTAAATAATTTAAACACCTGCGTGCCATGTTTCTTTTAGTAGTGATACGCGGCTGGCGGATGTGATGCACTCATAGGGAAGGCGCAGCCTTTTAACGTACTAAAGGCTCTGTCATTCAGATGATGGTGAGGGCCTGCTGCAATGCCGCTGTTGGTTTTAATAACAGAGTTTAAAAAAGTTTCTTAATTGTAAAAGAGAATCACTGAGGATCACACGTGAGAAGATGCGAGTTTCAAACTCTATGGTCCAGAGAAGCTGGCAAACTCTACTTGTATCTCTGATACATAGACTCCCTCACCTCTAACTCATTCAAAGGAAAGATTAAAAAGGGGTTTTCAGGTGGGGAATGCAATGTTAAAGTTATAAAAGGCAGCTACAAAACAACCTTAGGTTACTTAAGAGTGGAAGAGAAACCTGCCCTTTTAAGGAACAGCATATTAGAAAAATCTATTTTGTACTATTAATTATATAAAGTCCATTTTTCTCTCCTAGGCTATTCAGTACATTGGTGGTGCCACTTAGATGCTGATACAAAATTTTCCAATTTCTATTCCAGAGCACTTAATTTTGCTCCTAGTATAAGACTTGGTGCTATCTCACAAAGAAAGATCAAGCACCTGACAACTCCTTCAAAATGCACAGGTAAACGTCAAAATGGGACCCTGCCAAATAAAAATGGCTAAAGAATAAGTTTGCAGCATCTGGATTAGTGCAAGTATGCTCTGAGTTTTTTACATCCTTTGCATGATTCAGCATTTCTGTCACCAGCCTTCACAGTACAAAGATATGGTACGGCTCGAACATACACTATTGTAAAACAAAAAAACCTGCAGTTGAGAGAGATGGCTTTAAATTATATTTTTTGTTTGCTTTGAAAATCCACTAATAATTTGACATTGTAATGTAGGATACATGGAGTGTTTCCACTTGAAAAAACATACTCCACAACCCAGTTAAATGAGTTTTGAACCAAAAACGCACATTTAGTAACATAGTTCATAGTTTCACATCTGAGCTGAGGGTCATGCTCCAAATACAAAGGGTGGGGATGGCCAAGGGAACAGAATTAAAAAATATGAAACCACTACATGTAAACCGAAATACACAATCTTTCAAACCGCAGTTTCAAAATTGTGCTGGGATTTAACCATATCAATTGAAAGAAAGGGGTGAAGCGGGGCAGTGGGTGTTGTTGCTTTAAACAGCAAACCTTAATAGCATCCATATGATTTAGCAAATCAATGTGGCCAAAGTCAATAAATAATAATGCAGTTATTTTCTGAAACAATTTCATTACTTGCTTTGAGCTAACCATTGGTAATTGAGGAAAAGTGTTTTCATATTTCCTCCTGTTAGAAGCATCTTTGCTAAGTTCCCTCCAAATAAAGAGGAGGATTTGCACCTTTATTGTTTCATGAATATTTCAAAGCAACTTCTTTAGAAGGTTACTAGGTTCTTACTGCATATTTTTTCCAGTATTGATCGATGGCAAATAGCCTTGCTTAACTCCTTGTGCACCATTTTCTCCCAGTGCCAGCATATTTATTTGTAACAGACTTACAAGCGCACAACAGACTGTAAGAGTGCCGCTAAGTTCCTCTCTGATGAAGACTGCATTCATTAAATTGCTGCTGTACCACAGCCAGATGACTTGGAAATCTCCATCAAAAAAAGTGCAAACCAAGTATGTCTGTTTATTTATTTTTACCCAGGAGTTTTATTTTACGCTGACTGGTATGCATCACACGGTCTTCACGCAGCAGTTTTTTGCAGCCAAGCATTTTATGCGCCATAATGAGGGCATTTTATAGACACAGTAACTATCATAGATTTTAGGGCTTAGGTAGCTGACAGCCTCATAGTGCGAGACTTCCCTACACTTAAGACAAATTTTTCATTAAGTAATATAGATACATTTCAGTTCAGTTCCACACAGTCAGGCTGACAGATAAGGCCAAACTTGTAAAACCAGCCATCCATGGGATGAAAAGTCTAAGCAGTGATCCAACATGTAAGGTAATTTTAACCAAGAAGGATTGTCATGGACAATCCTCTCTATAGGACAATTGCCATTTGTGTAGTATTATACAGTATGAAGAACTATAGCTTACACCATAGAAATCATTCTCTCCCCTTCCCGCTATTATATGTGTATACAAAGTACACATGTTTACAAAAAATGAGAAATAAAGATGGATGATACACTCAACTCTTTAACATTTTAACCACCCCACAGTACACCAAAGTATTTCACTTTCCCAGGTGTACTCTATAATTTACTGCTCTCCTTCCTAATAGTAATTAGTCTGTTCTGATGAAAACGAGAGCAGTATGTCCACACCTTCTCATTTGCAGGAGCACGTCTTGCAGGTTCCACAGTTTCAGGAATGCTAGATTGAGACAGTTCATTACAATTAGTGGTGTTTACTCTGTTTATGAAGTCGTTTAAGTAGGCACAATCAATGGAAAGTTTAACAAGTATATATGGTTCAGAGATGCTTACAAAAATAATTAAAAGTAGTCATTCAAAACCATGTGGGTGGAGCATCCCTGTATGTAGGAGAGAAATACAAGCAACCATGAACAAATTTCCTAAATTCAGGAATCTATGGATGCCTCTACCTCAGTCTGCCCCCTCCTACCATGTGCGTGCGAAAGTTTGCCTGCCCTACTCATCTGTGAGATCGCAAACAGCCTTTAATATTTCATTCAGCTCAAAGCACAGAGTGTGCTCAAATTCAATACAAGGAAATGCTTTATCTCTTCCTTCACAGGCTAATAATCTGACAAAAACAGGAGCACCAGGGAGTCGCGGCAAGTTGTGAGGAAATGACGTACAGACACCTCTCAACACTTTTATTCCTGTTTACTGTTTGGGACACTTTGAGTGAATAAACACCAATTAAGAGCCTTTTGTTCACTGATACATAAAACCAGACCCAACATCAAGGGCCTGACTTGTTACCAGAGTACTTTTACTGTGATGAATTCTTTGAAACATTTGTCCCCCCTAACTTTTTCCATGTCATTAAAAATTACATTCCTCATTTTTTTCATGAGGAAATGGGTTTAATTCTTAAAATGGAACAAACACCGCTAATTTAATAAATCCACCCTAACATACAAACGGGTAACTATATTCATAGAATGCTTTGAAAAAGGTTCCTATGAACTGCTAAATTTCACTACATCTTTAGGATTGCCTTAATCTTCCCCTTTACAGAGACTAATTCTATCACCTCATTCCACTAAAGGGACACCTAAAAATATCAGCCATTTAAGTGTATCAGATTGTGTTGCAAGACAGCACATAGAGAACAGCATGGTCTCGACATGCTCATGGAGACATTTAGATAGCAACACCCTTCTCCATTAACAGAAATCTGAAAAAACAGCCTTCATTAAAGATATGAGACAAAAGTCCAAAAATGTAGAAGTTCTGAAGTGAAATCTCTTAATATTTTATCACATACAGAATGTGATCCTGCAGTTAACAACAGTTGAAGGAAATACATATTAATAAAACGATTTTTATTTGAATGTTAAACTATTACTTCCATTAGAAGGAGATTCAAAATTGATGGTTAAGTTTATAAATAGTACCTACAGATTATGGTAATGGCCTATCAGCCATCTTATAACTGGTTTTACTTTATCCAGCTGATCTAAGCTTATTAGAAGTATTTCCACAGTGATTTCTGCAACTATTCAGGAATACAAAACACATAGAAGGATTGTCACGAAAGGAAAACAATTTTTTTACACACTTGCTTTTATTATACTAGGATCCAATAATTATTTCATGGCATATATTATTAACTAGGAAAAATGCGTACATTCTAATTAAGGGACGGACCTTTTTTAAAACAAAAACTGGAGAGAATCCATTCAGGCTGTAGAAGCCCTTAGCTAAATGCCCATGACATTTAGAATGACAAGTACTATAATGCTGTTCCATGACTCCATCAGGCTTCTAGACCTGGCAGCAGTAGACACCGGCAGGTAAATTACCGCGCATACACTGTCTCCTGACACCGAAATAAAAAAATGTGAAAAGGCTAAAATCAGACACATCATGCTGGAAGATGGAGGAAAGGGAATAAAAATATTTCAGTGCTATATGCTTTTATATGTTACAAGTAAGCCTTCAAATATGGTATCTGTTTTTCAAGTCCTGCCTTTGCATGTATCTCTAGCATTCTTTGATATTAACAAAGAACACCGAAAGAAGACAGTAAGTGAGAAATTCATCTCTTAATGGTATAAAAAATTACACCTATCCTAGTACTGGGTAAAAATAAAAGACAAAAAAAAATGGCAAAACCTTGAACATTGAGAAGGAATCTAGATGTTGAACACGGTCTAGGGTATCATAGGTCTTATACAGGAAATATCACATAGGAGCTTAAATATTTATTTGGTCAATATTTGGACATGTCAGCAATGCTCAAAGGTGAGAAGATGCACATGGCACTAACAGACCAGAAGTCCTTCTGAAAAAACACCATTCCGTGCATAAATCACACATATCAAAAACTGGAAATATCTTTAAATGATCCAAAACAATAATCAAAACCAAGAGCCCATAAAGCAACTCTAATGTTCTACTGACACATAGAAACAGTTACCATTATTCTAAATAGTTCTATACACCCTAGCTAACATTCAGCCTGATTTGTCATGACACTGTTAGTTCAGTCACATTCACACAATTCTAGGAGAATCAGTGAAATCACACTGATGTCCCTGAAGAGCACAATTGTTATTAAATGTAACATTACACATGTATCTATAAGAAAAATAAAAGCCTACATGTGCCAGCATGAAGCTACATATCCTGCAACTATAGCTGAAATGCAGCAGTACATATGCTGGATGTTCTCGGAAGTGTCAGACCACATAACAGGTTGTATGAAGCACTGTTTATATATACAAAAGTAAACTCTGGCTAAAGTTTTCCAGTCTTACAAACTCAAATTGAACAGAACACTCATAGTAGAATTTGTTTCAATATCTGTAACAGTTAAAAACCGCTGCAAGTGTTGCACTGTCTGGCTCACTTGGTCACTGATACGGGAGTTGTTAATCATAGAATCATAGAATGGCCTGGGTTGAAAAGGACCACAGTGATCACCTAGTTTCAAACCCCCCCCCCCC
>WKFP01015020.1:825499-941954 GCA_011057875.1 Pterocles orientalis
TCATAAAAAAAAAGGGGGGGGGGGGGAGAGCTGTTACAGCACATAAAATACTAGGCCTTTTCCAGACTACGCATGGAGAGCCTATCCAGGAGACCACAAGTAGTCTGCACACACAGGTCTGAATTTGATCCAAACCTCTGCCTGCATTTTTAAAAAAGCATTTAAATGTGACTAGCTAATGTGGATGTGCATTTTCCTTGAAAAATGCTATATCTGAATGTCCCTTCATTGTTTCTCATCCCTCCCCCACCACCACATGAATGAAATTACTCTGTAAGGCAGATCTCTATGAAGAATGACCACACAATTCTGGACCAAACGGTTCTAAGTCTATGTAGCAGTGACAAATCTCTGGCTAAGCCGAACAAAGCAACATTATTCCTAAGTGGTAAATTTGGGAATATAAAAGTGAAGCTGTCTGGCTCTAAAGTGGTAACTTGCTGAAGAATCAGTGCTGGCTGTCCATCCCCCATCCAGCTGGGTCTCGTATCAGTAACTTCAAAAATGCAGTTTGCCATTATGGTGGCTTAAGGCACTTTATATGCCAGTGCAATGACCATGCTGTGTGTGCATGTCAGAAGGTCAATATGTCCAAATTCCAGAGTCTCTCTTTATTTCCTTCTTTTCTGGAAACAATAGGAAAGAGAGCAGGATTGATAGCTCCTACTTTGTTAACTTCTGCTCACCAACTGCCC
The DNA here is from genome assembly GCA_011057875.1 of Pterocles orientalis. NCBI lineage: Eukaryota > Metazoa > Chordata > Aves > Pterocliformes > Pteroclidae > Pterocles > Pterocles orientalis. Next base: position 826,195 of record WKFP01015020.1, read on the forward strand.
TGCCAGTATGAATACATAACCATTTTTAAAAATCTGATTAGACATCAACAAAAGCAAAAAAAAACCAAAACAAAACCAAAAAAATGCAGCTGGTTTTCCTGCTCATTAACAATATTAATTAGTAAGTTTTTCTGCAACAACTTTTAACAATACCAGGGGACCCATCACTAAAGCTGCTAGCAGTCCTTATCTAATGCTGATGAACTAGCATGGCAGACTGATAACTGTCCTACAAAGATCATAATCAAATCTTAAGTAAAATACTTCCTTTTTGCTGTGTCCTGACAAAAAATATATCTATATTTTATTTATACAGCACTAACAAAACAACAAAATATTAGACATTGAGAGATTTGGGGTTTTTCTGTTTAGTTTTCATGAAAAAAATTAGAATGTACTCAGGTCCAGTTTCGAAGGCACAGACTGAAATAAGATACTCAAATTTATTTACAAAATTAAAACAAATGTAAAATAAAAATTAAAATAAAAAATACTATGTACAATACTAGTACTATACTAAAAATCAATATTTCTTAGCAATTCCCTGTGTGACAAGATCATGTGATTTGAATGTCTGTAGAGAGGAGGACATTCATCTGGACTGTAATATGAAAATGAAAAACACTACTTTGAAGCCCACAAAAGCAAAAAGGTAGTGTTTCATTACTATCCACTAGGGAAGGGCTGCAGCACTCATCTGCTACTTATGAACAACTCACACAATGTGAATATGCCTGCCACTGGCCAGCATCCATCCCCAAGCAAAAAAAACCAAAATCATTTCAGGGAGGAAAAAGTATATTATTTTAATGAATGACGAATGTCAGTGCCAGACAGCAAACATTAATTACGGCACAAAATATATTTTGTCAAAAATATGCATCCTTTTAAATGTCACAAGGCCAAATTTTGTCTTTAAGAATGGAATAAAAAGATATTTTAGCAGAGTGTGATCAGAGTCAAAGCGAACATATCTTCTACTCCAGCTTTTCACCTCATCAGATGATTCACAAGCAAATGATTCCTTCTCTGCACTTCAGCACCATTTCACTACTGTCATCAAAAACTAGAAATGGTGCCTATCAAATAAGATGGTTCTTCAAGAGTTCAATGAAAACAAACAAAAAATATAAAGTTACTCACTGATAAACATGAAGTAATTTTTTTAATTGCAGATATTACTGTTAAACTGTTCCTCATTAGATTAATATGCTGATTTATGAGAGAAAAGAAAATTAACAAAGTGAAAATTAACTAGTACTGTACTTAAAGATTTTGTCAGTCTAAGATCCTGCTTTTCCATGCCATGTATCAGCAAGGATAGGCAAGTTATGCAAGTGACAATAAGAACTGTAATTTTCAAGGCTTTTCAAGTAAAAATTGCCAAACCTGAAAAATTGCCTATAAATTGCTATTAGCAATTCAAGCAGATCTTGCTAATTAGCAGGACTCTTATGCATCTTCTCGTGAGCTTATTTTTGTTTTGACAGCATTTTTAGTGGTCATGCATTTAAACAGAAATGGCCACAAAACTCCTAGCACACCAGCTAATAGAATATGAGCATCAAACAATTTCTCTACATTTTGCAGCAAAAATAAACAAACTCCTTTTTTTCCATAAAGGGTCTAACAATATATTGTCATCAACCTCTCAACAATAAGATATGAAGGACGTTTCCCCAGATGAAAAAAGAACATGGGGGGGGGCGTATTTTTTTCTTTTATTGGAAACCTTGACATTCTACATGAGAGAAATACAATCTCAACCCTCATGGAAGAGCATCCTTTTTATATATATTTTCAAACACTTGATTTTAACCAAAATTATTTTTTTAAATGTGTAGAAGTGGAAATGTGTGGCTTTGTAATGCAACAATCTAAGCTCAGTTTCTTAAGAAAGAGGATTTCCGACATCTATACATGTTTGCACATTATTAAATAATACCATTTTAAATGAGCTCAACTATAATTTAGCTTGCAGAGACTACAATGAATAGGGAGAATGCAAAAATGCAAGGAAGACTTCTAATGTGTGAAGGATTCTATTCCTCCATTCAGCTATGCTGAAATACATTACAGTAGGGCTTACTCACAGTACCTGTAATACCACCAGAAAGCAATTTCAATAATGTGTCTGTTTATTTTAAACCAAACATTTCCATTTTGTTATGTTGGTGTGCTGTTGACTGACTAAATTTTAAGCACAAGTGCAATGAAAACTTAAACAAAACAGGGCCCTTTATTCTCAACAGTTAATTACACCATTCAGAAACACTAGAAGATTAGATTAATCATCAGACCAAAGACATTTTTTAAAAAACCTCAGAACTGGACAGCAGAGCAAACAGTGATTATTGGAAGAAAATCCCAATTCCAAAATACTTCTAATAGCACTAAAAAAAACCTCCAAACAGTGAGCCAAAGCAAGAGAAGTACATTTCATAGCTATGGACAAACTACTGCCTGCTCATGCTTTCTCCAGGAAAGGTTGCATCTTTGTTAGCATCTTCTCTATGGTGATCCAAATGACCAGCCTTCTTTACGTGCTTTCTTAGTCTAATGTTTCAACAACGCAGTATTCTGCCCAGCAACAGACTTGGTTTTGGAAGAAGCAGTAAGAAGGTACTCTTAACAAGCCCAGAGAGTTCTTAAAGCATATCCCTGCAATCTTCTGTTTCATTTTACATGTGTGTCTGAGTGCTTGCCTGCCCATCTACTAACCTGGGGACTACTAGCACGAGAAGAAACAGCACAATGGGCAGACGGTCAAGAACTAAACTACAGATTCTACAAATAGTTTTTTATTATTATTTTCAATTTTAAAACAAAATATCTTAGCCAGAAGATGGGACCTGGGAAATGATTTGTCAAGCTATTCATTTTATAAACATTCAAGAATTCATCAGTTAAAAAAAATACTTTCAGAGATTTTTTTCCTCACATAACATTCATTATATACTCTACAGATCACCTTCTAATGACACACTTCAACGCATGCATACATACATATATATGCATGTTATAGGTAAGTACGCATATACATACATTGAAATGCATATTCATATATGAATGCATATATATTACATATGCCTCTCCATATGAATGCAAAGACAATGTCTCTTGAAGGACTAATTGTATTCATTCATTTTCTCAGCCCAGCATGAAGCTGGTTGATTGCTGGGATCATAGCAACAGGGCAGAGAAAGGAAGGCGCATCTTTATCTGTCCCTCTCCAAAAGGATATAAGGCTAGCAGAAAGAATGTAGTGAAGCGTCCTCACTATGTGCATTCGGAAAACATTTAACAAGAAGCATTTCATGAAGACCATGTACCACTTAACAAGGTGCCTTTCATAGGAAGGTGGAAGCCAGTGAAACTATTGTTCTTTGTGTAGCTTTTTCACAGAACGTTTCAAACTGTTTCAAACCCCCACTTTTAAAATAAACACCAATACTCTTTTGGAGGTGTTTGTGAAACTATTAAAAACACAGAAAGTAAGTGTAAAGAATTGAAGGCTCTACTACTGATCTTTTAATTACAAGAAATCAGTCATATATTTCTTCAGCTCTTAGAGCAAGCTGCTCTATAAAATGCCCTCAAATACAAGCCATGCTCTTTCAAAATAGCTATATGTATGCATGTGTGCGCGTGTGTGTGTATCCCAAGTACTTAAGCTCTAATACTTCCTTTGACATATAAAAATTATATGGAATACCAAAACCAAGCAAATGCCTTGATTGTGCCCCTCTTTGTCCCCAGCTTCATTGTTGTTCTTAACACACATAACTGCCTTCTTCCTATTCCAATGATTTCTGCATGGTTTCCCTAATCTCTGTATATAGGCAGAATTATTTCTAGACGGGAAACAAACAAGCCAAACCAAACAAAAAACAAGCCACATGACCTCAGCATATACAACCAATATGACATGGTGAAATCTGCAAACACTTATAAATGGATGGTAAAATACTCAGCCATCCACCCAGTTTGCCAGTGTGTTCCCAAGAAGTGCTAAGTATGCATAAGCAGCCACAGTCAGAGCTCCTCAAAATTAAGACTACCCATTTGGCTGGTTCAGGAAGGCACTTAAGTACACATCCATTCATCCACACAACTGCAACAGAACTTAAGTGTTTCTGTATGTACTTAAGGGAAGTCAGATCGTTTTCTGAATCAGTGCCTAGATACTAGGCTACAAAATTCACCTAAGTTTAAACATCCAGGTTGTGAAATTCTGGTCTATGCATAGAATCTTCAGAAGCATCCACTCATTTTTTTTGTTCACTGCTCCCACGTAACTATCTTAAAAAACAGTGTAGCAATATTGATCAAATTGTGGTATCCCGCTTAATTATGGGAACTCGCTACTTGACATTGAAATGATTTTTCACTATCTAAATTCTCTAATTACCATCTGATTTCTTGATTTTATTATCCACATAAATACACAAGCAAGACATATCACTATCTTTATAATGTCTCTCTTGTGGATGTAATTTTATACATAATTTTCTTGTATAAGATACAGACAAATCCAATGACACTCCTAATAAAAAATATTTGCTTTCATGAGACTACAAGGTTTGGCCTCTCTGTATGACCAGAAACTAGACATGAAATGCAATTATTTTTAACCACCTTGAAACTAGTAACAATTTATGGAGCTATATAACCTGCCACTGAAACAACTTACAGGGAAATACCTCCATGTAAACCACAATCTTGAAGCACAATCCTGCAAGCAGAAAAATGTAGCAATAATTACAACAATTACAGCTGAACTCTGACAACATTAAAAGCAGTAGCAAGCACTCAGCAAGCAGACCACTTCAAAATTTGGCCCAGGTACATAACATTTTGGCTGGATTCTAATTACAAGGACACTAGTAAACAGGATTAAATTAATATGCTCTGTTACAAAACAAATTCCTCCAACTATTTTAAGTGTTGGCGTAAGAATAATATTCTTTGACAATAACATTTTGCTGTCCCACATACAAACACATATGTAAACAGTGATGAAAAACTAATGCACTTTAAGGTGATAATTAGAATTTATGTACACTTAATTCTAAGCCTACATAAATAACAAAAATACTAGAACACATTTTCATGCTTACTTGAGAATTAATTTCCAATCCACAAAAAAAGGATCAAAAAACTTTATTTTATTGTACTTTGAAATCCCAATACCTAAACATATTCTCATCTGGAAGTTGACTACAGCATTTACGGTACTTTATGCATGCTTATAACTAAATAACTAACAAAAACAAGGCACGGGAATACTTAAAACACTGCTAAGAACAGACTTGGGCTCAGTAAAAATATACAACTTTTTTACTCATACATGTTAACGCTACAAATTAACAATAATACATTTGTTAATTGTTCTAGCAGAACTTTGGCAACTAACTAAGAAATGTAATATGAATTTTGCTAACAGACTCTTAGGATTTTTTTATTTACCAAGTATCATTTACACCAGGAGCACTTATCAATTGGACCACTCATCAGTTTACTAATGTGTCTTTTAATAAAGATGAAATCTTTACATATGTCAATAAATTGATGAACTTTCATACTTTAAAAACATCATCGTATCTGAGGGAAGTACAATCGTTATTAAATTCTTCAAAGTTTTGATGAAACCTTAATTTAGAGTGCCTTTAATCACTATCAATATGATCAACATTTAAAGTGAATTACTTAGTTCTACAGCCATTTAATTCTTACTAAATACAATTAAAAAGTAAGCTAAAGCAAAATGGTGGCACTTGTGTTTAAAGAATGACAGTATATTTTGTCTTCTAATTTCAGACAGCTGTCACCAAGTAAGCATCCCTGCTTACTTCTACACATAAAAAAAACCTGTTCATCTCCTGAGTCTGTGTATGGAAGCAGATAGATCACCGTGAAGTTAATCTTGCAACATTTTTAACTGCTCAAAAAACTATGATAACCAAAGTGAATTTTGCCTTCAATTCAGATTCTGATGAAATAAATTCAAAACAGAAGTGTTTTCTTTTCTTTGGGTCTCTTACACCTACCATTTAGGTGTTTGCTTGTTTTTTTTTGCAGTGATCATGCAACTTGGAAAGCACACAAAAACTGGCACACTGTATAAAACAAAGGAGAAATACGTCTGCACCCTGCTCTTTCAAATATTATTAACTCACAGATAAACATGACATGTCCAAATAGATACCTCCATTGTGAGAGCACAGTGAATATTTTAAGACAAGAAGAAATGTTTGGTTTTAAAAGGGAAGGTTTAGAAACATCTTACAATTAACTCTTCCTCTAGTGTTTGGAAGAATAACAAAGCTAAGTTTTCTTTGCAGTCTGCTTATGTTTAGTGTCGGACTAAGAAGAGATTTCATTAACAGTAATAAAATAAAGGTAAACTCACTAGAATCGTTACAAATCCATTCAATGCGTAATACCTACTGACTAGGAAAGTGCTGCTTTACCTTTGACTATCTTTACCTATGTACAGTTGATGTTTAATTTACCTTCGACTATCTTTACCTATGTGCAGTTGATGTCTAAGCTCATCACACAAAAGAGAGAAGTGAACAATCTTGAATGTAAGCTTAAAGTATTTTAGCTGTTATGCCAGTAACATGTCAAACTTATTTCTTCCAACAATCCTCGTTCTGCCCAGTGGGATTTGTAAATATTACTTTATTTTCTTCCTGCAGTTATTTTATTTTGCTTTACAATAACAGAAAAAAACTCTGGTTTTGAGAGACAAGCAATTTTTGGAATGTGACATGTGATGCAAGATGCAACTTTTCATCTTACTTAGTCTAAGCTTTTTTTTTCCAAGTAACACATGTAAAGAGGAACATGTAGATATAGGCATTTAAAATTACAGCTGCTCATAAATCCCAAGCATGGTTGCTACTTTGGATAAATCCTCTTTGTCTCAAGCTTTTTGTACCAACTATTTATCACCGAGGTGTTGTTACCAGGAACAGATCATTAAAGTGCTGGACAGACTGGCTAACTCAGGGCACTTGAAAATTCTGCCTGTTAACTTGTGCATCACCTATTTTAAAGCCACTCTGGAATACCGAGTAGAGGAGTTTTCTGCAGGCAACAGAGATCTATTAAAAAACATGACCTGTGACAAAAATCAATGTGCTAATCTCAAATCAAACAGCAGTATCAGAAGCACAGAAAAGAAATATCCTGAGATAAAATGTCCCCAAATTTACTGAGAATAGCTTAACAGGCTTTTTTTTTAAAAAAAAAAAAGTAAGTCTGCTCACACTCAGTTTAGCAAGGCAAAAAATTTAATAACTAGCTGACTTTTTACCCAAACACATGGATACCATTTGGAGCAGGACTTAAATTTTCTCATGCTAAACATGCGGGAATACTCCAGAAAAATTAAATGAAACCTCCTTTCCCAGCAGAAGGCTCGTTGAACTGCATGCAAAGCTTACTGTCAGAAACCCTCTGGCGCGCCTTGGCGCGAGGGGAGCGGGGAGGCTGTGCCAGCTCCGCTCAGCCCCGACAGGGACACCGGCGGCGCCGGCGTCCCCCAGGCCCGGCCCGGTGTACCTACCTCGCTTCCTCACGGCTACCTCTAGCCTGCCCGGGAGAACCCCCCGCCGAGTGGGCAGGGGGAAAGCCAACCCTCCGCCGCGCTGCCGCCGCTGAAACCGATCCCGGCCGCGCGACTGGTCACCCCGCTCCGTCCCGCCGAGGAGGGAGACCCCAGCCTCCCTGCCCGGGGCCGGCTCCCCGCTGCAGACGGGAGCCTCGGGGCCGCGCCCCGCCTGCCGCACAAGCCCACCGGGGCAAAGGCGAGGGGCCCCTACCTGAGTCCTTTATCCCGCCCAAACTGCTAGAACAGGCTCGGCCGCACTCGCGGGTCGACCCGCTGCGAGGCGCGGACCGGCGGCTGCCGAGCCCGGCGGGGAAGCGGCTAGCCTGGTGCAGCGCCGGGGTGGGGTTAAGGGGAGAAGAATACCACCATCACCCGCTCCAGGGCCGCTGCCTGCAGCCCCAACCTTCCCAAAAATAAAGTTTTCCACCCCACCTCGCAGACGTGTTAGTTTCTGTAAGGCGCCGCGCAAGAGCCGCCAACGCCGAGACGCCGCTCCCCCCTCGCCGGCGCCCGGCGCCGAGTCCCCCGCCCGCCGCCCCCCGACGCTCGCCCGCTGCTGCCCCGCGTACCTGGGGTTGGAGCTGTTCCAGTAGACGGCGTAGCGGTCGGCCACCGCCTTGGCGCCGGGCTCCTGCCCGCGCACGCACACCCACAGCGCCGCGGCCGCCAGCATCAGCACCTCCACGTGCGGCATCGCGGCCGGCCGGCGGCGAGACGGAATGCGGAAAAAATTAAGAAAGGGGCAAGGGAAAAAATAGAAAAGAAAGGGGGGGGTGGTGTGCAGACGGGACCGAGCCGGGAGGTGGGGGGCGGCAGATAAATACACAGCGAGGCGCAGCGGCAGGAGGGCTCCGCGGCGTGCCGCGCCGCAGCGAGCGGGAGGCCGCCTTCCGCCGCAGCCGGGCGAGCCGACGGGGAGGTGCGATCCGCGGCCCCTCAGAGAGCCTCACTCCGGCAGAGGGAGGTGGGGGCCGAGGTGGGCGGCGGCGGCAAGCGGCGGGTGGTGCTCATTCACCGTGAGTCCCGCACGGAGCCCACGGCACGACATACACCGGCCCGCCGGCGCGGCGGGCGAGGGGCGCCGCTCCTTCGCCCCCTGCGAGCGGCCCCGGCGGCGCGGCCCCGCGGCTCAGGGGCGACCTGGAGATGGAGGAAGCGAGCGGGAGAGGGGGAGAATAGCGTGGAGGAGGGGAAAGAGACCTTCCCCCTAGAAGCCCACGGGGCGTCCTGGCGGTATATTAAAAACTGCCGGTTGGGAGAGGGGCGAGAAGTACCAGCAGACCTTGAAGTAAAAAGTTTGTGTCTTCCTTCCAGGCCCCACGCCTCCCGCAAATGAAAAACAAGCACCAAAAAAAAAAAAAAAAAAAAAAAAAGGCGGGGGCAGAAAAAAAATAAAGAACGGCCAATCCAAGAAATGTTGCGGCGTGAAAACCAAGGAGATTGAAATAAAGAATTGTTTTATGAGGGGGCGTGGAAAAAAGAAAAACCTCGGAGAAGTGGAAAATCAAGCCTGCAAACTCCTCTGATGATGCTGGTCCTGGCTGGCCTCTCCTGCTCGGGGGACGAATGGAGCAATACGGCGAGGTGCGGAAATCTCCTGCTTCAGCCTCTTGGAGCCTTTCTGTGATAAAGCAGGGTCCAGTGCCGGGAACATCAAATTCTGCGGAAGGACAAAACAGTTTGAAAGAGCAGGGAGGGGGTGAGAGAAAAAGAATCCACCCCTCAGATGACCACGTAAGGAGATCGAAAGAAAAAAAAACAAAAAACACAATTCTTCTTCTCGGTCTTGCCCAACAGCTACTCCCCTTTTCCCTCTGAAGCAGCAGCAACAGCAGCAAGGAAAAAGATACCACGCCAGCAGGCAAATAAATAAACTTGAATGCAGCGGCAGGCAGGAAGGGATCGTAAAACCAACGAGGATTGGAGGGGCAAAAGTCAGTTTTGGAAAAAAAAAAAAAAAGCTTTATGGGAGGAAAAAAAATAAAAATCTTTAAACAGTCACGCCCCCTTTTGCAATGACCGGTCCCTTCACTGCGCGTAAATCCGACATCAGCAGCCTGGAAAAGCTAGGAGCCTGGCGTGCTGGGTTGTCCCCGTACATGCGATAGGCAGCCGCAGAGATATATACGCGGTATACAGGTACACACGCATACATACATGCACATGCGTGTGTCCGAGGCGCCGGTGTGCGTGAGGGCTGAAGGCGAGGAGGAGGTCCACGCAGCCAGCTCGGAGCACCGGCGCTGCTGCTTGGTCATGTGGGATTTTTGCATGCAGTTTACTTGGGAAAGGGGGGGGGATTTGCCGGAGCAGCCAGTCAGGGCACAGCCTGCTGTTTGCTTACGGATTGCCTTTTTTTTTTTTTTTTTTTTTTTTTTTTTTTTTTCTTTTTTTTTTTTTCTTTTTTACACCTCGACATGATTGGCTTGCAACACGAGAAAGGTGGCGTCGACCCAGGCTTCTCCTCCTCCATGCCAAAAAAACACCCAACCCCACCTTCTGAAAACCTGACTAATTGAATTACTGAGGCTTCGGAGTGGTTCTTGTGCAGCCCTGCTGCTACATGTAACCATTTCAACGCCGGATGCAACGATACGGCTTACGCAAGCCATCCTTGGATGAGTTTCCGCCTGCCACGGAAAACAGCATGCCGAGTAAATCGTAAAAGAAAACTCCTTCCCAGCTTTCCCCCGCGGCGGGGCTCGGCTCGCAGGCCCTGGGCGGTGCGCGGCAGCGGCTGCGCGGCGGGACGGCGGCATGCCTTCGCAAACCGCACCCGTGCGCTCCGGCGCTGCCTGAGCCCCCGCAACCCGGGAAGGGGCCTCCGCGCCGCTCCGCTTCGCCTGTCTTTCCCTCTGCAGGAACCGCCCTGGCGGCGGCCACGCCGGGCCCGCCACCGCCCGCACCTCTGCCACCGACGGCGGGGGAAGGCGGCCGGCGGGCACCGGGCCCGACACTTTGCCGCCAAAGAACACACCAGCTCCGAGGAGGAGGCTGCGGCGAGGCGCGGGACCGTCACGCAGGCGCCGCTGGCGGGCGCGGGGCCGCGCGGCGCGCGCAGGTGAGTGGCTCCTGCCGCCGGGGCGTTGCGGGGCGGGCTGGCGGCCGGGGCCTCCTCCGGGGGGAGGGCGTTCCCACCGCCACCGCCCCGCCGGCGTTGCCGGGGTGACGGCGGCCTACCCGGCGCCTGGCCGCTGGAGCCCGCGGGGCGGGGCTGGGTCGTGCCTCGCCGCGCGTCTCGGCGGCGTTCGGAAGTGCCCGACGCCCCCCAGCGGCGGAGGCCGGCGCTGCAGGGCGGCGGGAGGGCGGCGGGCGGCCGCCGGACGTGGGCAGAGCGAGCCGGGCACCCGGGTCGGCATCGCGCGTGTGTGGCCGGGGTGTCCAGGCTTTTCTTTTATTTTACCTTTTTTTTATTATTTTTATTTTTCTGTGGGCGGGGAGTATGGTTTTTCTCAGCGTGAAAAGAGGTTCCAGGTTAAACTTCGGCCGTCGCTCCGCCTGATCTGCCCGGCCTGCAGCCAGAGCACAGCGCGATTTCTGCTCTTCGCCCTCCCCTCCTGCGCGAGTGCAGCGGGGAAGTGCAGACAGAAGTTAAAAAGAAACACTCGAATTCCTTTATTTCTTTTTCTGATTTTATTTTTTTTTTAGCAAAGGATCTGTACGATTTTCAAATCTTTATTATCAGAGGCCTAAAATCTTGTCTAAATTTTGTTTCCCTGTGGTTTCCTCCAGCCTTTTTTTTTAGCATGTTGAAGTCTGTAGGTAAGTGTCAGTACGGTATGAAGTGCATCAGCCAACTACCTCAGGTAAAATAGGCACCGTAAAACCAAACTTTTTTTTCATTCCTTTTCGTTTAAAAAAACCGAAACAACACAACCCAGCATTTCCAACTTTGCTGTCTTTGAACAGGAATGGGCACGTCCAGTGTTTCCTTAGTCTTTTTTCTTCAGCAAGGACAGGCATGTGGAAATCACTGCCGTTACGGGAAGCAGCATAACACTTTTTTTCTGAAGAAACTCCTCAGCCATATTTGTAAGGAAAGCGTAATTGGTTTTTTTTTCTCTGTTCATGGCTTGTGAGGAGCATCACAAGGAGAGAGGGCTCAGTTTGTATAACTTAAAACAGCTTTTAATAGCAGAGTCTGAGCTTAACCTAGTATATGAAATGCCCTTGGAGGACTTGAGTACTTGGGTTTTTCTTTAACATATACAAAGCTGTGAAAAGGAGTCAAACTATTAATAACTGAAAAAAAACCCTCCAAAAGAGATAGCAGGGATATGTATTTTTTTCCTCTGCTTTACTTAGCAAGCAAGCTGTAGGTAGCGGCGTCTTGTTAGTTTATGAACAAAGACATAAATCCTTTGGACTCAACATTAATTCTGTGAGTAAAAAATTAATACTTTAATGAATAGAAAGTGGGCTTTTTGTTGCATTGCAGCCAATTCATATGAGCCCATCAAATGCCCAGTACCCAGCAGCATGCCATCTTCTAGCCCACTCTCCATTTTTGTGATTGGATGATTAAACAATTATTGATATCACGGTTGTAGACTGCTTTTGTATGCTGGTGGCCTCTGGCATTAGCCTTCATTTGGCAGAAAGGTAAAGACTGTTAACAAGTGGTTCAACATGAGTTAGGCTATTTTGAATACAGTGTTTAGAAAAATATTACCTATGCACAGTAGGCATCTGAAACTGCCTCTGTCAAGCCTCTGTAGCTGCCCCTGGGTCTCCAGCTTTACAGTGTAAATGAGTCATTAACATACACAGTATGGCATGTACTTTGTTGGTAGTTGCACAGAATTTCAGTGTATTGCTATGCTGTTCTGCAGTTACTACGCTAATTGACCGCATACCTCAAAATAATTAAACCAGGGAACAGTGATAAATCTGTAGATTTTCTTTCTTTGCTGGTTTCCCTTAAAAATACACATAGTATTTCTATTGTTGTTCAGTAATATATCTTAAACAGATACAAATTACTTCTGGCATTACAATGTAGGTAGTATTGCTAAAGTAATTTGAGTAATTTACTTTGCCATTCAAAGATACTTTAGCACCCAGGAAACACAGAAAACAGCAAAGATGTATCTACATTTTTCCTATAGCTTGCTTGTATGATTTTTATCTTTTATAAATCTGAGTGGTGTTTCAGAAGGAAAACTAAGTGGTAGGGCCCAATCTAGCTCTTTCTGATGTTAGCTCCAGTGACTTTAAGTGAGTTAAACAAGCAAATCACAGGGCTTTTTCCTTTTGTTAAAGGCCAGAGAATTAAGGAAAGACCTTTTTAGAAAAATGGATGTGTATTGCATTAAAAACTTTTTTTGTCTAAATGTTGTGAAAAATGCAAGTTTTTAAATTATGTGTTTCCATTTCAGTAAAATTTGGTTAAATGTAGCTGGGCAGAAAAAGAAACCAGAAAATCAAGAGAGGTACACCTGCAGGTAAAACTGAATTCAAAATAATATATGACAAGAAATATTGTTATTTATTACATATATTATTCAAAATAATATATGACAAGAAATAAGTGTTTGTAGGTGGTTCTTGTTTTTGTAATACATTGTTTAGTGCACAAACCATTGATCTGGTTTATGGGAATGCTGACTTTTGTTTGTTGCTTGTTTAAGTCTTGTTGTGTGGGATGGACAGCTAGCATGGTTTTTCTTCTGTCTGTGTTCAGGTAAATGAAGAAAAACAAGTTAGAAGATCAAGGCGGGGTAGACTACTGTTATCATCTGAAAACGTGATGGGAACCCTGTACTTAATTGCTTTCAAGCTCTATGTAGTAAGCATTATTATTAATTTTTATTATTAATAACACATTTTAAAAGAGTAAAAAATTTACCAAGATACCTTTTAAGACTTCAGAATTTAATCAACATTCAGGACAATTTTCAATTTATGTTTGCAAAACTGCAACTGCCCATTTCATGTATGAATCACAAGCTGTAAAATCATAAACAGTTGCTGTCTGTTGCAAAATCCTATGTTTGCTCGTGCGTATTTTCCAGTGCATAGCGAAGTCTTAGACTTTGACACTGTTCCCTCATTGCACAGCACCACCTATCAACGTAACATTACTCATATCAGCTAAAATGAATAAACAGAAAAAAACCCAAACAAAGAGCCGCAAAGTAGTTTATTACAGATCATGCCACAGCTCTGCTCTCTTAACACTGTAGGCACACCTGATATGTAGCACAAGTAACAGTAGAGTTTCATAGTCTAATGACAGCTCTAAGAAATTTGTATTCAAAGCTAGCTAAATGGCACAAGACAGTCCTTCCGTTTCAGAAGCTTCAAAGCTCATTTGCTAGTGCAAGCTTTGTGTGCATTACATGCTGGAGCCATTTACTGAGGAGGTGCTTTCTTAACAGAAGCAACTGACCTAGCAATGAATTGTTATGTGGCACAGATGGTACATGGTCTATGCAGACAGTGGTCTTCAAGACTGCTGCTGGCACAGCACAAAGGTTACCTCAGTGTGTCTTCTCACCAGTGCTGTTTACTTTGTAGAACAGCAGTTCTACTGGTACTGCAGCAATGGAACAAGGTCCTTTGTATTGTGGAGAAAATCTTACCTGGTTAAAAGAACAAACAGAAACAAAACTGATATATATTATTGCAATTAATTAGCAAGCAAAGTCTGGAGAAGCCTGTGTGCAGCTACGCACCTGGGAAGGTCTTAGTTGCAGGAAATACATTTCAGAGGTTTCAGTGATGAAGTGCTGATGATACATTTGCTATAGGCAATGTAGAAGACACTTGCAGCATCTTAGAATCATGACACTAAGAGAAAATCCACCCTTTCATTTAATAAATACATTTCTGCAAAGTTTGCAGAGTGGAGTTTGAAGAGTGAACCGTAAGTGTTCTTTCAACAGCCGATCTCACATTCATGAGTGGGTACCTGGCATTTGCAGTCCCGTGTTTGTGTCAACTCCAATACACGATAGCAAGAGGAGAGTTATCAAAGATATTTTGGAAAGCAACTGAACCGCAACTTTCAAGACAGGGGCATGAGAGAGGGGACTAGAAGAACATTTTCTTAACCCTCTCTATTCCTAAATTGGAGATGTCCACTACCATAGGACTTCTATTGTAGATTTCCTATGTAGCCTTTTCCATTGCATACAGTGCGTGCACCAGGTCTGGCTGATTCTTGAATTCCAATAAATTAGGCTCAGTCAAACAAGAACACAGCAAAATGAGCTGCTGTGTGTGATCTATGACAACAAGACAGATGTCAGCTTGACAAATGCCAGTCTGATAATGGTCATGGAAACCCAGAAGTAGAAAAGGAAAAAAGTTAAAATTTTTTAAGCCTGCTTAGTAAGACTTTGATTATAGTCACTTTGTCAGTGGAACTGCTGTGGATGTAGTGGATAATGCATTTATGAAAGCATTGCAAAAGTTTGAATGGCACCATCTGCTTTCTGCCAGTTCTAAGTGAATATCATTCTCTTATCATCAGCAGTGCCATAGCCTTGCAAAGCATTGTGCCAATAGAGAAGAAAATATGAGAATTTTATTTTCTCAGACCGTAATGTTAAAAACTTAGATGATAGAAAGTACTCTTCTGGCATTCATGATTCCTCTTGTTTCAGTATCATTTTCATCTGAGCTTAGCTTTTGTACAGGTTTTGCACTGGTTAATGAAAATTGTTCATGAAAATATTACTTTTTGAAATTGAAGTTACAGAAGACTTGTACGGTTAAGAAATTAATTTCACGTCTTTTTGGCAATCGTTTGCTTTTACTGTCTTTCATTCTGGACCTTTGCCATATGAACTCCAAAGACATGCATCTTACATTTGACATTGAAAAGGTGTTCTCAGAACTAATTATATCAAACTTCCATTTCAAAGTAAAGAAACCAGAGGAGATACTTGGAATCCAACTAACAGATGACTAAAGTATTCTGAAATGTAAGACTATCATATGTTTGTGGAGGGAAATGCCAAAGTCAAGAGTCAAGCAGTTACTGATAAATCATAAAAGGGTAGAAATATGATAATGAAAAGAATTCATAAGCAGATCTCTTAAGTAGAACAGGTTATTAGTACCCTGTAAAATCCACTGTGTATTCTTTGTGTTAGAGCATTTAGCATTTCTGCATAAGCAAAAGAAAAGAGTAATTGTTTTATATTCTTGCATCCTTTGTTCACCAACCAGCATATTGCACAAACACAGTCGAACATCACGTTACTTTTAAAGGCTGCTGATGAGGTCAACAGATCTGAAATCACTTATGACAGTAAAGAGGTTTTAATTTTGAGTGACAGTTGGTGTTTTCTGCTGTGCAAATGTTACTGCATCTTCTCTGAGCAGAGAAATAGGAGTAACAATTAATTTTGTGTGACTGTTAAACCTTGCTTCAGAGACAAACAAAATGAAAAAAGAGAAAAGGAAAAAAACCCCAGAGAAATAAAACCAGAATGTGACATTTGATGTCTGAGGTCTACAGTCAAAGTGAAGTGTTTTATTAGTAAGTTACCAAGGATTTCACCAGTTTGACGTTCTTTTAACATGTATTAGAAAATCAGAAGGAATTTACCATATAATTTATTGCCCCATCTTCCCATTTAACAGGTCCCTGAGGTTAAATTTTGCGTTTGTTTGCATGACCTAATAAGCAGTAGCATGGATGTTATTTATTCAAACACAGTGCACAACTAACATTGCAACTGCTGTATACTAGTGCTCAGTTAAAATCCCAGCTCCTGAAAGGCACTGCGTGAGACTGTGACACACTGAGAATATTAATTTCTCGTTATCTTCAGTGCAGTAAAGGGTGCCTAGAGTTTTATGGGACTGAATTCCACAGGATTAAGCCTACAGAGCCTAAATCTTCTACAAGTTACAGTAAAAGAAAATCAGTGTGTCGTTAGAAAACATAACTGATTGTGCCCATAAATCTATACAAAGGGTCAGAAACAGTGACTTGCATGTCACTTCTGAGAAAAGCTGTAGCAACACACTTAACACAGCCCTGCTAATATCATGCAGACCTGCCACAGCAGGGTTTCTCTTGTATGGCTTGTGCCTGTAAGTTCATGCTCCACTGCATTGGCTTTAGGACTTAATGGATTCTTGTATCTGAGTGTAAATTTAAATATGTGATGAACAAGAAATCAAGATAATAAAATATATGATAAATTTTCATTAATAATTGGAAATTTTATGTGAAAAAGCAAAGAATATTCAACTGAGTTGAAGTTTTACCTGCAAACTTATGTTTGCCAATGAAAATACTATGCATTGTAGATTCAGAAAGTGTAGTATGTGGTATATAATATAACTAGGCAAAAACAGCAGAGGATATTGTTATAGCACAGTAAGTAACCCTATAGTACAAAGCCTGATATGGCTGCTTATATTGGTAGGCTAAAAATGGAACTCTAAAGCTTATTTTTCAACAAAGTCTGTTTTTATAAATATATATCTGGAAGAAAGCCTTTTTTTCTGAAAAATTTTAAAGGTTATAATCATGGTTTAAAATAAGTAACTCTCATTTTTTCCTTTGTGGTCATCAATTCCACTTCTCCAAAGAACTTCATAAACACAATGGGCCCAATGCCAAAGGGAAAATTAAATGCTTGTGTGAACCCCAAGGGAAGACATACTTTAACTCTGAAGTATTCTCACAAGAAACCTTGTAAACCTTAGATGAAAGTGAATAATCTAGAATTTGTGGCATTCAAGTTTGTTGCTTTGACAGCACCGCTTATCAAACTAACTACACTTTTCAACGAAAGGCTACTTAATTTTGACCATATTGCTTTTCTGTTGGAAAGGACCTATAAATAACAAGTTCACAGAATTTTTGGGTTAGTTTGCAGTTGATTTGGTTTGCTTTGCAGTAGTCAGTTAATGCCTTCAAAGTATCATCTATTTGTCAATTCATTTTCTCTAAGCATAGATGGAATATATTAAAGTTATTTGGAAGCATTTAGAAAGAAAAATGGTTGAAAAGAACAGTACCCTGCATATCAACCCTTTAGAGAACTGAAAAAAACAGATACTTTGTTGTATTGTTGTTATTATTCCCAAGGTACTTCTACTGTCCTTTCTCCTTTTCCTCATCTGCTGTATTTATCTGTTTTTCTTATATTCATTTAAGCAACTGCACTTAATAAGCAAATCAGATTGACAGCTTTAGTTGCCCTTGTATTACCCTGGTATTCTCTGGCTTCTCTTTGCTTTTGTTTCTGATTTATAAGGGCTGGCTGTAATTTGGTAGCATGCATTTTAAAAGAAGTGGCAGTTTAACATGAAAAGATACAGAAGCAGTGAAGGTCTCAGACTCGCACAGTTTCCACATACACAACATACTATTGTTTGTACTCCATATGCATAACAATTGTTTGAAAGTATTCAGCCTTGCTTGCCAATAACTTCTCGTTGTGTATGGTCCTGGTCCTTTCACAGTTGGAGTTTTTGATTTGGTCTGCCTAGAAAGACTTCAGTGAGATCTAGATTTCATTCACAGTGAGTAAGCAACCCAACAGCACCTAACAGAAGATCTGCAATACGCAACTAAATAGTGTTAAATCTCAGAATACTGTGCCAGATCTCCTAACATAATTGTGTTTTGTCTGCAGCTAACAGGCAAAAAGAAGGTATACATCTTAGTGGATTTCAGAAGCTTGCAAATTTCACTGCAAAGTATAAAAGAAAATTCTATGATTTGTTGCATTCTGCAGGTATGAAGACAGATCTTTCTTAGTCAAGGAGTGTGCAGGAGGATATATGGAAAATACAGTTGGCTGTAAACAAGAGAAAATACATGAGGCTGAATGTGTGCTGGAATGAAATACTGCATTACATTCAGTGTTATATTAGCATTTTTACTTCACATTATATGCAAACAGGAGATGATTCAAGAAGGCATAGAAGTCAACAATCTATCAGTGAGGAACTAACCCATGGTTATTTAAGCAGTAGTGTGAAGTAAAGTTGCCTACAGTAGCAAGGCATGGAATTCATGGTGGCAGTCTGTGGAGATCCTTTCCTCAGTAGTATTCCTGTGTTTCTAAGAATCACTGCTAGACACTGACAATCTACTCTGAAGCATGAGTGGCCCCGGAGGAACAAAAATTATGAAGTTCCATATTTAGGTACTCAGCAATTTAAATATATCTTACAAAGGAAGGTAGAGAAGAGTTTTGTCTTCTGTTTTTGCTGGGAGGTCCAGGACATTTGAGTTTGGTACTTTTCTAGGAGCATCTGCTTCAAGTCTGTGACCTTCCTGTAGGTCCCTGAAGTTAAGGATGGCTGTAGATTACAGATCACTACTAGGTCAGCAGGTTGTTACCCGCAAATACAACACTGTGATGTTGTAGTTCTGAAACATACAGTCCTTTTTTTGTGTGCTTCCCTCAGCTGTTCTTGAAGAGTCAATGGGAAGACTTGCCTAATGGTATAATGGTTTCTGTAGGAGTCACCCCATGAAGAAACCGGAACTGTGGAACACTGCTGTACTGTCTTCATTCACCAGCAATGCTCAAAACGCTCTTCTGTTAGGAACCGCACTAGGACCAAGCTCCTCAACTCAGGAAGTATGCTGCAGAGAAAACACAGTGAAAGACACGCCTTAGAGCTTTCATTCGATTTTTGCACATTCTACGTGGGCTCATTTAATATGGTGCTGCAAGAAAGAGGGAGAAATTACTCCCCAGGAAAACATAAGGGAAGAACTAAAATGTAGTAACAATGAAAACACTAATTTGTACTGAGAGTTTGGAGTGACATAAACTAAAAGACTAAAATCAGGAAGTGTTTTATTACTGACTTAAGTGAGATCAGAATTTTGCCCAGTGTAATGCAGGAAAATCCAGGCCAGGATTTATGAACACCCTGCATGCTGATACCAGGCAGCACCAAGCTGTATTTAATCAGATGGGGAGTGGAAAGTCAGAGCTTGCTCTCTGTGGTGAGAAACTTCAATAAATAGTGCCTTTTTAAAGTCTTTACAAATGTGTTCCACTATCTTTTTTAGACAAAGCACTGAACCCCAAGTTTTATTAATATCACCAGCTGGTTTTGGTTTTCTTAAATAAACTGTATTCCCTCTTTAGTATCTTTTCACTAACTTCTCAGCTTCACAGACCAGCACTCCAGTTCCTCACCTCCTCTGTTCAGATCTGTTTCTTTACCATTGTGAATATTTAGTTAATGCCAGGTGACTGCTAAGAAATTAAAAGATCAACATTGTTCTGTCCAGAATATAATTAGTTAGCATAGTTATGAGAGTTCTCACAGCCTAGATTTTCCAGCCATCCAGATCTGATGTTTGCTTATGGCACAACCTTTGACAATTCATTTAACTTCTCTGATCCACAGCTTACATATATGCAAAGCAGATTTAGTAATAATTGCCTACTTTTTCACAAGTGTTGAGGTGTTTGTTAAACACTTAAAATCCCTTGGATTAAAGGCACTA
The DNA here is from genome assembly GCA_011057875.1 of Pterocles orientalis. Classification (NCBI taxonomy): domain Eukaryota; kingdom Metazoa; phylum Chordata; class Aves; order Pterocliformes; family Pteroclidae; genus Pterocles; species Pterocles orientalis. The sequence continues at coordinate 846,264 of WKFP01015020.1, forward strand.
CATTAAAAAAAATTACTTTTAGGCTTAGAATTTTAAATGCCAGAAAGAACTATTGTAATAATTCTGATACACCTGGACAGCTATACCCTGGTGATACTATAAAACTAGTTGTTACACGAATGGATCAAACCTGCTGGGCTACAGCTTTTATCCCTTTTGATTTCATCTAGCCTTTGTCTGCTATGTATAAGTGCTCTGTTATCATCCTGTATCTTCTCGTTGATGCTTATATTTCCCTCTGAAACATCTCTTTGATGAGCTAGACCAACCAAGTGACTCTAGGAGCTCAATAATAACCTGCTTTTCAGTTTTCCATTAATTTCTGTAGTTCTTCACAGACCAGTTTTATAATTTTCAGCATTTTTTGGTATGAATACTAGAACTGGATGCAAATGGACTCAGCAAGCCACATTAAGGTAACAGATCCTATAGCTTCCCACAGGTAAGTATTTTTCTACCTACATCTTTGACTAGTGCATTATCTCTATGAGTAAAGTTGAAGGAAATGAGTAAAGAGGCTCATTAGCACTTGATTATTTATCCTAAAGAGGAAAGCAGTGGCTTTTAAAAAAGCCTTTTAGCCTATTGGTCTGCCAAAACAACTATGGTTTTCTTTTCTCTATTCCACTGCTTGTGCATTAAATAAGAGTAGCATAAGTTAATGCTTTGCCACATTTTAATCTAGTCAAGCATCATATATAGGAATATCAGACTCTTCATTCACGGGAGCACTATGTAAAATTCTTTGTGTTCCCCTGTCACAGGCATACATTTACAATTTTTTGAACACTGAAGGTTGAGTCAGTAGCCTGTCTATCCATCAGATTTTTGTAGTTTTGCATGCTTTAGCACTTCTGTGATCCCCAGGCGATAATTGCATCTTGCAAAATTTTTTTTTCACATAACCTTTTTGATTCCACACATTTCTTACCTCTGCTCTTTTCTTGCATTTTGTTTTCTTTTGAACTGACTAGAATAATCCTCAAGAACACTGTCTCCTTGCCCTTTTCCTCTGGGACCTCCATCTTTATACACCTGTGAACAATGAGTAAACTGCATTTTATTCAGTAATTTTTATTCTGCACTAGTTAGATGACTGTAGCCTGATTTTTCCACTTGAATATATTAATATTTACAATTTAATAACATAAATTATGTTCTTGAGTTTCTTCGTGCTCTTTTTAAGGTAATGGTAAAGACATCAGTGGCAAGAAAGCTGTTGTACCTCAATCCAGGAATAGGTTCGTGCCTGGTGCACCGGAGCCAATGAGTACACAGAGTTGAGATCTACCTTCTAGCTTTTAATGCAGTTCTGTACAGAAAGGGGTGCTAGGCGATAGTTCGCAAAAACTAGCACACACCTTTGGAGAACCTGCAGCCTTTTATACAGGTTAGAACAACGAAGAAGTTGCACCACACTTGCTTATTGGCCAGCTTTTAGTTGTGTAACTGTAATAGTCCTGCCCATGGTCTGATTAATGATTAATTTATTACACAAAGGTGGTCCTACATTAGCACCTCCAAGGGAAAAGATTTTTATCATGCTAGTTAGCCATAGATTACCTTTGGGCAACTTTATCTCCTTCTCCCCCATCCCCCTGGTCATTTTGGTTGACATTAGCTCATCCTTGTTGTTCCTGTGTTATCTTGCTGTAATTTTTCATCCTGAGGAAAACAGAAACAAAGGCTCTTATTAGATTTAGAAAGAATTATTGCAAGCATAAATTTGAAATAAATTACATGCTATAGAAAACAGAGAAGGACAGACTTCCTCTGTTGTAATCCCTAGTGATTTTGCCAGTGGAGTTTCAAATGCCAAGTGTTGAATCTGCATCTTCTCTTCAGAAGCTACTCCATAATATTGGAGATCTAACCAGGAAGATTTTTATTCTGGCATTGAGACTACATTTCCTTGTACTTTAATCTTGTGCCATTTTTGCTAGCTGGATCTATGAATAGTTGCTCTTCCTTCATAGGATTTACAATGTTGCAATGCATGTGTTTGAATTGAATTAGAAGACGTTTCAAATCTAAATTATGAAAATTAGTTTACCTCTGTCTTATTGGACTATGTGAAATATGTTCATATGATTCATGTCAATGTGAAACAATGAGGCCATATAATGGGACGTTGCCCTCTTTGTGAGGGTGGACTTTGAGTACTTTGATTGTCCTTGTATAATTGTGGGTAGTGGAATGGTATGTATATGGTTCATGTCCTGTTGCCAAATTAATGTTAATTACACAGTGTTAAGAAAGTGTGAATAGCTTGTGGGGAAGGTCTGGAAAGTTACTGGAATGTTGATTACAGTGTTACTGGAACTTACTTGCATAGACCCGCCTGTTATTACGAATATGTAACACAGAGGGGCAGAACCACTGAGGGAGCCCCAGAAACTCTAGAAGGTGAAGAGAGCATGTGCTAAAGGTCATTTGCATTGGCCCACATCTTCATGAATATGTATAGACATGAGGGATAAAACTGGAAAAAGGAAATGTAGTGTGTGTATGTCTTGGTAGAGCAGGGGCTCTGCCGCACATGCCCAGCACTGTTTGCTTGCCTTTTATTCACTAAATAAATTGGAAATTTATTTGGAATCCCATTTAAGACTAAATAATTTATCACAGACTAAGTTGATATTAGGGTCCAATTGTCTCTGACAAGATTCTTTTAGATACTCCACATAAGGACAGTTTTAATGTTTTAATACCAAATTTACTTATTTAAAGATATTTGAAATTGCATGGGATTTTGATTCAGCAATATACTGAAATCACCACGTAAGAATAATAAAGCAATTGCAATATGCGGTGGTTAATTGCAATAAAAACGTAGTTCCGGTTACCAGTCTGTATATGCTTACCGTCAACAGTGCTGGGCATCCCCAGTTTCTGGGAAGGAATGCATGGTTTGAAGCCAGGTCAAGCCTGCTGCTCTCTTCAAAGTTCATTTTGTTGGTTGTTTAGTTTTTATACTCTAGGTTGGGCTGAGCCACTTGTATGCTTTCCCCATGCTGCTCTGTCTGGCTTAGGAAGACATTCACACCTTTTTGATTAACTCAGGGAAGGCCATTTCCACAACTGGTTGATACACCCAACTGATAGAGCCATTGATGTAAAACAAAGGCCATCCTTATGTCCCCTTTATGTTAGGGTAAAATTCAGCTTTTTTTACAACAGCTCTGGTCGCTTTTTGTGCTCTTTCCTAAGCTTCATGAGCACATATCCTTGCCCATCTCCTCAGAGCCTTCTTCCATTGTGAGGGTTCGTTGATCAGTTACAGCTGACGTGACCTGACCCTTAGTGATTTTGTAGTTATTTCCACAGAGAGAGGAAAACAATTATGTTAAGATACATGTACTTTAGCTAATGCTCTAGTGAGGTCATCAGGAAAGAAAACAGCAGGGATGGCACAGGTCATTATATCACACCATTCTGAGGAAGCAGCTAGCATACTAAAAATACAGATGAGATGTATAAATTAGACTAAATACTTATAGCAGTGAAGTCAGAGTGCATTTGCCGTCCAGGATTTTTTCATGCTTATCCTTTCTTGACACTTTTTTTTCTCTGTCACTGATTACACTGTCTTGACAGGACACTGGACGTGACAAACCTTTTGTTCGACCTGGTACAGCTATTCCTATGTTCTTAATGTAATAGAAACATCACCACTAACTAGTGTCAGTCAAACTTGAGAAATGTTTTAATCCAAAAATCTTTTGAAATAAATATGTTCCTTAAATAGATTATGACCCATTTTCTTAAATTACCTTAAACTTTAGAGATGAACAAACTAAGACTGATATGCTTAAAACCTAGCTAAGGTTTATTTTAACGCCTTTCAGGCAAAGATGTCAAAGTAAATACTGATTTAAGACCACAGTATTCCTCTGGGAAGTATGCTTGACTCTGAATTATTCTAATAGTTTTATAAATGCCTGAATAGCCTGAAAGAGTTATTCCACCAAACTCTGACATAGTACTGTTATTACGTTAGATTTGAAGACCTGAGCAGACCACATACATATAATGCCACAGTGGATTAGTGGTACACAAACATAGCTAGGCACAGTTGCTTCCACAGCGAGGTTATAACCTTGTTATTGTAGTGAGTATGTCAATATATGTATTTATGTATCTACATTTAAGTAAATATATGCTAAAAAGATGTATTCTTGGACACAGAATGGGTGGAAAGTATAGGCACTCTTCATGATTTAAACTATGTCACAGGTCTTTCCTTCTTCTCCCATCCCTCAGATGCAGTACAGTTTCAGAGAAGGGTGTCCCATCACTTACTCCTTCTGCCTACAGGCTGCCTATTTCTGGGGATTCATTCCAACATGAAACTTGCATTCTGAAAGGTTTTACTCGTTTCTTAGGAGGTGTAATACTCACTGGAAACTCACAGTGTTAATGAAGCCCAAAACCCAATTTAAAAGTAGTTTATCTGAAATTATAGAGCCAGGAGAATAATTTCAAATTTCTTCCAAATTAATGAGCTGTTCATGAAAACTAATTGTTCAGCACATTGTAATTCACTATCTGAAGGAAAGACAGTAAGGTGGGCAAGTGTTCAATCTGCATCATAACTAACATTTCATATACGATTACTTAACATTTCATTAGTACTCAAGTGCATTTGTGAAGTAGGCAGACTGGTATACGTCAGTGTAAGGTCTGGCTTATAAACCATCATTAGCAGATACAGATGAAAGTGGGCTGGAGCCTTCTAGCAGAAGTGGACATTGGTGATAATACCCTCAAATGATTTTCTGCTGTCTACGGTTGACTGTAAATCTTTTCACAAGTTTATGGATCCAGAATTCTCCAGCCAACAACTCAAATTTGTAAAATACTGCATGATCATCTGAGGGCTTGATTTATCTGCTGAATATGCACTGTATTCTCCTCAAAGAAGACCTATGTAAAAATCAATGTAGTCATTAGCAGCTTTCTGAGTCCCTCATCTGAAAATAAATTACAGCAATTGAAAAATACTGTAATTAATTATTTAAAATTTTGTAACATACCATTATTTCTAATGGTAACCTAAAAGCTGTTTATGTGTTTTGCTAATTCTAGTCATTTTTGTCAAACTAGGTGCTTTTGGGGAATCTCATACCAGAAATACAATGAGTTCTGCATTCTGAGTGACAGCTCTAGATTAACAGGTCAACAAAATTGTAAAAAGGTCATCATCAGCTCCTCTGACAGATAGATTGCTTTGAGTTTTTAGAGCTTCCATGTGCATCTGGCAGAAGGACTGAGTGCTACATAAGATAAAACTTTCTAATAAATTTTGAGGAGCCTAAAGAATGAAGTGGAACAGTCAAGTAACTGGAATGAAGTGTAATAAGCCAAATCTTCATGGGATGTTGCCGCTGTGTTCCTAAATGGCTGCAAAATGGAACAAGAAGAGGTGTGATCATCATGGAGCAATATGAGCAGCCAGAGAAAAAGAATTAAAGGTAAAACATTTTGAGGCTATAAGGGAAATAAAAGGGCCAAGTTCATATCACATAACTACTGTCTTCTAAGGCTTTAGCAGATTATTTTTTATGTGAGATAGCTTTGAGAATAGGCAAATAACTTTTTTTTTAATTTAGGTCTGTTGCCTCATTTCCTGCTGTGGCAGCTAGGTAACGGGGATTACTTCATACTCAAGTGGGAATGAATAGGCTACTGTGTACAAGTCTGTTGGGAAGAATATTTCTGGTTATCTTCAGCTCAGAGCAGGATATTTTTGCAGATAGTTCAAAGCAGAGTTTTTAAGTTGCAGTGAACAGGGTGATAGAGTAAATAAGAAAATAATAGGTATTATGGGAAATCTTAAAAATAGTATTAATTTGAGTTAATTTATTAATTTTTTAGAAATTTCACATTTCAGTCTTTTTTTTTTCCACTTGGCTGATCCATGGCAGTCTCTGGTTTTTTTTTATAACTCTGTCTTGAGTTTTGGAAAAACACCACTATCTTTCTTGGGGATAGCTGTGGGTATTAAAACTAAGATTGTTTAGAATTCTTCAGTAGGCAGCATCTCACTTTGTGAAGTTCCCACTTCACAAATGTCATTACAACCTTCTGCCACAGAGCACTGCAAAACACTTCCTACACTTCTGTTTCAGGACAGGTTACTCAGATATGACACTGTCAGAGTAAACCACTAATATGTTCCTTTGTCTCTGCTGCAGTGTCACACTAGATCAGGAACTGGCCCTGGACAGTGAAAAATGGAAAATCTTGAGAACTGAGGTTTGGCTAAAAGTGTGTTGAAAACCAATTTAGCTGTAATCTGGCAGCTGTAAATTTAACTGTGATGGCAGAATATCTATAATTAGGAGCTGGACGGGCAGGCAGACAGTACAGAAATACTAAAAGAGCTAGCAAGCTTTTGGTAAAGTCTTCTGACTATGATGGATGATTCTGAAACTGAAAGAAAATTGTATTAAGGAAGACAGCCCAATTATTTTTTTAGTGTGTGTTTTGTATATCAGGGACCAAAACTAGGGCAGTAAAACATAAAATCCTCAGATATGATAGTTTTAGCACATTAAAAAAAATCAAACAAATGGACAACTAGCAAGGCTAGCAAAGGTGATTTCTAAACCAGAAGATGGTAGCATTAAGTCAATATGGGGTATTTTTGGCTTTCAGATGAAACTGGTTGATGATCAATAAGTGCACTTGCTGTGTGTGTGGAAGGAAAAGACTGGCATGAACCCTGCAGAAATGCTCAGCAACAGGTCATTAACAATTCTGAAAAGTATATGAAGCAAACCATAACAAAAGAAAGAAGCCTTGGGGTTTATCTGAGTTTTCCCCCATTAAGAGATGTGGCAGTATATGCTTTGCTTATGCCGTCTGCACGAGTGAGAAACTCAGTCCAGCGCTTCAGGCACTGCTATATTAAATATTGATGGAATTCACTGTATAGTAGATTTTTCCTTCCAGGGAACTGATAAATAGTTAATGAGGATTTAGGCAGCTGAGTCCATCCTGAATGGGTAATTCCTTAGTAACAATAGTTTGTTTGCCCCTTGAGGGTTAATTTTTTCTCTCTCTCATACAACAAAATATAATTTAACTTCAGTTTGTTATTTTGTAATGTAAAAAATATGCATATTGATTGCTAGGTTCTAAATTATCTCAATACCTTTGGAAATCTTTTTCTGCTCATAAATAAACAATGAACAAGTAGCTAGTCAGCATCTGTCTGATGAATTACAGTGTTTGAAGCATCACAGTCAATGTGATCTAGTCAATAATAGACAGCAGCAAAAAAGATACCAGCCTACCAGGCACAAAATCAGTCTCTCTGTTACTTTTACACATTTCTTCCTAGCCACAGTGAATAAATATACCCTTGCACATTCTAAACCTGTGCTGCTTCCGAAGCAAGAGTCTCCGTACACTGAGCCATCTGCTCACTGTGTGTTTATCAGCTACCAGCTGACTGCTTCTGTGTTAAAAAAAAAAAAAAGAAAAAAAAAGAAAGTACTTTATTTCCTGAGGATTTTGTGCTTAAAGAACATGGTAACTGGAGCTAGGACCGTTTTATGTTATCTACAGAGGAATATAGAGGTAGGAAACATTTCCATCACGGTGCACTACTAATATCCTTCAGTCAGGCAGTGAAAGATTAAAGCAGTGCTGCAAATCCTCAGGAACATCCAAGTCTGGGAAAGTGTATGTTATTTATTTTCAGAAACCAACGTCAGGTGAGTTTTGACTTGTAGCTTGCATTAGAATAGAGAAGGTTGATGCTCACAGGCAATGGTCACCAGCTCAAATCAAAGCCAAGTTTTCAGCTGTGTCAGCTGTTCAGTAGAATATGTGAAGGTCTTGCTCTAGGTAGACAAAAAAGGAAGTGCATAGAGACTGTTGGAAACTTGTGTAGGCTTTCTGGGTCACTGTTACGAGCATGTCCAACTTTTCATAGCACCTGTATGTTCAGTAGCTGTTCCTGTTTAGTTCAGTAGATAAACACAGGTCATTGGGCTGTTGATCCAGTAAAGCATTTCACAGGTACTTTAAGAGAAAACATAGCAAAGTATAGTAAGGTTTTGTGGTTGTACAGGGGGTGGTGGTGGTCATGGTGGTGGTGTTAAGTTACAAAAACATACCAGCTTTTGTGTAGGTATTTAAACATTTTGCTAGAATGGTTAGGCACAGTCAGCTCAGTGCATGAAACAATATTGCTGACAATGCAACACATTGTGTGATAGACTGCCTTGTAGCAGATAAACTGAATGCTTTTATGGTTGGGCCACCTTCACATTACGCTAAGCCGTCATAAAGCACGAGCTACTCCAGTGCAAAATAATGGCTGCTATTTCTGCTATAAAAGGATAATCTTGACACAGTGCAAAAACGAAGTTGACTTTGTGATATTCATTAGAGAGATCCATATGTCAAAACATAAACATTTCATAAAGCAATAAATTGGTATTATATTAAATAAGAAAACCTGAGGATCAACAGCTACCTCTCAAGTTAATGGAAAAGAAATTGTTTGGCTTGCATTTTTATGTTTTACAAGTAGTCCTGTTTTCCCAGTGATATAAATCTGAGTATCGAGGAAAATAATTTATGTGAATGCAATCGAATTCGATGCCTGAAGTATGGTCTTGTGATCAGTTAGTCCCAAAGCCTTACTACAACAAAATAAGAAGGGATACTAACTATTTCAACACAACAGATGCAGAGAAATATAAAGAATGTGTATTTTAAGTCAACAGACCCTCTGTACCCAGGGGAATTTATATGACTGGAGAAAGTTTGTGTTTGTTCCTAGCAGTCCAAAGGATTTTGGGTTGTCACTACAACTATTGACCATGCTGACAGCACCCTTTTACCAATAGGCACTGCTTTTCAGCCTTTTCCCCAGCTCCCCCTGTGTCTATGGATAGAAGAACAATGTATCCCATTTTCTGCAGCCACTATCCTCTGTTCTGCAGCTTTTCTCCTACTATGGCCTTAGTCACCTTTAATACAGGCAGGCGTAAACTTGGCTTCTCATTCACAGTTGGTTTTTTTTTTCTTGTAAAATCATAATTCTATGTGTTTACCTAGGAAGTAGAGCACAGCCCAGCAGGTTAGAAGTAGCTCCATGGTAAAATAGATTATATGTGGGAGACAGGGCCTTTGCGTTACCCTTTTAGGCTCTACTTTGAGTCATGAAGGCAAGAACATAAGATTAAATTACTCCTGCTGGATCAGACCAAACCATTTATCACAGTGTCTTGTCTCTGTCAATAACTCTGTCAATAACTCTGCCAATTAAAAGCACATGCTAAGGGAAGTTACTTATAGTGTGAACTTGTGAGACAATTTCTCCGTGTTGGTACACTATGATAGACCATTGGATGTGACAGGAGCTGAAACTTTCTTCTCAGTCTAATGTAGAGGAATTGATGCCAGAGAAAGTTGAGGTTTGTGTACTTTTATCAGTGTTCCAATGAAAAATAAATAATTAATCTAAGTACCACTGAGGATTGCTTGATGAAAATAGGGTCATAATGCTCCTGTGTTTACAAATCAATGCAATTTAGAAAGGAACATCAGTAGTCCATAAATAGCAGATAAATCGGTCTGCAAACCACAGCAGTGTTGAAAACAGCTGTTGAAGAAAATACTTCAAGGATTTGTTTGCTTATATAAATGGACATGTTTCTAGTAAGTCTTCACCAATCCTTACTTAAGTTGGGCTGGGTCATCACCTTTGAATAGGTGCCAACACAGTTTAGAGCAAGGCAAACTTCTGTTTATTTTTTTGGTGAGATGAAAACCACAAACCACCAGACCCTGGATACAGTTACCTTTACAGATTATGTGGCTAAAAAGCAGCTATTCCAAACAATTTGTCTGAGAAGAATGAGGAGCGCTTGTAGAGGTTGTCCGTCTTCACAATGTGCTTGGTGGATTGGGCTGAAGTGAATAGGTTAATAATTATGAAACAGTTTTTAGAGAGTCTGTCTGAGACAGTGTAGACTGGAGCAAATCTCATCCATCGTGACAGATTTTGTAAAGAAACTGGAAGGCAAGACAGAGAAGCTGTGACAGAGAATACTGTGTCTCCAGTTACATGCTGGAATGGAGCACTGTCAATGAGACAGATGGCCAAAAGAGTTATGAAGAAAAAAGAGAGACTCAGATTTTGGAACATAATGGCCTTGTCAGACAAGTATGCAAATACCAGAGTGATGGACATATTGCTACAGTGAATCCTAAGGAGCAGCTCTTGTAATTCAGGTGCAGCAATGCACAGGGCTCAGGTAAAACTCATCCAAGAGTACCAAAGGAAATAAAGTGTGAAATAGTAGAAACACCAATAAGGAAGCTGAATATAATGGCCAGAAAACACAGAGCAAAAGGAGAAGCAGCTGTTTTGCACCCTGTATATTCTACCTGTGGGTTCACTGAATGAAACCCAGATATAAGGTAAGACTGGTGCATGCTGTGACTTAATGGTAACTCTATGGTTATCCAATTGATAGGCAGTCTGCTCTCAAGTTTTGGCACATAGACACTTAAGGGGGAAGGGAAGGAGGTTAGAAAAAAAGTGTCCTGTGCCTCAGCCACCTGTAGTGTTAGTGGTGGGTACACTATAAAATTTGCTACCTGTGCAGGATCAAGACCAGACATTACCCAGGGCCAGTGACTATTTCTGATTTATTGGAGCTGTGCATTAAAACCAGATTGTTGTTTCTCCTTTATGTGTTTATCAAGCTTCCGATCTTTGATCAGCTTTTTGATTAGCTTTGCCACAGCTAGTGTATTTCTGTGACAGTCTGCTGGCCAATGAATCAAGTCTGTGCTCAAAGGCAAATGCATTCTAAAACTTACCTCTAGTGTCTCTACGTTAGCATGTGCAGCTTGAGCAAGAGGAATTGTAAGGTCATGACTGGTTGCAGGGCTACAGTGTGAGCACAGTCACAGAAACTGAGTGGGATCACCTATGCACCATGGGCACAGGCTTCTTTGGGGAGAGAAGAAGAGGAGGGAGGATTGCATCCTGTGTAAATGAGCTTCTTGATGGTACAGCTCCAGTATGAAATCAGAGGCTTGTCTTTTGGTGGTCTTTGGATCAAGACCAATGAACCCTGAGGATATTATGGGGATATAATAGGGAAAATAGTTTAGAAAAAGTATGTCACATGCCCAAGCCACCTGTAGTGATTTAGAAAAATGTAAGATTTGTTTGCTGAAGTACTTAGGGAGACAGCCAAAACTCTGGTGCAGTTAACCCAGGTCTAGATTTATAGCATAATGTAATTTTAGTAAGTATGCTGGTAGTGAAAGGAAGTTTTGAGAAATTGGTAGTGATCATTAGCTCAGTGTCTGGTTGGCATCTAGGAACAAATGGAGTTGAGGCCTATATAGGTCAATAATTTCATCAGTAACTTGGATGGTAAGAAAGCAATTTGTGGATGATAGTAAGGGGAGGAGATTATCAAGCTGTAATATAAAACCTTAGTCCTGATGGACGTCAAGAAACTTGAAGATAGGTCAACAGATATCTTCTGCAGTTAGCAAGAACAGATACCAAGCACAAATACAGGCTGGAACCGACTAGCTGAGTAGCAGGCCTTATGTAAATACCTGGAAGTGGCAGTGAAAGCCAAGTGAAATATAAGCCAGCATTGCAGTCACATCACAAATAAGAGAAATTGTACAATGCCTATTAGGAGGAGCCTAGGCAGCAGATCAGGGGAAGTTACTCTGCATTGGTTCTTGGCCCCTGTGAGGCTACACCTAAAATGCTGTGTCAGTTTTTGGTTCCAGATCAAGAGGGGTAAGGAGAAAGAGTGTCAAACAGAGGCTACCAGTATAGTTAGGAGCCTTCAAGAAGCTGAGAGAGACAGGCTTGTTCAGTGTGATGTGGAGGTTGTCTGACAACAACCTACAACTGCCGGAAGGGAATTTATTATTTGATGGAGCCATTTGCTTCCATTAGAAGCAAACAACATCAAAAGGAGCAATGCACACTTACTCCAGCAGGGAGTTCAGATTAAATGTTGGGGGAAAATTTTTAAAAAAACATAATTAGTGCAGCACTGGAATAGTGAGAGGTTATAGGATCTCCTCCTGTGGAGGTTTTCATGACTTGACAAGGCAAAGTCTTGCCTTACCTGATCTGCAGCTGGTGATAATTTTGTTTTGAGGGAGAGACTGAACTAGATGACTTCCAGAGGGATCTTCAACAAACATTCTCTGAATCAATGACACTACTTCAAGGTTAACTGTACAATTTTCTTCACAGACGTGTGTTGTTTGATTTCCACTGCATCAAAATGGACTACTTTAGATGAAGCTCAGAAGCTACTCTCAGAGTGTTACTTTAGATCTCCTTTGCCTTAAAGGAAAGACTAGCAAGGAAATTATGCTTTTGTAACTTGTCAGAAGACCTATAGCTTAGGATAAAACCTATTTTCATGTTGGTTTGTTCTGTATCACCTTTGCCAGGAAGAAGCGCATATTTTGTTGTGCAGCGTCACTTCATTTGAGAGGATAGTCTTGAGTTAGTAGCAGCAGTGAAGGTCAGGACATTAGGGAGAAGAATTAATTGCGTGCTATAAACAACCCAATATACTTCATTCTGCACTGGGGCTTTTATCAGCTCTTGTTTTGTCAGAAATCAATCCATCCCTTCACAGTTTATTTGTTCATAAAAAATTAGAGCTTGCAGTAGTAAATATGGAAACTATAGCTATAATTCATTGTTTCTTTTATCTCTGGTAAGTTTGCATTATTCACAATAGAAGCACCATGTATCTCTCATTTTACCAGAGAATATTACATTTATTTCTATAAGCCGTTTATACAGATAAACTTACAAAACTGATTCCACAGACATACCTGGAATAACTTCCCAGTGCAGTTATGCAGAAGACTATTGGTCATTTATAACTTGCATAGCTTCATCTAGCTCAGAAACAAACCTTAACTATGTGGAAGCCTCTTTCTTTTCAGGTTTTACAATGTAACAGGGTTATATTCTCTCTGTTCGAAAATGCTAACGGCCTGTCTTCAGGGTGTAATTTCCTTGAGCTACAATCAAAAACCCATGCATAGCTATAACACAGATTTTTGACAGCAGTCTTCAGTTTTTCTTTCATAGTCATCTAAGTTCAAAACTCAAATAAGAATGTGTGATTAATGCCAGGAAAAAAAAAATAAATATTCAAGCCATCCTCACACTCCACAAAAGGACTTTTCAGAAGGCTGTTGTTCACCTGACATGATAGGAAATGTCTGGTGCTCCAGAAATGTGGGGAAAAGGTCAGACCCATGCTCTAAGACAGATACAGGACCAGAAAAGAAGAACAAATAGAACAGAAGGAGGAAGAACAGAGAAAGGCATAAAAATTCAAAGACAGATCTCTCTGGGACTAAGCTTTGCCTGGCACAGTGGTGGGGGTAAGGCCTGGCGGTACAGATGCTGCCTCCCCAGCTGACAAGACTGATCAAGTGGGCTACCCAGACTTCCCTTTCCTGGACATAGAATCTCATGGACCCACAGGCAAAACACAGCCAAATTGCCATGACCTGGGCAGAGGGGAAGGAGCATGAGAGAGAGAAGGGCAAGCAGCCAGCACGTTCTCAGCTACCTCCCATGTACCTCCCTCTGGCCCCCAGCTTGGTCCAAGGCCTGCTGGACCCAGGCCAGGGGAATGTACCAGGAGCAGAGGGGAGTGCTGGCTGCAAGTGGTCTTCTTCTGAGTGCATGTGAGTTGGGGGGGAAAATGTCTCTGAAAACCTGGTATACCCGTTACCAATGTTTTCTCACCTGTCTCTGGCTGCCACTTTCTTTGTTACTTCTTTCTGTCTCATTTGATACCTGCTACTAGCTCTTTTTTTTCTGTCTTGATATCTTTTTTTCTATTTGGAGGTTATTAAAATTTAGTCCTTTCTTTCAGAGCGTAGCCCTCTTTGCCCTGTCATGAAATAAAACCATGTTGAACAGAAAGGTTTTACCTGGAGCTCAGACAGGAATTAAACACACCAGTTTTAACAAGAAAATACATAAACATTCCCAGTCTTCTTGTACTACCAACGTGAGCTTCCTTATTCATGTTAAGATACTAACAACCTGTTTTCAAGGTAGATTACATACTGCTTGGCAACTTTTATGTATGAAATGTTTTTCAGCACTGTGAAATACCTCTCAAAAACAGCATCAAGTCTAGTCCTCTTACAGTCCTTGCTACCTAACCACCTACTTTTCCTTGCAGTTAATGCATCTAAATAAATGCTTTAAATTGTATTAAATATGTATTATTTATGTACAGTTACAAGGGAGCACAAAAAAGTTCTAACTTTGTCAGTGTGTTGCTGCTGATTTAATCAGTGTGTATTTGCAAACCAGTAAAGCACATACAGTGTTTTCCTTCTGCCCTCTGCTTGCTCTCCATGTCGATTGACAACATGGATAATGCTGGAACATCTAATTCTCTGCTTGTAGTACTTAATACTCTTGCCAGAGCACTCGTTACTAGAAAGAAACTGAGGATCAAACTCATCCTAAAAGTAGTCCAGTGTAGTACTGAGTGAAGTCAACAAGAGTTGTGCCTCCCTGTACCGGGGTTGTATCTTTCACTGAAACCATCTCCAATGCAAAGATGCCTTGCTATGTTTATTCCACATCCTCTGTAATCAGGAGAGAATAAGACACAAAAGGTCTACACTGTTGTTTTAATGTCTACCAATAACAAGGTTGGAGATTCACAGCATCTGAAACCAATCAGTTCAGCAAAGTGCTCTGCAGCTGCACGAAATACTCCATCTTAGTATAGTATCCAATGGTGCGTTACAGGGGATCTTTCAATATGGTCTTCTAGGCTGTGCTAGCAAATGTAGTAATATGCACTCTTGCCTTACTTGCTGACTTGCTTAAAAAAATAAATACATTTCTCATATGGCTATATTATGGAATTTTCTACACCATTAAATAAAATGTTGCTCTCGTTTATTGGCATTTTCCAAGAGAAAAAATTTCTTAAACTAACTGAGGTTTTTTGGACATTCTGCTTGTGCACACCATATTTTTTTCTCCAACACATATAATATTTCTGCTGTTGTGCCAGCAACTCATCTAAGGTAGAAAATCAGCAGCCTCTTCATCTCTCACCATAATAAATCAGGAGTCATTCTTCTGAAGTCAATGGAGTTAGACGAGCATACAGGAAGACAAAATTATGTTCTGCCTGATCAGCCATGTAAAAGAAAACAAGGTACAACCTTTACTACAAACAACGAAGCTACAGAAACAACTTCTTTCCTTATTATGCTTTTTAATGTAGTTTGAGTGACAGAGAGTGGGACACATAATATCAGCAACACTTCAGGAGTATTTAAGAAAAACAGTTGCATGTGCATTTTTTTTCAGCAACAACCATGAGAAAGAAATTCTTTGAACCAATAGTATTTCTTTGTTCATGTATTATGCACACACCTGTGTATTCACATGGGTTAACAACAGGGCAAAAGGAGCCTTAGTGCAAATGTGATAGCCAGAGTAAAGCAAATACAAAGGAAAGTTATACTGAAAGACAGACAGAAAGGTTTAATGTTAGCCATTGGAGCTACTGGAACTGATACTTTGAGCTAGGGTTTCTTAACATTAAGGCTTCCTTCTCTGTCTTCCTGAAAAGGCTGTTACATAAGTCTGGTTATTGGGTTAGACTAATTTAAAATACAGCCTTGTGTCACCTATTAAGCTAACAGATGTGGATCCATAGGTGGATGAATTACTACTATTTTCAAAAATGCTTGGCTCATGTAAAGGTATTGAGGTGCTATATGATGCTTAGAATTTTTTATTTCCCCATTGCCAATATCCACAGGAGATATTCTTTGCTAGGCGCTAACTTGCTTGGCCTTTTTGTCTCAGTCAGAAATTTTCTATTAAAAATAAAAAATGATCCTAACAGAGAGATACCAAACATCAATCGTTTAATCTCTTGGGTCCTTCAACCAATTTGAAAGTCAGCACTGGAGGAAGAAATTTTTTATGTTTGTTTCTGTCTGATCTCTTACAGTTGTTTAAATTGGATCAGCACACAGAAATTTTAAATTAACTGAAAAGTAAAACAACCCTTTGCGAAAATATGCTTGTGTAAAAAAATAAAATCTGTATTAAAAAATGCTATGGGCTATAGAAAGGTGTCCTTACCACACAATAATACAGAGATACATATTATACAACAAAAAAAAATCCCTGTCTGTGAATTCCGGCTTCAAAAGGTCTGAATCTCAACTATTCTAGAGGTTATTAAGATATTTTTGGTGAAAAAGATCCACTTTTGGTCCTGTGCAACCCTGTTTGAGATACAGATAAATCATGCACACCTACACAGTTCAAGCTATGTGTATGCATGTGCACAAGAACATCTGTGCACATACTGAGATTTGCACATGCTATAATATAGTATGGTATGTGACAGGCCATTCAGAAAGATAACACAGAACAATCTGTTCTTAAATGTGTTTGATCAAATTATTATAAAGAGCTGCTAGGGTTTGGGCACTGATTTCTGACCAAAATAAAATTTCCAACACAGACCTCACTAGTTTTGGGGAAAAAACCCAACCAACAAACAGAAAACCATCTGCTGAGTGAAGATTTCGTGTTTTAGAATCAAAATTTCTTATAGTTCTTCAAGAGGAGGTAGAACTCAGAATGATTTTATTAGTATTTAGAAATACCACAGGGAAAATGTCAGATTTACAGGTGATCTCAGAGAAACAAGTCCAGTGTGACTGTGTTGCTGCATACATCAACATAAAACTCATTTGCTCAATGCTGCTGTTATTCCTTTGAAGTCTGATAGTTCAGCTTTGTATTTTGTTTAGGATAAAAGTAACCTGAAGTTACTCTGATAGCCTGCTAAAATTACATGTGGAACATTAATTTTAAAATATGAAAATCTCAGGGCTGCAGACATTTGTATCAGTGTAGCCAACTGCAGGGAAGTCACACGATAACATGAGGTTTTGTCATTGCTATAAAATGTTATAATCCTGTAAAACTAATGAAATATTGACAAGGAGTTAATACAAAATATAAACATGCTGAACAGTGCAGCAAAGATCACATCAAGTGAAGAACAGTACATGACTGCTCTTCAGTGAACACAGTGGTATTATGGAATAAAAAGGTACTTTGCGTATTCTAAAGTGCAGCTTCACTTGAGCACTTCACAGAAACACAACCTGCCAAATAATTTGCTAGGTAACTGTACTGAGATTCCCAGCTCCCAGCCTCTCTAGAAACTGTAAAAGAGCAAGACCAGAAAACAATCAGAAAACTTAATTGGATCCCCTGGATTTGCTAAGCACAGTAGTCCTTGAAGCAACAAAACAATAAACAAGCCAAGCTTTCTGCAAGCTGTATGCTGTATGGCAGGAGTCTTCCTTGGACACCTGATGAAAAAAAAAAATTAGAAATTCTATTTCAAATTGTGGCTTGTGACATAGCAGCTTTCGTATTTTTCTCCTTTGCTTTTGATTTTCACTTTCAGAGAGGACAATTAAGAGTCATCTGTAGTGTATTAAATACTAATTTTGAGATAGTCAGTGCTGTTTGTTTCAGTGTTTGCAAAGTTCTAAGAAAAGAAAAACTATTCATCTTTTTCATTTCCTTGAGGATTTTGGAGGCTTCCTCAGCAGTAGAGCTCCATAAAGAACTCTATGGTAGAAATTAAGAGATAATGAGTAAGGGCAAGATTTGGCATTATACATTTGTTAATCCAGTGTTCTATCAAGCAGGCCCTTCTAGAGCTCTGTGAAAGGAAGTTCAGTAGAGAGCAAATGGTGTGTGTCATCTTGGGTAGCCTGGATTTGCTATGCCAGCTCCTCTATTTCATAGAATCATAGAATGGTTTGGGTTGGAAGGGACCTTAGAGATCATCTAGTTCCAACCCCCCTGTCATGGGCAGGGACACTTCCCCCTAGACCAGGTTGCTTAAAGCCACATAAAGCCTGGCCTTGAACACCTGGGGGGGGAGGGGGAGGGTGTTGCTCCACAGCTTTCCTGGGCAACCTGTTTCAACTTCTCACCACCGTCACAGTAAAGAATTTCTTCTTAATATCTAGTCTAAATCTGCCCTCTTCCGGTCTAAATTCATTACCCCTTGTCCTTCTGCTACATGCCCTTGTAGAAAGTCCTGCCTCATCTCTCCTGTAGGCCCTTTGTTTACTTTAGTTTCTGGAGACAGTAAATCGTTAGTTAACACTATTATTTCCCTCTTGCAGGGTTGCAAAGAATCTCTCTGAAGTGACCTTATGTTTCACAGGAATGAAGAGTAAGTTCATGTTCAGCATACATCACTATGCTCAACACACAACAGTATGCTCAAGTTCAAGAATTTCACCAAAATCAGTTTTCTTCTTTCCTTCTTTTTTTTTTTTTTTTTGAGAAATAAATACCTCCTGCTACAAAGGGGAGCTGAAAGGAGAAAGACGTGGGACCTCTAGGACTTTGCTGAAATGTTTAGATGCCAAACACTTCTGACTGGTTGGCAGTAGAAGACCTCCAGCAGAGTTGTGCCAGAACCCAAGAACTGTTCCTGCCCCAGGTCCTCATGCATCAGGCAAACACAGGGCTCACCCCAGAGTTCTCAGTATAGAGGAGTCTTTCAAGCCTGTTGGTGGATTCACTGCCAAGACTTCAGCTAAAACAGCTGATTATTTGGGAACTGTGGCCAAAGTCCTTTCAAAATATTACTCCTGGTTTCCCTGACTGCGCTTCACAGTCAACACACCCCGGCTGCAGAGATTTAATTTTTTGGACTTTAGCTTGGGCCAATGAAGCTTAGCAATTTCTCTTAATAATCATGTTCCCTTCTTTCCCAACAACTGCTCTACAGACCATCCTTGTCAGTCCTCAGCATAGTAAGGAAAAAAAAAATAAAAGAGAAAAAGAAAAAAAGAAAATAAAAGAGGAATAGAGCCCCCACACAAGGCACATCTATGTCAGAAAACTCTTGTTAGTGATTTCTGAACCACTTTTGTTACTGAAATTTAAAGCAAGAATAACAAAACCCTACTATAAAGGAGGACTGAAACATTGTTTCTCCCTTTTACCCCTTTGTATTATCATGTCACTCTGATTCAACTAAAGCTGCACAGAGGGAGGAAAGCACGGTCTCAATCCCTCTGATTTTTGTAGCAGACCTAATTTTAGAATCTGTTGTGTCAAGTGTTTCTAAACCTGTCATTTTAATTTGGCAGGTGCAGGTTAATGGAGACCTACTGAAAGCAGGGTGGAAATCTATCTTGGTAGACGAACATAATTCATGACTTTCATAGTGTGGCAGTAAAGTAATAGATAAATGTCTCTTCCTTGAAGTTGTAGCAGGAAGCTACAGACAAAGGTACCTTTTTAAGAAAAATAAAAGACACTAAAAAAGAAAACGTAATGGCAATGGAAAGAAAAAAATGCTGCTATGTTAGATGGCCCCTTATCTTCAAATTCTGAAGTGGCAGCTGCAAAAGTATCAAGATGGGTAGGGCAGCAGAAGGCAGAGGCTTAGGCACAAAAAGCTTTAAATGGAAGCAGAACACTTCAGGCACCATGATACAAATCAGCTGTGGCAGAAAGAAGCCTTTAAAAAATAATTTAATTTTTGTTAAATAAATTATAAGAATTATTACAATATTACTTAGGTCACTTCAGCCCCAGACTCTCAGTGAGTCAGGAGCCCGGAAAATGCTGTCCTGACTTGACCCTGGTCCATTTAGGTAACTTAATACATAAATGTAATATAGAGAGATGAGGGATATTCAACTTTCTAACTACATTACATTAATTCTATAGTGATTTTCATTCTGGTAAAAAAATGTATGAGTGAAAGTTCACAGCAACACACCTCAGGTAAAAGAATCCTAAAAGCCTTGGGTCCTATTTGGAAAGTTCGGATCCCATCTGTCTCTCTAGGATCTTGGGGGTGGGGGGGCAGGGGTTGGCAGGGAGGGGAGAGAACCTCCCCTCAGGGCTTCATGCAGGTCCTCTGAATTACTGCTTGGAGACTGAGAGTCCTAGCACTTCCCCTTGCCTCTCACAAGGAACTAGGAAGAATTTAAAGACTTAAATTCTGAAGACAGCAGCTTTCCAAGAGCTCCCCTCTTTGTGATAAGGTGTACAAAAAGTACAGCCATTGTCTGAAAGGATATTTGTGCAGTCAGATAAAAAAATGCATAGACTTCTAACTTGCTTGTGAAAATGCAAGGAAATGGGCTATTCTTCAGTTTTTAGTGGTGCACTCTGTAAGTTCACCTGGAAAATAATGTGTGGAGACCTACAGAGGAGTCACCCTGTATACACCCAGGACTTGTCAGAAGCAGCTACAATCCATGATGTATGTCTGACAGCCACCTACAGCAGGGTAGAGAAGAAGGGAAGGGAAGAACCTACCTCCTATACTAGTGCCATGCCAAATTGCACTACTAAATACCATAAAAGTCAGGCCCTTTAATTTTTCTAAGAATGAAGAAAAAGTGCTTATACTTACAAAACTTCTTCCTGACTGGATTTTTGCTTAAAGAAGATTATTTACATGACTTCTGCAAGCCAGCAAGGAAGCAAGTGTGACCAGCACAGCACCCCTCTGGAAACTTGAGTCATTAGGCCCCAGATGTGTGTTTGTCAATGCTGGCCCTGTGTAGCTTTCCTTTATCACAAAAGGGCATCTCAGTTATAAATGTTGTTCCTCATATACCCCAAACTGAGGACCTGTAGAGCACTGTGACAAAAACAAAACAAAACAAAAAACAAAACAAAAAACAAAACAAAACAAAAAACCAAACCAAAATAAACCAAAACAAAAAACAAAACTGCAGAAGAGAAGTGAAATTTAGGTTTACCAATCTTTCTGCTTTTGGCAGTCAGCTGGCCTCCATCCATGTTAATAGTTCTCCATCTGGCCTCCCCATACCTGGGAAACTCCAGAAATCCTGGACAAGCCCTGGGGCAGGGTGATTGCATGCAGTGAGATAATAGGTAATATGTATGAAATGGTTTAATCAGATCTATGACTTTTAGACAATTATTCGTCTGCTTATCATGAAAGACTGTGTTTAGACTTCAGAAAATTGTGAACAACTTTAGTTTTTCAGGGCCCTGGGTGTGAACTGGCCCTGCTACTCATGGAATCAGCATCTGCTCAGTGTAAGGTGCTTCTAGCATGTCAAGTGACAAAACCAATCAGTGAAAGAAACTTGGCTCATTAATAGAAGTTACATGCTCATGAATAATGTTTGGGCAATATTTTGGTATATAAGTCACATTCATCCTGTGTTTGGCTCAGAATTCATTGGAATATCTCTAGCTGATAGTCTGAATCATAGAATTAAAAAGCAAAGGGCTGGAGGGTCCTCACGAGGTCATCTTTCCACCCCCTGTGCCCTTAGGCTGAAACCCCAGGGGTGCTAAGCATTCAGGAGTGATTATCTCCGATTCTGTGAGAAGTTTGCCTTTCAGACATGCTAAAGGGCAAAGGCCACTAAGAACAACTCTGATCCATTGTACCCTGCTTGAGACATTCACTGTTGTGGGTGAAGGGTCAGGGTCTATCCAGATTATTTTCCATTGTTGCCTAAAAAGGGAAGGCCTCTCTGAATACTGAGAAATCGCTTTAAAACCTTGATTTAACAGCACAGGATTTGCTATGCCAGATCATGGCACCAGCTCCACTGTGAGAGGTTTCCCTCCTCATCTGACAACCCACACTAGAGCCTTCAAAAAGAGCTCCATGCACCTGTGTGCAAGCAGGGGAGACACCCCAAGTGAATTGAATGTAAAAGAGCGTGTCTTGTGGCTCACAGAGCTTCTAGACTATACTTACTGCTGTTCTGATTTGCAAACCTATAAATATTGTGAGCTGTCAGAAGTTTATAAAGATCATTCAAATATCCAGAGAAGTTACAGGCACTTACCACATCAATGAACTCCACAGACTGGCTGCTCACCAGGGGAATGAAGATTTCCTTGTTTGTGTTCTGAGTGTACTTGTACTTCCTTTTAAGCTATCTTGCTGTGGGGCAAAGGTAAGGAAAGGTGTTTGTAGTTTTACTATAATTTGCATAAGTGCCTTGCATTTATTTGAAAATCTCCTTCACATTTTTACTATTGTTTCTTTGTGCCTCCTTAAACAATCTTATTCTGTGCAACTTTTTCTCTTGTCTTACCATCCCTTTAACAGTTTTCACTGTCCCCCAGGTTTTATGCAACTCCTGCTATTGCTCCCTTTTGTAACGGATTTTACTAGCGTCTGCAGGCCAGATGCAACACAGCTCTTAACTGCTGTGAGTTCTGAGTCAGAACTGCACATTTCCTTCAAAAACTCACAGCTTCCAAAATATAAGTAGGAGTTAAAGGAAGAAAAAAAATTTAACCCAGAAGTGATCCTAAGCCATGAAAATTGTCAGCAGCTACACTTCCTCTAAAAATTAATCAGGACAGCACATGGGGTTGCTTGAGTCCCTGAAATCAGTGTGACTCTTCAGGGTCCTTGGGCGGAGTTAGCACAAGCTACCAGTTCCAGTTCCTTACACAAGCTCTAGTTCCCGAAAGGTCATTAATCCCTCTGTGAATACGTGAACTGAGATACGTCCTCCACAGCTAGACAAAGGTGAAAAGTAACCTTTTCTCCACATTGATGTGATATTTATAATACTAGTTTCCATCTCTTTCAGAGACACAAGTGTCTTGACTGTCAGTGGTTGTTACAGTCCAGGTAAGGACATCTCAACCATGATTGCATAGTGTCTTTCAAATTCAAAGCTCATCAGCAGGTTAAGGTTATCTTGATAAGGTTACCTTAACAGATACTTAGGGGGCAATTCCACAGGAGAGACAGGAGCACATATCAGTTTTTCAGAACCTTAGCCCAGGTATTTTATTGGGTTAAATCCTGTTTTACAAGCTTGAATTAAATGCAGGAGAAGAATTAGGAACCGAGAATTGGATCTAGAACTGTGAGAAAGATTTGCTTAAGTGACACAGGAAATGCTGAAGAAGATTTCAGGGACCTGGGTCCATTTAAGATTGGTCCTGAAGTCTCTTTCAAAGTCTCCTAGCATGGTCCACACATCCTAATAAAATATGGTCTGAGCCATGTAAAGCAGACAGTCTGAATTTCGAAGTTGCCAGATTTTGAATCTTCACATAAAATTCTCTTAATGTATTTTAAAGTAAGCTATATTTATTGAAGAGATGAAATTGCTCCTTCATAAATTTATGGCATATTAAGCCATATTTGCATTTTTTTAAAATTTCCCACTAAATTGAACCTTATTCTTTTTCTATGTACTAGAATATATGTTAACTAAAATAATAAGTAACTCTATGTTTTAATTAGTTTTCTTTAGAAAAATGCATTGCTCAATGCATCATATCTAAATTGTATTTTTTTGTATTAAAACACTTTATTACCATTAACAAATTTTTTATTGCCCTTTCATGGCAGAGTTCCATGGAACATTGTAATCATTGCATTGTTATTTTCTGAACATTCATAGCAATCCAGGATTTATAGTTTAAATATGCAAGTAATCTCTATGGTTAGTTAATGGACAGTCTTTTTAATAGAGGACCTGATCAAACTCCAATAGAAATCAGTAAACCTGTACTTCTCCACTGCATACATTATGACCGGAAGAATTAAAAAAGCTATTGAGCTGATAAAAAAAAACTAATAAAGAGGTCTGGGGAAAATCTGCTGTTTTGAACTGGACTTAAAGCACCAGCAATTTGGCATCCTGAAAGGTTGTTTCATCTTTGAGTGCTGCTATTTCCACATAGGAGAATTGACACTCAAAGACGTCTAGTCTGAGTAACAGGAAAGCATGGCACAGTGAGCCATGGAATCCTGATCTCCTAATTGCCCAGCTCCATTTCAAGCCCATGTGCCAAGTCTTTCCTCCAGAAGCCAAGACTTAGGGAGGATGCACAGCACAGAAGGTTTCTGAGTTTATCTGCTGAAGAGCAGCTCAGGAGTTGTCCTCTTTTGTCCAGGAAAGCAGTTAGGGACAGTTGTACTTCTTCTCCTCCTGAACACCACCAGAGTTACAGCTTTTCTAGACTAGCAGCTCAATATCCCATTGGAGAGTGTACAAATTAGGCTTCAGACTCATTTGAACTCACTAGTTCATTACGCTGTCCTAGAGTAATAGATGGAATAGCAGGTTCATGTTTAGTGGGTTAGGTGGTGTTGGGTTTGATGATCCTTGAGGTCTTTTCCAACCTTACTGATTCTATGATTCTATCATCCACTCCTGATAAGAGTGCTTGGGATATCCCAGAGGAGCAGAACAGTAACAAGTAACAGCTACAGTATTTTAAACAGTTGTCATAATGACAAAAACATGAAATTATTGCAGAAAGATGTCTACAAACTAAACTCTATTTTTCTCCAAATCTGGCTGATTTTGGCAGGAAAAAACCAAAACCAAAAGACCCCCCCAAAAACCCAACTCAAACCAAAGCACCTCCAAAAGGCTGTGAAAGAACTGAAAGATAATAACACAGCAATCATAATAATTCTCCAGAATCTCAAAGCTTGGCATCATTAAATATTTATAAATCTAACTTCAGAACAAATTTTGGGAGTGTGAGCTAATATTGCTGATATGCAAACTCATACAGAGAGAGCTCTCAGGATTTACACAGTAAGTCAGTGGAAATTCTGGGGAAAAGATTCAAGATATTGGAAATTCTGGGGAAAAAAGCCAAACTATTTTGATTTATAGTGGTTCTTCTCAAGCTACAGAACTGTGCTTCAGTCATTTTAACATGTTGTAGGTTCACTGCTTCCTTCTCTCCATGCTGATATTCTATAAAAGTCATCCCTTGTTCCCCTGCACCCACTTTTCAGTGTTGTAACCCTTCTTAAAATACCAATTGCAGATTTTCTCAATTTTTCTGCTTTCCTCCCATTCGTTATCTGATCTGTGGAAGGCAAAATGCATATTTATATTTTTATAACAAGCTTTCAGTATATAATCAGACTAATTTTCTTCTTTTCTCTACCTCTTTTGTATTAAGGATGTTTGTATTTTAACAATTAATAGAAGCAAAAATTTTTATGATAGTGCCTAGGATCATGTTTTCAACTTTTAAAATTCTCACTATATACGTACAGATCATATTACCTCTGGGAAAGCTTTTAATAATCTCAACATCAGAGCTGTTTCGACAAATCTACTGTAATAATGAAAAGACATCACATTTTGCTTTCAGTAAATTTACTATTCTTTGATAAGGTTGCAAACAACTGGGAAGTAATTGATCTGTAATTAGTGAGGCAACTGCACAAGACAGACCGCACTGGGATTTCACCATTTATCTGCCCAGTGCTGTGCATCCTGCTCTATAATATTAAATTATTTAGCTTCTCTCTTCAAATACAAATGGTTTTATGTAGTCTCCATTACTTTAGGAACTCTCTGAAGATGAGAATAACATTTAAATTTCTGTTTATCTGTCACCAGTAGAATTGTTGCTGGAGAGATCACACATGCCTTGCCATGTCCTTACTTAAGCAAGCCATTGTCTGCCCATGCCTGTGAAGGGGCGCTATGAAAGATCCTTTGATCTGCACCCAATTTGCCCTATTTATCACTTGGCTGCACTAAGCCTCCTGAAATATGTGATTGCCATAGCTGAATTCTTCAAGAGCTGTGGTAACTAAAGGGCACAAGTTTAGCACACTGTGGTATGTCCATCATCTACATCACAGTTTCCAATTACTCAGTCTCTGTCTGCCACCCTTTCCAAGACTATGGCTGCAGGCCATCACATGAGTCCACAATGAAAACAGTGGCTTTTTGACACAGTTTTTTATAGTGTGACATTTTAGGGGCATGTGAAGGGGCATATGCAGCGTATGATTTCTTTTCAGTGCTGTGTTCCTTCTTAACTGTGAAGACTGGGAAGAAGGAGGTAGCATGGGTGTTCACTGACCTGGGAAAAGAAGTGGCCATCATTTAATTATACAATTGAAGACATGATTTCCTCAACAGATGACAAAGAGAAAGATGGCAATACCCTTTCGTTGCTCAGCTTCATTTTCTTTTCATTAATAGTTACATTAATCAGTTCACCAAGAAGTCAAAAGAAGAGCCTGTCACTTGAACTCAGAAGTGTCAGGACAGTTACATATTAGTTTATATCTAGTCTCTGAATCTTTATTAATTTCTTTTTATAACTGAGAGAGGAAAGTTAACAAAACAGAATACCAAGTGAAGATGCTTCAATGCTGTTGTATATAGTGGCATGATAAGATTTTAGATATGAGTTTCTGTACCATTTCTTATGCATTCTGTCTGGCTTTTTTTTTCCACAGCTGTATAACCAGGCAGGTTTTTGAGATGAGCAAACTGATGTGCCATGTTCTTATTGTAAAACATAACAATTAGCACAAGTGCTTCAAAAATTCCTCTCAGTATGTATTTTCTACTAGCTAATTTCATTTGTTTATTACCTTAGCTTTGTTGTGTCTTCTGAAGTTCTCACAGTGCCATCTATACCAATGAAAATGCCTCAACATTCTTGCTTATTCTTTCACTCTGTGTCACTAATATATGTACACCACCAGTCCTATATCAGCACTTTAGACCATGTGTTGGTAATGGTCCGTTTCTATGGTATGTATGCTTTACTTTTCATGCTTTTGGTATTTAGTGCTCTAGGTAACTCTTTTTGTAGCAAACCCCTTGAGATTCACGTCTTTTTTTATACTACAGTTGGAGAGTGGCTAGTTGAGCAATAGAACGTGGGCAGTGTTTTTCCCTTCCTTCCACTGGTAGCATGTGTTTCAATGATTTGCAGGTTTCCCCACAGCCTGTTTTCTAGTAAAAATTGCATGTGATGAGAAATAGACATTTTCCCAAGTGCCTCACCAGATCTCTGTCGTGCAGAGCTTCACAGATGGTGCTCAGCCTGGTGCCAGGTTTTCCATGAATGGAAGCGGATAAGTAGGCTTTGAGTACAAAATGTCTGCAAACTGCTCCTAATCTCCGGCAGTACTGAAGTATGTTTTTCAATGGTTCCCCTGAACTGCTGACAGGAATTTTGACTGGGAAGTATTCTTGACATATGTTAAATTAAGTAAAGTCCTTGACTCTAAATACATCAATTTACGTATTTTACTTACTCAAATATTTAACATTTTCTCTGCCCATAATACCTGCAAATCTCCCTTGCTCTGATCCTAATCTTCCTTTTTAATCTCTTAGCTAAGCAGGAATTACAGATTACAAATTCATGCATTAGTTTGCTCACTTGAACTGCGCTATAAAGCAAGAAGCAAGAGCTATAGCTGTGGGAGACTGATGTTTTGTACTTGCCAAGATCTACCATGTTACAAGTCACAGGTAGTGTGGTATATCCCAGAGAAAAGCATTCCCATGATTTTTCACTCATCTGAGCTCACTGTGAAATGGTAAGATGACAAGTTGGAGCTTTTTTAAGCAAGTCTCCCCACACAGAGCAGTATAGCAGAGGTACTTTGAGAGCCTCAGAGTTAGTGAGATTTAATTTGAAATTAACTTGAAATATATTAGTGAGAAAGAAAAAAGGAAATGAAAAGAATCTGTAATGGCATATGTTGTAAATCTCTTAGTAGACCCAAGATGCTTAGAACATGGAATTAGGAGCAGGAGGGAAAAAAAGCACTAAGGCCTGACCAGTTTAAGCTGTTTTACCCTTTGCTGTCCACTCTAAGTTTAGTTGTGCTCAACCATACTTCAGATCCAGTTGCACAAAGGGTCTGCCCTTATTTGACTTCTCCAAGGCTCTGCTCCTCAGACTCAAACAGAAATTGTAGAAATCAAACAGAAGCTGAACCTCATTATGATACACTAATGGGGAACTGGCAAAATGCCTCTGAACACACAACTAAATGGCAGGATGGCAAAAGGCAAGCAAAGAAGAGTGGACAATGATCCTGGGCCCCAATATTGATATGTTGCATAGGCTTTGTGGGTGGCTGTTAAGGTTGCCCTCACGCTCACTCACTCCCCTTGGCTTGCGCAGGGACTGTGAGGAGCTGCCTCCTCTGCCCTACGCTTGGGTTTCTTTTTAACAGTGAAGCCTTTCTGACAGAAATTTTCATGCATTTGCCACGTAGTTTCCAGTGTGTGTACATAAGCCAGCAAGTACATTTAAAGCTGCCAGGCCTGATCTCGGGTCTGTTCCAAGAGGTGGGTGTTGGTGTAAAAAAAAGTCTTCTGTGTATTTTTTCAGAAGTATGATAAGAAAAAACAGGTGTATAAATATGCAAATATTAGCAGTTGACTCAGGAGGTTGATAGTGACAGTTAGTTTACTGATTTAAATCCATTCTGTTCAAATGACCCAACTTAACTACTAAGTGACTGATGGGCTGGGTGTCTTGGTGCCTTTGGTCCAGAACAGGAGAGACAAGTATCCTGCCCCCAAAATCCCCCTGCTGACACTGTGGTCTGGCAGAGAAGGGAGACTCTCACAGAGATTCTATATAATTTCCCACGCACACACTTGGCAAGATGCCTGCTAAGTAAGCCCATGAGGTGTGCATGTGTGTGTGTCTCCAGGGCACTGCAGAGCATGTGCCACAGCAGGACGGGCAGGACAGTGTGACCCTGCAGCCCAGGCAGGAGAGGACAACTCTCCTGGGATGGAGAGAGAGGAAGGGGGCACCATCAACTCCAAGCCAGACAAAGGGGCACCTTGAGCTATCCTTGATCATTGAGTAAGAGCAAATTTGAAGAAAGAGTGAAGGTAAAGTTAAACACAAATTATTTCCATAAACAAAAGTGAATAGAAATGGGCTAAATCCTGATGTATTGACACAATGGTTATGTAGTGGAATGGAAAAACATGAAAGCCCTACACATGCACACATATGTATAGCCTGCCAAAACAAGAAGTGATCAAAGCAAAAAGAAGCAAACATGAACCAATTTTTAGCAAGAGAAAAGCGTAGCCAAGTTCACTGATCTTTATTTTAATTTTCTTTAGTTCTCAGCCTTATGAGGAGTGCAGGAAATGGAACGTGCTAATCCCAGCTGGTACCATCTCCAAGAAAGGTGCAAAATCTCCCTAAACTAGAGAAAATTGAAGGTAGTCAGAAGCCTGTTTAATCTGCGCCCCTTTCCTCTCCTCCCCCGGTGTCCTTCCAAATAAAGCTCTCCTGATGCTCTGCCAGAGGCCACCAAATGAGTCAACAAGGAACTTGCAGGGCGGCAGAGCGCTTGTTTTTTAAAAATACATTAATACATCTCATAGAAAGATGACTTCAATGAGATGAGATTTTATTTGAAACACTGGGGGATGTTTTTTCACATGGCAATGAAGAGCTGCTGATTTTTTTTTGCTGTTGCTCCATTTCCAGTACCTCTGTTTATTGCCGCATCATTTGATAGCACCCAGCAGAACAATAGGAGAATATTGCTAGGGAGTGCACTGGCAGGGGGTTTAAACTGACTTCTGGAGGTCTATATTTGTTTTTATCTCGCGATGTTTTCAGCTTGCTGCTACATAAATATGAACACTGAGGGCAGAATTTGAAATTTTTGCTTTATTATTGTTACTTCGCATTTACAGAGCCATTTTCATCCCAAAGTATAAGGCAGTGAAGACTTATGATGTAGGCAATTTTACACCTATTTTACAAACAAGTGGACTATGTCAGGAAGATAGACAAAACCCAAGCCAAGGACATAACGTAGACTTGCCAGCATCTCTTTTTCAGCTCCAGTCAGTACAATAAGAGTATGAACTTTGGTCTTTCATCACAGAAGACGTAACCTAAACTCCTCCCTGCTCATGTTGGTGGGAGTTTTACTGCTGACTTTTGTGGGACAAGGATTTCATCAAGGGTCAGTGATACACAAGACTGTGAAATTGACTGTTAACTTGGGTTGACAGCAGAGCAATGCCATACCTGTGCCACCTGCCAGCCCTAAAGCTGACTCATGGATGCATGTACTGTGCTTGACATAGTCCCCTAATGAAGACCCAGTTATTTAACCTTTTTCTGTTTTCCCAAACATTCTTGCAGACAAGCCTTTTCTTTTAAGGTCCCATCAAAGCTGAAGGCCTGTGATGTGTAGCAGGCCATTGAGTTGTGTTTTGTTGTGACCTGACTTGGCCCACACAGAGATTACCCAGTGGATTTTACAAAATGCAGTGATGAACCCTCTACAAAACCCAAGGATACACATACATTAGACTGTCTGAACCTTGAGCTTGTGTCTTAAATTACAGTGCAAGTTCTGTAATATGATAACTCTTTGATTTGAAAATTATATGTCAAATATTATGTTCTGCCTCTAGAAATTGTCTAAATAAATTTTTAAAGCAATAAAACATTTCAAGGATTTATGACTTGGCACTTTATTAGACTA
Source organism: Pterocles orientalis (assembly GCA_011057875.1). Classification (NCBI taxonomy): domain Eukaryota; kingdom Metazoa; phylum Chordata; class Aves; order Pterocliformes; family Pteroclidae; genus Pterocles; species Pterocles orientalis. Next base: position 876,659 of record WKFP01015020.1, read on the forward strand.
CGCAGTTGGTTTTTCTTTGATTTTTATTTGAAGGTAATACAGGTCCACAGTTTATCTACTTGTACGTGTGATGGAGCATCACCACACCAGAATGTACCTAATGGGTTGTGGTTTTAACTCTGTACAGCAGCTACAGTGGGACCAGAGAAATAGGACCATGACTGAAAATCTGGGTATTAGTGACCAGAATAAAAGGTTTTATTAGGAAGGATCAAGAGTTTTCAACTTCATATTAGAACTTTTTTTAAGACATGGATTTATTTTGGTATGTAAGTGTTGTTGATCTTTGCCCAGGGACTTTGGAAAAATTTGGGAACAGAAATATTTTTTTTGTACTATTCTGAAACAAAATCAAAATTTGTATTTATTGTCTTTTTTCCTCTGTTGTCTCTGTATAAAAGAAGGGGTTTTTTTCATTTTTGTTTTTGTCTTCTCCTTCCTTCCTGCTCAGCCAGTTTTCAAATATTCTGCAGTGTTTTCAAGTTGCAGAGTAAAAATGATGTAGCATCTCCATTCTTTTGTCACTCTGTAATCTTTCTAAGCAGAAAAAGTTATGGAATATGGAAAGGTTGAGGAAAGTAAAAGTGCAAGTGGAAATATTAAAAACTAGCCTGCCTAGGCATGGGCAAAAAAAAAGAAAAAGCAGAAGGTAAAAAAAAATTTAAAATGGCAATACCTGAAGCTTTTCTGCCAAAAAAAATAAAACAAGGAGTTTCATAGTAAAAATTTGAATTTAAATGTTAGGTAGGAGAACTCTAACATACAATTGTAAGCTGCAATTGAGAAGGAGAAAAAACAGCTTCAACTTACATAAAGCATCATGCTGAGAGGGTATGATGGCATTATTATGGCATTATATTATGATTGCTGAGAGGGTATGATGGCATTATTATGGCATTATATTGTGATTGCCATCCAGAGGGATCTTGACAGGCTAGAGAGGTGGGCCAATGCAAACCTCATGAAATTCAACAAACTCAAGTGCAAGGTCCTGCAAGTGGGTCGAGGCAATCCCAAGCACAAATACAGGATGGGAGGAGAATGGCTTGAGAGCAGTGCTGAGGAGAAGGACTTGGGCATATTAATTGATGAGAAGCTGAACATGTGCCAGCAATGTGCACTTGCAGCCCAGAAAGCCAATTGTGTCCTGGGCTGCATCAAAAGAAGCATTAGCAGCAGGTCAGAGGTGATTCTCCCCCTCTACTCTGCTCTCGTGAGACTTCACCTGGAGTACTGTGTTCGGATGTGGGGCCCCCAACATAAAAAACACACTGATCTGTTGGAGCAATTCCAGAGGAGAGCCACATAGATGGTCACAGGATTGGAGCACGTCCCCTATGAGGACAGGCTGAGAGAGTTGGGGTTGTTCAGCCTGGAGAAGAGAAGGCTCTGAGGAGACCTTATAGCAGCCTTCCAGTACTTAAGGGGGGCCTACAGGAGGGATGGGGAAACACTGTTTTTATCAGGGAGTGTAGTGACAGGACAAGGGGTAATGGTTATAAGCTGAAAGAGGGTAGATTTAGATTAGATATTAGGAAGAAATGCTTTACTCTGAGGGCAGTAAGACACTGGAGCAGGTTGCCCAGGGAAGTTGTGGATGCCCCATCCCTGGAGGTGTTCACGGCCAGGCTGGATGAGGCTTTGAGCAACCTGGTATAGTGGAAGATGTCCCTGCCCATGGCAGGGGGGTTGGAACTCGAGGATCTTGAAGGTCCCTTTCAACTCAAAATATTCTATGATTCTGTGATTATAATGTCAAACATTGTATCGTTGCCAAACGCTCCAGAACTGCTTTTTTGCTATTTCTGTCCCAGTCCTTCCTCTACCCTGCCTTTTGCTTGGTATGTTGTTGCAAAATTTTGTGAGGTAATATTTAGGGATGGCCAAACTACTTCTTGTCACCTCTGGCCCATGTTATACAAATAAAAATTATTTTGGAAATTAGCTGAACAAATTTAAGCAATATGTAGTTTTGCAAAGAAGAAAATGGCAAAGAGTATTAGTTCAGAGAAGCTAACATGCATATTTCAAGGTACTGCTTTAGTAGATAAGTCCACCAGAAAATCCAGGGAGTCCCGTAAATCTTGCAATATCTTCCTGTAATGAATGAAAGAACTAGAAACTGAATGTATTGGTGGGAAAGAACTGTAAAAAAAGATGTTCTTTCTCGTATAGTTTCAGGTACATCAGACTGAATTTGTAACGATTTTTGTTTTGCATATTGTCACATTCATCCATGAGTGTAGACATCCAGTGGCCACATTTGTGTGGGCAAATGAGTAACTATACAATTAATGTTATCTAATTTAGGCTCTGAAATACAGTAACTGTGTTTTGAAAAATATTTTCTCTGTAAAAAGTATGCCTTCTGAAAACATGACAATCTTGCATCCACAGGAAAACACCCTATGTTTAGTCATTTTGTTAAATGCTTGAAGCTTTATCATTAATTTAATGACAGCCTTCTCTCCTGGGTTTAAAGAGAGAGGATGCAACACAAGCATCATGTAAATTGCATTGTCAGGGCTGACACACCTCTCCATGCATTTGCTACAGTTGTTGAAGCTTTAAACATAAAAGAGGAAAAGCAAATTTGAATGAATGCCCAAAGGTTTATTTAATAATGTAATAATTTTACTGGTCAAAACATGGTGTTCTAGAAATGGCTCCCAGACCTAATACAGCTGTGTTCTCAATCTGTATTTCTCTTTCTGGAGAGACACAAAATGGGCTGTTTTCCCTTTAATTCCTTTCTCTATAGGTGATAAAAGGAAACACATTTTGTCAACCTTACCCTGATGGCTCGTGGAAGAGAAACTGAGAGCCATCCTGTTTCAGCAGTCTCTCATTCCGGTATCACTCACAGTCTGGGTATAGTACTATGAATCTACCAGTCCATCTGGTTGTTACCTGTTCTCAACTTTGGACACAGACCTCATTCCCCCTTGTCATACTCTGAGCTTATCAAACTTCAGTAGGGATCAGCCCAAAAGGCCTGTGCATTGCATACAAACCCATCAGGTCTGAGTGATGCATTGTCCTTGCGCCTGCCTCCTGCTGAAGAGCACCTACAACCTGTTCTCTTGTCCTTTTACAGCTCACCCAGATGAGCTATTTCACCCCATCTGAGGTGCTCTTCTCCCTGCTGTTTCCTCTGTTCATCCATATGTGAATACTGTGAGAGCTGATTGTGCTGTTTCAATAGCAGTAAGCCCACAATATCTTATCTCTGCTCAAGAGTATTCATATGTGTGGTAAGAGTATTCAATTTGCCAACAAATGAGGTTACAGTGCCTTGTAAGTCGTTCATTTTGATGTTTATTTCCTCTGGAATTGATCTCAGGGGTAGATCTTCCTTCCTGTCAAATGGCTTCACATTCACTTTTCACCAGCTGTTCTTCTGTATCCCTGAATGTTTCCTGGATTGAGAGAAATGCATGTTCCCTGATTTGTTTTATTACAAGCTGCGACAAAGAAAGCAGAGCCCAGCCTATTGTTTCAGTCAAATGCTATAGGAGGAAAGGGAGGAATGCTGGAAGAAATAGATAACAGGCTTTTTCTACTGCTTCACCTTTTCCCAGTGTAAAAGTGTAGTCTGTGCGTGCCAGTTGAGCAGAAGTTCCTCTTGGTCTGGACTCGAGAGTAATTTTGGTCATTTGGTTCAAAGGACGTTACCATGAAGAACTGTGCAATGTTAGCAGCAGATATTCTCTTTCCTTCACTTCATCTCCTCTAAGCAGGCCATTTCTGTTCACAAGAAGACATAAATAAATGCCCATGTAAAGATTACAGCCCCCACTGACAGGACAAATAAAAATCCCTCTAAGCTTAGCAGGGAGGAAAACTAAATCAACTGAGCCAGGGCTGCATGTCACATACTGTCTGCCTAATGTAGATCTGATTAACACACTTGTACAAGTCCTCAGTGCAGGCTAATTCTTCACTAAAAAAACCTAAAAGGAAATGAGAACAGGCGTCTCGCAATGCAAGTTCTGTTGTATAAGCTCTGAGTCCCAGCTGCTGTTCTTTTTTTTCCGTCTTTTTTTTTACCACTAATGAAAACAGAAGTTGCAAAGCATGCATGTCTTTCTTAAAAGGTTTTCTACTCTACTGGGACACCTTAGCATCTTGAAAGTTTTAAGTTGATACACAGCATAACAGTAAAAAATTAATTTTTATTAAGGGTTAACCAAGGACTTGAGTGGTAGAAACCAATTCAGCTGTGTATAATTAGACAGTAGCTACCTTGTAATATTGAAGCTGTAAATAGCCCCAGCGGGGGCACTGACAGAAGGCTGAGGTGTTTACAAGGCACAAGAGATGTTGCCTCGAAGTACATAATTCCTGTTGCCATAACTATTGCTGATATAATGGATATGTTCATTAAAACCAGAGGATTATTTGTTTATCCATCTTTTTCTATTGCAGGTGAATCCTCAGAGGAGGGGGGACAATGTCCTTTCAATACAAATTTATAGTACATTTGTATTTTTTTTGCCCAGTCAAAGAAATATTAAAGGATTCCATTATTGATTGCTAACCAGAGGTCTGCTCCCCACTTGGGAAAACCCACTTCTCCAACCTGCTTGCAAACAGTATTGCGGGATCCAGAGGGGATGGAAATGTGCACACATCCATGTTTAGATTCGTGTTGGGTCTTGGAAGTGCTGGCACTTATTAAGTCTTTGTCTGCAAGGCATGTGCTGCTTTCCCCAGTAAGGCTATTATGCAGCCTCCTTATGTGCTCAGATGGGCTGGTCAAAAATGCAGCCTGGGCCTATCTTGCATCAGAAAGAAGGTAAGAAAGCTACCCAAGGAGGAAGGAATGATAGAGAGAAGTTGTCACAGACTGACCACAACCCCAATTTCCCATCCCACTGTGCTGGTTACAGGGAGGGGATGAAGGAGTTGAGAATGAAGGAGAGATGTTGAGACTGGGTGAAGGGGTGAGAGAAGGAAGGTGTTTTCATTTTTGTCTGTCTCAATTTCCAAACTTATTTTAATCAGTAATAAACTAAATTAATTTTCCCCAAGTTGAGTCTGTTTGTCCCTGACAGTAACTAGTGAGTGAACTCCTTGTCTTTATCTCAACACATACAAACTTTTCCATCTTACTGTCTCCCCTCTGTCCAGTTGAGGAGGAGGAATGAGAGAGCAGCAGGGTGGGCACCTGCCAGCCAGCCAAGGTCAGCCCACCACAGCCCCACAGCCAACTGACCCTGCAGTCAGCCCTGCAGCCCTCAGCACATGGCTTCAGAGCTGCAACCCAACTCCATCACAAAAATATAGTTCACTATGTGTATGCACTACTGTTCGGCTTCCAGCATGTGAGCATGTACAGCAACATAATAAAAGACACTAGGACTACAAAAGCAGCAATATCAGGTAACTAATAATAATGAAGCAGATAGCAGCTCTTCATGAGGTCTTCCCAGCTTGTTTCCAAATGGTGAGACCACAAGTGGCTGAAGTGGGCTGCTGCTAAGATATCTTCACAGTGTAGGCTGAAGACTTCATCACAGCTCCATGCCCCTGGAAACAGGTGAAGGACTGTTTTTCACAGACTGGTATTTCTTGGTGGGCTTTACTTGTCAGCTAAACCTAATGTCTCCCCATTAATACTATCTGAGCTGTGGGATCATGACTTGGATTTAATACATATTGTGCATCTAGGTCTAGAAGGTGCTGCTCCAGGTGTTCTCAGGCTAGTATTTTGCCATTGCTAGCACGCTGTAATTAATCACTTGCTAATTTTGAAGCAAATGTGAATATAATCAGCTTGGGCTTCCGAAAGTATAGATTCAGTGTCAGGCTACTGAGAGCAAGCATGCTTGCATACATACTGCAAGCATGATACGAATAGTAAGTCCGTTACATGTGCTCTTCCTGCAATAGTCACCACTGTCCTGCTTGGGAAAGAGGAACTGCCCTACAGTCATCCATAAAATATATCACTTAAACTGCATGTTATCAGAGTTTCTATGCACAACTATCTGAGAAAAGATTCATTTATTAAGAGAAGCCAGCTTTGCCCACAAGAAATTTGCCCAGAGAAGTTGTGAATGCCCCATCCTTGCTGGGGCTTGGGGTTGCCAGCTTTCAGGATAAACAGTGGGTGTGGTATTGGAGGCTGACAAGAGTCTTTCAAGATAAGAAATAAGCCTCAGTGCAACACAGATCAGTTTGGGACCTCTAAATGTCAGTCTCTGCATCTAAAATTCTGGTTTGGGGTTGGGGTTTGTTGTTGTTGATTTAGGATTTATCTTTATTTGCCTCTCAACTTCTGCAGTTGCAGGTTAGTTTTTAGCAAAGGCTCAAAGCCTTTCAGTCTGTTTTGGTGTCCCTGCCTGTGCTGTGGCTAACCTGCCATGCTGGCTGCACAGCCCAGACTCCAACAAACCCTAAGTGAGCCAAACATATACATTATGTTTTCCTCTCTGCTGATACCATCAGAAAGGCAAAAAAAAAAAAAAAACAAAACCCAAACCCAACATAAGTAGATCTTGGCCAATTTTGCTGCTCATGAGAAAACTTGTACAGGAATCCTCTTCTGCAATCAGTGTCTAGTTGCTGAGGATGAGTTTGGAATCAAGGGTTGTAAAGCTGTTCACAGCTAAATATTTTGCTAAAGGTTTCCCCTCTCCAAGTTGTTCAAAGTCACAACTGGTAGCAATCTCTTCAGATTTTACTGAGTCTCACGAGGGGAAAGCAGCTCTGTAAAGAGCTAAAAAGACGATGAGAAAATTTTTCAAAGGAAATTAGCACTGTGTTCTTAAACGGTATAGATATGCTACTGCAAACCAGCTCCTGGCCAAGTGGTAAGCACGTGCGCTTAATTTGAAGTATTGATTTCATGATTAAGCACTATCCACAGTATTGACATATGTCCCTTAATCATGGCCTTAAATTGTGCAGTTCTTCCAGAATCAGCTCCCAAAGGATAGTGGTTCTCCTAATTAGATATTTCTGCCATTTCTCCATAGCCTCTTCATTTTATATGATCTTGAGTTTAGTTGCCTATGAAAGAAAAGAAAAGCATTCAATACAAAAGGAGGAAAATGAAAGCATTCAATAAGAAAGGAAGAACCAGTGAATCAATTTGGTCCTTTCTCATGAGACTTTTGATCCTGAGATATGCTGAGCATTGACAGTGGTTACAGAAGTCACCACAGAGGCCATCATATTACTTAACGCAGCTTGTCATTAAAGCAAAGCATAAGCCTTTCTGGTTATTCATGTTTTCACATAACAACAAAAGTCATAAAGCATAACATAGCAGCATTCTTATTTAGAAGGAGCTTGAGAGAGTGCAGCATTTAGTATTCAGCAATGAATGCACAGGACAGACACTTTTGGTACTGGCCAACTGTCCTGCAGTATTTTTTTTAAAGATGACAGCACTAAGACAGAAATTCTGAAGAAATTCTCTGGTGAGTACATCTGCTCTGGGGAGTATGGACTTTTAGCAGGCATAACTCATGCCAGTTTTCAGAGGTTGTGGTTCTGCCACTGAACAGAATTGTCAACTTCAGCACCCCATTGCACCCCAAAATTTGAATGAAAAATGAAAAAACTCATTATAGCTTGATTACTTTTGTACAATTACAGTGACCAGAAAACAGTGTCATGAATTTGCTTATAAATCATGCTGCAATTCCACCCCATAAAAATAAACAAATACAATTTAGATGTTTCCTTTTGGTATTGAGACAGTATTGCTACCTATAAATAAATAAACTTTGTGAGATTAGAAATTAGAGTGACCATCATGTAAGAGAGTGGGAAAGCAATTAGCTCAAGATCACTTCTAGATCAGACTTGCTCAGGGGGATAGTTTGGTCCTGAGCTGCTGACCAGAGCGATGAGATTTATATATCTGTGTTTGTAGATAATATGATATTTGTTTAACATGTCTGTCTGGATAATATTTGCACTGAAAAAGCAGGAAAGGAAGGATGAAAGAGACAAAAGACAGCTATTTTATGTTTACATGTACAACAAAAGCAAGAGTTTACAAATGTCAGCAACTTGGTTTTGTGTTCTACTCCCTCAAAACACTGGATGTGACAAGAAATTAACCCATATTGTGATCTAATTATTGGTGGAATTATGGGAAAATATAAGATGTCTAAAATATTTAATTGTGAGTAGTGTCTTTTAAGATAACTTTGCAGTGTACTGCTCATAAGATTTTTAAATGCCTGTGCCAGGTTTAAAATGCCTAGATAATGAGAAGACTGTGATTTTCTCTTTCAGGGATATGCATGGAGTCCACAAAAAAAATATTCTCTGATTCTCATGATCCAGCTCAGGGCCTGGGTACAGTGGAAAAAGCTTTTTCCCTTGGGCAAAGGTAACCAGGCAGGTGGGAGAGCTGGCAGAGCTGGGGCTGCCCTGCTAAACCTCATCCTCCTGGTAGCCTGGCTGTGGTGGAAGCAGTTCTTCATTCACCTGGTGAAGGCTGAGTTTTGGGGAAATGTTTACACTGAAACTAATAACATATTGGAACTAATAACATAGCTGGAAAAACATATTTTTATTTTTTAAAGTTCATTATAATATCTCACTTTATCTTACTAAACTATCTCTGTGACGGATTATCATTTCAGGCAGTGTTGTTAAGGTATCTAAACCATGACTAAAATACTTGTTTACATGCCTTGCTACTAACACGGTCTGCAGTTATGTATTTTCATACTAAGCTGTAACAGGGTAACACAGCCATTTGCCTGTTCCTTGTGAAAATCCAAGCAAAGAGCAAGTGCTCACCCCAGAGACTCTCCAGAGGTTTCTGCCAAAAAATATAATATGTACTGACCCGACCTATGCAAACAAAACTGACCTGTCATGGACATGACCATTGGCACAACAAAGTCATCCCTCACTATGGCCAAATAACCCACATACAAGGTGGAAACAAAGGAGTTTTACTCAGGTCATTTTTTGGGGGCACCTAGCTGTAACAAAAGAATGTAAAATAGACCTGGAGAAAGATCAGTATTTGGGGAAAAAAAAAAGATAACTGTTAGATATCCCTTTCTTTCTGTTATTTGCAATATTTGGCAGAGGTTTTTAAGGTTAACTCATTAAACACACTTCAGTCTCTGGCAAGTCGATTCCAGACTCCAGGAGAGCATCTGGGACTGTGCAGTTTGTGGAGAGACTAACAACTCTCCTAGGAAAAGCACCCTTGGATCATTACTGTTGACTAAAGGCTAAACAAAGGAGAAAGGCAGAACCACTCAGTGCCCTACCCTTCCCCAGCTTTTCATATCATCAATATGATGTGACCCTTGCTCCTGATTCTTTGCCCTGGCCTCCTCACAACCATGGCCCATGGTCTGGACCTCAGGGGCATCTCTCTCTATATCTCCTGGTTTCAGCTGGGACAGAGTTAACTTTCTTCATAGTAGCTAGTGTGAAAGTGAGGCTATATTTTGGATAACAAACTGATAACGTACTGACATTTATAGTTGCTGCCAGGACAGTCAAAGACTTTCGAGCTTCTCTGCTGTGCCAGTGTCTGCAGAGGCAGGAGAAGCTGGGAGGCAGCACAGCCCCAACTACTAGCCTAGGATTCAACCTGAGACCCAAATTGACCAATAGTATAATCCATATCATGCACGTCATGCCCAGTTTATAGATTAAGATCTGTCTGGAAGTTCACACTCTTTCTCTTGAGGTCATCTTGCTCTTGGTCAGCCCTTCCTCACTCTGACACTTGGGCTCTTTTCTCTTCTGCAGGATCACAGTTTCAGGACTCTCTCTGCTCCAGGACTGTTAGCCAGGAACAGGCTGAGCCTTGATCATCACATGGTGAGCAGTTTTACTGTGTAACACTTATTTGTATATTTGTATATATTACTGTTATCATTATTATTATCATCATTATTTTTAAATATTATTCTAAATTAACTATGAAATTGTTCTTTTCTCAACCCATGAGTGTGTCTTCCCTTTACCCCTTTAATTCCCCCGCCATCCCTGGGAGGGGGGAGGGTGAGTGAGCATCTGTGTGATGTTTGCTGCTAGCCGAGTTCTGTAAACCACAACATTCCTTCTTGTGGGGCTGAAGTGGTTGAGATAATAACAGGTTTGACTAAAGTCTATTAAAAAAACCCTTCCAATAAGCATTCCTTATGTTTCATTGTTTGTTGCTGTGGGAAATATTGTGGTATTTGCCATGCATACAGTTTGTCAGTACTTATGTGCTGCTTATCACTTATGGGAGCTGGGCGAAAGTTATCATTTGGTTGATTAAGAGTATTGCTTTGTTGTGCTGTTGCGTTGTGGCTTATGGTAGGATGAAATGGGTATGTGAAGAGATCTTTATCATTCATAGGAAGATTTTTGCCCAGATGCCAACTCCACTTGGAAACAAGCCAAGATGCGGCCTCATCCCCGTACTTTGGGTGTCATCTGGTGGACATTGCTGCCAATTACACCAGTCACATCTGTGCTATGGAGAACCATTTCATAGGGGGCACGTCTCCCTTCACTCTCCCCTACTGTCCAGACCATCTACAAAAGTTTTCAAGAATTTTGGAAATCCTTGGGATGCTCCAACCACTATTTTGATTTCTGGTGACAGGTATCACAGTGATCCCAACCACTGCAGCAGACACCACAGCAACTCCAACCCCAGTACCTGCTATGGAGACTCCAACCCCAGAAACTTCAACCTCAGCAACTCCAACCCCAAGGCCCAGTACAGCAACTGTTATGTCAGCACCTCAAACCCCAGTGCCAAGCACAGCAACTACAACCTTGACTACTGAAACTCCATGGAGAAGCACCTAATGGTTTGTGCCATTGCCAGTTCCTCCCATAATAAAGAGGAAAGCAACACAGAAGTCAACACATGTAGAAAAGGAGGAAGGAGCTCCTTCTGTGAGGAAAGAGGAGGAAGAAACTTACGGCCTTGCCAGCGAGGAGGTGGGCTATTCTAGAGCAGAGTCGTCATGAGTACAGTAAGAAGAGGAAGACATTATAGATGAGAAAGTAACCACTCAATCTCTATCCTTGGGTGAGTTGCAAGATGCAAAAAGAAATTTTAGCCTCCAGCAAGGTGAGCACATCGTCACTGGGCTTCTCAGATGCTGGGATAGTAGGGCCAGTAGCCTGGATCGAGAGGGTAGAGAAGCAAGACAGCTAGAATCTCTTGCTAGGGTAGGAGGCATCAATAAAGCAATTGGAAAAGGCCCACAAGCTTGCAGCCTCTGGATGCAGCTCCTAGCAGGTGTAAGGAAAAGGTATCCCTGCAAAGAGGAGGTGGTATATAAACCAGGCAAGCAGGTAATACAGAGGAAGGTATCCAGTACCTGAGGGAACTAGCTGTGCGGGAGGTGACCTACTATGACCTGAGAAACACACAGTTCCCCAAAGGTGTGGATGAAGACTGGTGCACACGACTCAAGTAGTGAAAGATTCTGCAGAGCACACCACCATCATGTTTTCCCTCACTAGCAATAATGGATGTTGGAGACATTACTGTGGATGATGTGATTACCTGACTCCACTAAATGAAGAGAATACCTCCTGACAGGTCTGCATCTCCGCTGGGGAGAAAATGTCTGAGATGCTGACTGAGACACTGTCCTAGGAGTTCCAGTGATTTGAGGATAGGTACCACCCTCTATCAGTGATTAGGAGCGTTTCTCTGCTCAAGAGAGATGGTCTACACCACGGGGCAAGCTGTGGTTTTACTTGTGTGATCATGGAGAAAACATAAGAAGCTGGGATGGAAAACCAACCTCAGCCCTCAAGGCACAGGTACACAAGAGGCAAGGACAAACTAACACAAATGCGATTTTTTTAGGCTCCTCCAGAAAAACTGCTGCTCCAGTTTCCAGGAATCCATTTCCTGAAGAGGGTAGAAGAGTTGACTTTGACTCTGCTCCCAATCCTGTGAGTACAATTTCTGATCCATATTCACAAGCAGTGAGTAACCAAAATGAGATGGGGACCCGTGCATACCACATGGAATGTTACTATCAGTATTAGAGGGGCACTGCCTCCAGACACATGAAGGAAAGGCATAATCGAGTTTATTGGACTACATGGATTTGATGGCCTGGTACATCAGACCCTGAGAAGTTTAGGGCTTTGGTGGACACTGGTGCCCAATGCACCCCAACACCATCAACCCCTAGAGGGACAGAATCCATCCCTACTTTGGGAGTGATGGGGGTCCACAAGAATTGACTGTATTAGAGGCTGAAATAAGCCTAACTGGGAAGGAGTGGCAGAAGCACCCCACTGTGACTGGTCCAGATGCCCTGTGCATCCTTGGCATCTTAAGAGAGGGTATCCGACTGCAACATCACACCAGCTGAGACTCCATGAGTCCTATCCATAAGCTGATTCGACAGCTGGAGAGCTGAAGAGTGATCAGCAAGACCTGCTCACCTTTTAACAGCCCCATATGGTCAGTGCGGAACTCTAATGGGGAATGGAGACTGACAGCAGACTACCGTGGCCTGAATGAAGTCACACTGTCAATGAGTGCTGCTATGCTGGACATGTTAGAACTTCAATATGAACTGGAGTCAAGGCAGCCAAGTGGTACGCCATGACTGGTATCACTAATATATTCTTCTTCATTCCTCTGGCTGCAGTGTGCAGGCCTCAGTTTGCTTCCACCTGAAGGGGTGTCCAGTACACCTGGAATTGACTGTCCCAGGGTGGAAGCATGCCCCATCATTTGCCATGGACTGATCCAGAATGCACTGGACCAGGGTGGAGCTCCGCAACACCTGCAATACATTGATGACATCATCATACATGGTAACACAGAAGAAGAAGTTTTTGAGAAAGTTGAAAAAATAATCCAAATTGTCCTGAGAGACAGTTTTGCCATAAAACGAAGTAAGATCAAGGGGCCTCCACAAGAGATTCAATTTTTAGGAATAAAATGGCAAGATGGAAGTCATCAGATCCCAATGAACATGATTAATAAAGTAACAGCCATGTCGTCACCAACTAACAAGAAGGAAACACAAGCCGCCTTAGGTGCTGTGGGTTTCTGGAGAATGCATATTCCAGATTACAGTCCGATTGTAAACTCTCTCTATCAAGTGACCAGAGAAGAATGATTTTGTATGGGGCCCTGAGCAACGACAAGTCTTTGAACAAACTCAGTGGGAGATAGGTCACGCAGTAGCCCTTGGACCAGTCTGGACAGGACCAGATCTTAGAAATGTGCTCTACACTGCAACTGGGGAGAATGGCCCTACCTGGAGCCTCTGGCAGAAAGCACCAGGGGAGACTTTAGCTAGGGTTTTGGAGCCAGGGATACAGAGGATCCAAAGTTCGCTATACTACAACCAAGAGATATTAGCAGCACATGAAGGAGTCTGAGCTGCTTCAGAAGTGATTGCTACTGAATCTCAGCTCCTTCTGGCACACCGACTACCTGTATTGGGCTGGATGTTCAAGGGGAAGTTCTCCTCTACACATCATGCAACTGATGCCACGTGGAGTAAGTGGATCAGATTGATCACACAAGCTCGGATAGGAAGACCCACTAGCCTAGGGATTTTGGAAGTGATCACAAGCTGTTCCGAATGTAAAGATTTTGGAATGTTGCCAGAAGAGTAGGAGATGGGTGCTGAAGAGGTCCCACTGTATAACGAACTGGCAGATAATGAGAAGCGGCATGTCCTGTTCACTGTGTGTCCTGTCACCTTGTAGGAAAGCATTGAAGGTGGAAAGCTGCTGTATGCAGTCCCACACGATCAGTTGCAGAAGCTTCTGAAAAAGAAGGTGAATCAAGTCAGTTTGCAGAGGTAAAAGCCATCCAGCTGGCTTTAGGTATTGCTCAATGAGAAAAGTGGCCAGTGCTCCATCTTTACACTGACTCTTGGATAGTGGCAAATGCTTTGGGAGATGGTTACAGCAACGGAAGCAGAGCAACTGGCAGTGTCAAGGTAAACCCACCTGGACTGCCCCATTATGGCAAGATATTGCTGCCTGGGTAGAAAAGCTGGTTGGAAAGATATGTCATGTAGATGCTCAGGTACCCAAGAGTCAGCCTACTGAAGAACACTGAAACAACCAGCAGGTGGTTTAGGCTGCTGAGAGTGTCTCAGGTGGACCTAGACTGGCAACATTAAGGGTGAAGAACTCTTAGCTCACTGGGCCCATGATGCCTCAGGCCATCAGGGAAGAGACACAAGATATAGATGGGCTCCTGATCAAGGGGTGGACTTAACCATAGACACTATTGCACAGGTTATCCATGAATGTTAAACTTGTATTGCAATGAAGTAAGCGAAGAGGTTAAAACCCTGGTATGGATGACATTGGTTAAAATATAAATATGGAGAAGTCTGGCAGGCTGATTATCACACTCCCACAAACCCGTCATGGTAAGTGCCACACGCTCACAATTGTGGAAGCAACCACCAGATGGCTGGAAACATATGCGCCACTGCCCCGAATACTCTTCTGGGCCTTGAAATGGAATATTCTAGTGGCACAGCCTCCAAGAAAGAATTGTGTCAGACAATGGGACTCATTTGCAAAACAATCTCATACATACTTGGGACAAAAAACATGTCATTGAGTGGGTGTACCACATCCCCTATCATGCACCAGTTTCCATGAATATTAAACGATACAATGGACTGCTAAAGACTACACTGAAAGCAATGGGGGGTGGAACTTTCAGAAACTGGGGTACCAAAGTCACCTGATTAATCAACGCTAGAGGATCTGCCAGTCGAGCTGGCTCTGTCCAATCAGAACTGCCATTGTATACTATCATTGCTACGATAGCTATATATTATATTATACTCAGAATCACCCAGCTTTGACTGGGTGATTGACCAAAACTGACATCCAGTAACTTCCCTGAGAATGACATCCTCAACCCACAGATCACGGACATGGACTGTGCCAGATACACCAGATGTGTAAATTCCAGATGCAGCATGCAACAGAGACTACACACCATCCATCTGTTGCATCCAACATCACGTATTCTGCCAACTGAGTGAAATCCATGTCATTCTTCCTGTCTTGAAAAACTGTCATGACAGACAGCGCTCACAGTCAGGAACTAAATGAACTCAATGAACATTTTGGAGAGATGGTCTATAGACCAAGGGAATGATATCTGTGTGCATATATAAAAAGACAGGAAGGATAGTGGAACCTTAGCATGATACAAATGGTATGGAACAAGGGGTGAAGAATATCCTGGTTTTGGCTGGGACAGAGTTAACTTTCCTCATAGTAGCTAGTGTAAGGCTACGTTTTAGAACAGAATAGAAAAAGGAATAACTCTTGAACTCTCTCTTCAAAGTTCTTTCCAAATTTCCCTTACGGTACTTGTTGGCTATCGGTCTCGTGCCGGTATTTAGCCTTAGATGGAGTTTACCACCCGCTTTGGGCTGCATTTCCAAGCAACCCGACTCTGAGAAGCCCCGGGCCGGAGCACTACCGGCCTCACACCGTCCGCGGGTGAATTGTTTTTTTAATTTGTGCTGAGAAGGTGGCTGACAACATATTGATGTTTATAGTTTTTGTCAGGACAGTCAAGGATTTTTCACCTTCTCTGCTGTGCCAGTGTCTGCAGGTGCAGGAGAAGCTGGGAGGGAGCATAGCCCACAATTACTGGCTAGAAATGCAGTTTGAGAAGAAATTTTAGAGGCAGTCAAGTCACTTGATTCCAGGAGCAAAGGACAGAAGTATTTGCCTGTGTGGACTTTGTAACTATATCCTTTAATCCTTCCAGGTAGTGCCAGCCCTAAGGGTTGAAGTTTTTTCAAGTGGCTTCAGTGACTCCAATCCTGTTCTTAGTGAAACATAGGAGTCTAAATTAAATACTGTTCACTTTCTCTGAATGGGAAAGGAAGGCCCTTAGCTATTTCCATTAAAAAGAAAAAAAGGCATAAAATTTAGCTTTGACTGCCCATTTCTTCTTGTTTTTTGAAAATATTAAAACCACCTAGCATCTACATGAATGAGGGAATGACACGTAGTTTGGAAAAGAAAAAAATTAAATGCATCTGAAATGTTGACATTTTTTTTGTGTGCCTTCTATAACTTCGGTAAATCAATCTAATTTCAGTTTTAATTTGTATTATCCTTTCTATAGATTATGTAAATCAACTAGCAGAGACAGAAGAAACTCTTTTATGGCCTCATTAGCCTCTGCTCTTGAAAGGGTCACACAGTACATAATTGTCAGTAACAATGGATCTCTTTACAACATAAATAAAAATAAGAGTATGTATTTATTACTTTTACCTTTTAATCTTTGTTAAACATGACAGCAAACAAAAATGTTAAAAGAACAAAACGCAATTAACCTTTTCTAGAAAGCAAGGATTAAATAATATTAATTTTGTTGTAATAATCCATCAAAATTATATCAGATTATTGTCATATATATCTTTGGAAGTCTTTATTTTTACAATGTTGCCAAGTTAGACAACAAAGAAGCCTAACTTTAAACATATCAGCATAACACTGGTAAATAAGAGAAGCGAAGTTACTATTTAAAGCAGTATCAAATGACAGAAATGAGCGAACGAGATAACCAAGGTCCCCAAAATTGGTGACTAATCCCTATCTGTCAGGGAGATAACTTGATTGCTTCCTGGACATGGCAACAACAGCTGTGTGCCAAGGCATAGAGAAGATCTTTCTAAATCTCTTAACCCAAGGTTACTGAGCAGGCTTTTACCAGCTCATCCTACTATTTTAATAACAAAAAGACATGCAAAATCTAGATGAATCAGTGAAAGTTACAGGGACACAGATATTTCTTCTAAATTTCTCCTCCAAATGTATTAAAATATGAATAGTCTTCTAGGAAAAAAGTAATTTTTACGCAAAATAACTTGTTGCCAAAAATGAGACAAGGGTTCATTAGCCACGGAATAAAGAAATAAAACTATAATTAGAGCTTTGATAATATACAAGCCAGGATCAGAGATGGCCAAAGCTAAAATATTTTCACTTCTTACTTTGTAAATTGCTATTATTTAGTCCCATGTAAGACATGAAAATATCAAAACAGAGAACATGAAATACTTATTCTAGAAAGGAACTGCTTATTCCTTACACTTGAAAATATTGTGTAACAAATGTGTAAAAGCTTAAGGTTAATGAATTAAACTGTGCAAGCTTCTACCTATGAGAGAAGATATAAAAAAATCCTTGAGTTATGGAAAATAATTTTTTTTTAATATACATACACAGCTTTTATGTTTTTGGTCTAATTCTAAAAACATTGGAAAATCACATTTATGACAACCTAAAGGAACTAATGAGAAAATATGACTACAGTATTTGTAGTATAAGTGGTCCTGGGAGACCTTGTTACAGTCTGAGATGCTCTTCAGAGCAAAGGGAAGCTAATTGGTGTTGCCATATACTGCTTAAGAGATCACAATTTGAAGGAGTAAGTTTGCCTCACCATAGATGTGCAACAAACGCCAAACATTAGCACAGTCCCTTGGTAAGATTCAAAATGAATGTCAGATTGTTTACATGGCTTCTTTGCATTTGACTAGCATACACTTGTCTCTAAGCAGTAAAGTGAACACCTTACTCTCCACCAAAACACAACTAAGACCACTGCTAGGAATCAAAAGACAGCTAGGAAAAAACAAGAACATTAAAAGATACAACGGAAAACCAGAAAACTTCCACAAAGAAGCTCCTCAAAAATCAGTGTTTTAAAGGTCAAATTCAGGCAGAAAATAGTACCTGCATATAAAATAATACTCGCATCATTGGTTTTGATGGCTTAAAACATTCCCGTGGAAGGCAATAATGTAATATAACAACTGAGTCTCTCCCATAACATAACAAAATCTCAAACAAAATCTCGTAACAAAATTTCAAACCTATCTCACATAGGAGAACAGCAAACTCACTACCCTGGACTTTAGAAGAGCAGACTTTGGCCTCTTTAGGAACCTGCTTGGAAGAGTCCCATGGGATAAAGCCCTGGAGGGAAGAGGGGCCCAAAAAAGCTGGATAATATTCAAGGATCACTTCTTCCAGCCTCAGGGACGATGCATCCCAACAAAGAGAAAGTCAGGCACAAATGCCAGGAGGCCTGCATGGATGAACAAGGAAATCCTGAGCAAACTCAAACAAAAAAAGGAATCCTACAGAGGGTGGAAGCAAAGACAGGTAGCCTGGGGATAATACAGAGACACTGTCTGTGAAGCCAGAGATCAGGTTAGGAAAGCTAAAGCCCTAACAGAATTAAATATGGCCAAGGACATTAAGGGTAACAGGAAGAACTTCTATAGGTATGTCAGCGATAAAAGGAGGACTAGGGAAACTGTGGACCCCCTCCAGAAGAAAGCGAGAGACCTAGTGACCCAGGATGTAGAGAAGGCTGAGGTACTTAACGAGTTCTTTACCTCAGTCTTCACTGGCAAGAGCTCAAACCACACTGCCCAAGTTGCAGAAAGCAAAGGCAGTGACTGGGAGAAGGAAGAACTGCCAGCTGTAGGAGAAGATCAGGTTAGAGACCATCTAAAGAACCTGAAGGTGCACAAGTCCTTGGGACCTGATGAGGTACATCCACGGGTCCTGAAGGAACTGACAGATGAAGCTGTCAAACTGCTATCCATCATATTCGAGAAGTTGTGGCACTCTGGTGAAGCTCCCGCAGACTGGAAAAGGGGAAACATAACCCCCATTTTTTTAAAAAGGAAATAAAGAAGACCCAGGAAACTACAGGCCGGTCAGTCTCACCTGTGTGCCTGGCAAGATCATGGAGCAAATCCTCCTGGAATCTATGCTAAGGCACGGAAAACAAGCACATGATTGGTGACAACCAGCACGGCTTTACCAAAGGAAAATCATGCCTGACGAATTTAGTGGCCTTCTACGACAGAGCAACGGCGCTGGTGGATAGAGGAAGGGCAACTGACATCATCTACCTGGACTTGTGCAAAGCCTTTGCACAGTCTCACACGACATCCTTGTCTCTAAGTTGGAGGAACATGGATTTGATAGAAGGACCACTCACTGGATAAGGAACTGGCTAGACGGCCTCTCTCACAGAGCGGTGGTCAATGGCTCAATGGCCAAGTGGAGACCAGTGACAAATGGTGTTCCGCAGGGGTCGGTACTGGGACCAGTGTTGTTTAACATCTTTGTGGGAGACATGGACAGTGGAATTGAGTGCACCCTCAGCAAGTTTGCCGATGACACCAAGCTGTGTGGTGTGGTGGACATGCTGGAGGGAAGGGATGCCGTCCAGAGGGACCTTGACAGGCTGGAGAGGTGGGCCAATGCAAACCTCACGAAATTGAACAAGGCCAAGTGCAAGGTCCTGCACGTGGGTCGAGGCAATCCCAAGCACAAATACAGGCTGGGTGGAGAGTGGATAGAGAGCAATTCTGAGGAGAAGGACTTGGGGGTATTGGTGGATGAGAAGCTCAACATGAGCTGGCAGTGTGCGCTTGCAGCGCAGAAAGCCAACCGTGTCCTGGGCTGCATCAAAAGAAGCATTAGCAGCAGGTCGAAGGAGGTGATTCTCCCCCTCTACTCTGCTCTCGTGAGACTCCACCTTGAGTACTGTGTTCAGCCGTAGGGCCCCCAATATAAAAAAGACATGGACCTGTTGGAGAGAGTCCAGAGGAGAGACAGAAAATTAATCAGAGGGCTGGAGCACCTCCCCTAAGAGGACAGGCTGAAAGAGTTGGGGTTGTTCAGCCTGGAGAAGAGAAGGCTCTGAGGAGACTTAATAGCAGCCTTCCAGTTCCTGAAGGGGGCCTACAGGAGAGATGGGGAGGCACTCTTTATCAGGGAGTGTAGTGAGAGGACAAGGGGTAATGGGTATAAGCTGAAAGAGGGTAAATTTAGACTAGACATTAGGAAGAAATTTTTCACTGTGAGAGTGGTGAGACACTGGAAAAGGTTGCCCAGGGGAGTTGTGGATGCCCCATCCCTGGAGGTGTTCAAGGCCAGGCTGGATGAGGCTTTGAGCAACCTGGTCTAGTGGAAGGTGTTCCTGCCCATGGCAGGGGGGTTGGAACTTGATGATCTTTAAGGTCCTTTCGAACCCAAACCATTCTATGATGCTGTGATTCTATGATTCTAAGAACATACAGAGTCTCACAAAATGGATGTAATCTGAGGCCTTCTGCACTCAGAAGGAATAACTGGAAGGCTAAAAGAGTGAAAGGACTAACATTTTACTGAGAGGTCTATAAACCCCTGTAAGACCTTATAACAATAAATTATGAACTTCACATGCTGATGGATACGTCTTCCTGGTTCACGATTCTCTTTTACTGATAATTTTATTTACATTATGAATGTAACTCTTTCAATATATTTGTTTTCTAATACTTTATACTAATAAGAGGTATGATTTTTACTTGTCTTTGAGTAATCCTGCCATTTTTTACTGCCATTTTAACATTCCAGTTGCATTCAAAATATCTATTTTAAGATTGATTTTAATTTTAACACCAGGAATTGTATCTGTAAGAAGCGATATTAATCACAGAGCCAGCCAAACAGGGTAAGACAATCAATCAAAAGCACGAAGTAATTTGAAAAGCACTTTTGTCTGGAGCCAATATGCAATGTGTCACTAGTTATACAAGTTAACAGCAATTATCTTAGATCAGTCACTAAATTCTGATTTGCAGGGAGGTATTCTTTAGAAAATCAATGTAATTTCAACTGAGGTTTACCAAACCATTTTGCCACTTACAGCATAGGAAAATAGATAAGTTTCTTTTTCACTCTGGAACTCACAAACTTACAGAGGAAAGGGAAGACAAGTCCCACAGTGTCTGTTGTACTCTGAGCTAGTCCGATGCAAGCAAGCTCCAATCAGAGAGCTACAAAGATAAATTCATCAGTACTATTATGCCCTGTCTTTCAGCAAAAAATATCTATTTTGAAATATTTATTAGTAGTCTAATCTAAAATTAAATGTCTTTATAATTGCTCTTAATCGACTGTATGTAAATCCAGCAAGCAACTAAGAAAGGAGAGATTTAGCAAATTGTTTAATTCCACTATCTGACATTTACATGTAGTAGTATTCCAGGTGGCCTTTCGTTCATTTCTGACTTGGAGGAACTAGACGCCATAATGGACGTAAGAGAAATAAGCAACTATAAAAAATAATTTTATTCTAAAATCCTCATCGATACTAAAGTCTGGAAGACAATTAAATAGCATCTCTTATTTTTTATGAGCTTTGAAATATTTCAGAATTTAAATTTGAGATTAAAAACCTCATTTGATCCAGCACTTCAAATAAAGTTTCTTAAATCCATTGTGGCAACTTGCCTACTGCAATAAGCAAAACCAAGGAATTGTTAATACCAGCAAGCCATTTAATATTTCTTAACTAGCATTGTTTTGTATTATACAAATAATGGCTTCCTTCCTGAACTGTTTCAGTTGTGCCTTTCCACTGGAAAACTGATAAAGTACTTGATTTACAGGTATGATAGAGCTGAATTACTCTGCTATATTAGGGTGCTAGTGTAGAAGAGGAATTGCTTACGAGTATGTTGCATCTTCACACAGCTAATGTGATGATGGCTTTTCCTGAGACAAGCATAAATGCAATTATCATAACGTTATCTACTTGCAACCAAAAATTATACAGATGTAGAAAATAATGACTGCACAGTAGCTACAGACAGGATTGAGAGTTGGTAAACTGTAGATTCTATTTCTATGCACATAAGCAAATAATCTGAAAATTCAAACAAGATACTTGATGTCCCACTACCTCACTTTTATCTACGTAAAATGTACTGCAGTGTCCAGAGTCTGTGTGGTGTTACTCAGATGCTGAATGTGTGTTCTGGATGAATCTTTAGTTGAAACGATTAGCAATTGATGCTGCACATGGAAAGGAGTTCAGAGACATTACCACACACGTGCTGCAATTTCAGAGATGTGCAAAGAAGAGACATTCAAGAGAAGGAAGGCCTGAAGTATTGCTGTAACTCTCTCTCCTGGTACAAATCACACAAGGTCATACAATGGCACCGTCGCACAATTTCCTGCATGGAAAGACTGGGCTTTGAGCAGGGATAGCTTTACTTCTTCCTGGCCTTTTAGAGGTTTTTTCTGGAGATTTACGTTTTGATAGATTTTTTTTTAAATACTCTTGCACCATCCCACTAACATATAGTATATAGAGTAAGACTAGTCATAATCCATTTGTTTTTATTGTATGCAAAATAGTCTTCTTTCCTCAAAAAATCTTCCAAGTTTAACAGTAAAAATATGAAACGGGAACTGCACTGCTGTGCTCTAACATCCAAAAACGTTCTTTAGACTGTTCATTTAGAATGCTTGGATAAACTTCAAAATATTTCTATAAAAATGAAAAAACTTCACCCAATATTTTGAAAACAACTTACTCAGTGTTTATTCAGCCCTGTACTTGATCTCAACAAGGACTGCACACATATGAGAGAAGATTTCACTACATTCACTGCTTGATTTTCATACCATGGACGCTGACATAAACTTCACTGAGCTTTGCACATCAGCAGCTAAACTAATCTATTGAGATTTACCCTTTCAATCCCATTTGCAACACTTACTTTTTTCTAATCCAGACAAAACCCTAACCTCTACCAACTATTCTTTCATGCAGACCTTTAAAGACTATCGTTTCCTGAAATGACAGTGCAGATCGTGGTCAATGGGTGATGTGGACTGAAAATGGAAATCATCAAGGGTCTCTTCTGATAACTTTAAGAGAACAGTAAAACCTCTGACTCAGTTTCTCCTTTCCTAAAAGGAAACCCATTCTACAAATCTATTTTTTATTGTGCTGTAAACAGAGCTCATTAAATATTGGTAAAGGCTCAATTGTGTGAAAATATAAAATCCCCATAAAATTTTGATAAATATTCTTAATCCTATTTCTGGGAGCAGTAGTATTGTTAAGAGATCATGATCTAAATTTATATGAGATGAACAAGGTTTACAGGCAGAAGTAATCTCTCTCATTAGATAGTAAAAAAAGTCTTTTACAGGACATAAGAAAGCCTTCTGCAAAACAGTCCTACCATAAGATCTGACTTTCTCCTCTACTGCTGAAGGACATTCAAGTTTGTGAGAACTTCTGCTTACATAAAATGACAGAGTGAAAGAGCAAAGACAATAAAAGAGGAAAAAAAATCCAGTACCCATCACAATTCATCTATCTTTGGGATTGATTTAGGGCCCAATTCTCTTTATACTTTGAGAATTAGAGCAAGCTGATAGACCTGTTACATTAATTTAATGCTGCTGATGTTAGTAAAACTTATGAAAGAAAAAAATAAAGCTGAATGCATTTTTGGACAAATGCTATGAAGAAGAGAGATTAAAGAATGTGAGCAATAACTGAATTCTACAGTTCTCAGGCAAGGCCAGTACGCTAAGGTCTCATCCAAAGGGTAGCATCACAGCAAAGCTTTTATGTGAAATTTGGTATATTTTATACATCATACATTACCAGAATTTTTTTGTATAAAAGTTTTAGGTGAGAAAAAAACCTTCATGACTACTAAAATCTTAAAAGTCTTGATTTGCCACAAAGTAGTATATAAATCTTGATAAGAATGCCAGGGTTCTTAGAAACTTCACTAAACTAGAGAGTATGCACTGAGATAGCAATGACTTTTACAGAAAAACGCTTAAAGACAAGTTGTAGAACTTCTTTATGAAATTATTATGAATTCCTTTCCTTAAGGCTGTGTAGCATTTCTATCACTGGTACACTGCTTGGAGAAAGCAACCAAAACCACTCGATGGTACCAACTGTACTTTGTATGAAGCAAAACTGCCTCTTTTTAACTCAGACAAGATACTAGGAAAAATATTTATTAGAAACTGAGAGCAGTATTTCCTTCTATGTGTCTACATTGCCAACTATATTCTGTAAATACAGAATTTTAATACCAACTGATAATGCATGAACCTCACCTGTTAGAAGTACTTAACAGAATAACTTTTCATGTGATCTTACTGGAAAACTGTCTAGACAGAATATTAGGATATACCGATACCTAGGATATACCCTTTTAAGGTGTAGTGAGAAAACACGTCAGTTTTCAGTATCTGGAAAATTCATAATTGAGTAACTACAAACACAATGAAATGAAGAAGACAGTTGTTTGTGTTCCTGATTTAACGTATCACCAAAAAATCAATCCGAAAAGTCTAAATTGCTGTTGTACGTAAAAATAGAAAAGTTTCAACTGGTAGGCTAATTCAGTTAATATTGGTAAACTAAAACTAAACCTTAAGAGATACGATACGTTGCAAGTGAAGAAAATTTTTTCCATCCTTCCTCCCTGTCTTAGGGTCTCCTGAGTCCTGCTAAGATGGTTTTGATTTTGTTAGGGCATTGAGCATGTTGTTAATTATTTATATTTGGTGTATCATACTATTATTTACATTTTTGTAAAAGAAACATCACTTAGTGTTATCTGCCTGCATTTGCAGCTGCATACAGTGTTGTCTCCTTTGCTACCCCAATACCCATCTAGTTGTTAAAACCTAATAAATTGCCACCCAAAACAAGAGAAAAAGCTTAAGAACAAGTAGAAGCATTTTGACTGAAATTTTATGAGTTTGATAATTTTTTCTTCCTAATCTATCAGAACCATTTAACAAACCATCACATCCAACAGTTCATATAATCTTCTAGATGAGTTTCTGTTCATTGATGTAAATATCCTAAATCTTGACAGTCTAAGTTTAGATGTCTTTTTGGCAAGCCTCAGCTAACTTTGCACTGAAACAGGACAAAAATAGTCATTTAATTCCGTGATGGCATCCCAGCTATGACAGTGGTAATTATGTTCTGCTGCAAAACAATCAGAAATGGCTTTGAATCATTTCTTAAATTGATCCAACTGGACCCAAAAGGGTGCAACCACCTAAACAATTAGAAATTATGTAGTCAATTAAAACCTACATATTCAAAAAGCCAAGAAAATTTCCATGGGTTGTATTTTTGCCTGCCTGGAGAACTCATGCAAGAATTCTGTGATGTGTTAATAAATCATTATATGTAACTATAATTCCATAGACATTTTAATAAACCATTATAAATAAAATACAAAAAACTTATGAAAACACTTAATTGCAGATCTGTCTTTTCCTACTTTCCTGTAGTAACATATTTAAATTAGGGTTAGAGCAAGCCACATTTATTTAATTGAAAACTGTAAAGATATGCCTTTTCATTTTAAATATATTGCATTAAAGTAGTAAATGTTGCTGATGGTTGAAGCTTTCCATGGAAAGGACAGTGTTACCACATTAGTTTTAGCTTTAAAAGTTGGCAGTCACTTAAACCAGGTCAAACAGAGCTGGAACTGCGAGTCTCCCTGCGTAAGAAGTAATTTCTGTATGAAAGTAACACAGGCACATTTCTTTACTCACCAGGGAAGATGGGGGAAAAGCAAAGTAACTGGTTTATGCTTGATAGAAACAGTGGGGGGGCAGGAAAATGTTATGTATTTTCCTTATGTGCAACTTTGACAAATCACAGAAGGAGCAGTACTAAGATGACATGAACTCACTTTGCACTTTTCTTTCCAGACAGGTAAGCAAGCCAGACAGCAGAAGCATACTGATAGTCAGCTGGAGCAAACATGTCCACCATTCAACACAATGTTTCAGGTTATTAAAAAATTAATTCAAAGCAGATACTATTTGCCAAAGTTGTTCAGAATTTCTGTGGCTGCCACTGCACTTGCTGTATCTCATTAGAAAAACTGTAAGAAGATACCTTTAAAACAACATAAGCACATCCTGTACTTCAAGAATAAACTGTCTGTCGGAGGACACCTTGTTTTCAGTAGCATCCGCTGTCTACCAAGATATTCACAGGTTATACTGACAAGGATGATTGGAAAAGATTATACTCTCACTCTCATAGTTCTGACTAAATTACTAGCTTTCAAGGTTTACATGGAAGCCTCAAGTAAATCCTAGATTATTGGCAGAACTCATAAGGAATTTTGTTACTCATTGCTAGACATAGTCTAGTAACATATTACAAATTTAAATTCTCATTTGGACAAAAGCCTCTTTATATTCTTACTAATCTTACTGTACCTAAGACAGACACAGGTAAATTTGAGTTGCTATTTGTCTTTAGATCCCAAAATTTACAGGAGACTCGAAAACTCGTTTGCTCAGCACAGGATTGGAACTCCATTTAGGAGGTGAATGGGCAGCCAAGGCAATTCACAAAGCACAAGGCAATGTGTTCACATTGGATTGAAGGATGAGTTTCTACCTGTTGCTCCAATTTCATTTTTTGTCTGGTACTTGTTACTTTCAGTATCAAGTACACAATTAGTCTCGTTTAGAGAGAATGATCCTCCCCAGGGAAGAAAAATCACATATTGCCATAAATTATAAATGTAAAATTCTTTGCCATGGCAAGCAGTTTTGAATCTGTAACTCCACATGCAGATTCTCTGTGATGTGGCCAGAAATAGTAACAGGCCTTCAAACGGGCTTGTTGAGATGTTTAATTACCTCCACTACTGGTTACTTCAAAGTGTTGACAAAATCTTAAAATATTTCCTTTACTAAGTAGCATTATACGTGCTTATGGAGATGCCTTTTAGCTAATGTTTGTCACAGACGTAGCAGGAATCATATAGGTAGTGATATGGCAGGCTAAATCTGCTGCTTGAGGCCATAAACGGAACAAATTAGCATTACTTAACCATTCAATGATAAATTACCAGTTTCTTCTAAAATAAATAAACAACTACCAAACTGTGCCACAAAAAGCAGAGCCAGACTCTCCACTTTCACATTCTAGCCAATTGTTACACAACTGCATTTATGATGTTTTCAGGAAGGCAACTCCATTAATAAGTGTAATCCTAATGCCTTTTTTGATTTCAGCGACTTTGGGCTTAATCCTAGATTCAGAAAAGACTTTACTTATAATTTCCTTCTGGCATGAGGACTAATTCTTCACATATGTGGCTAAACTTCTGTTCAGTATCTCTACTGCTTTTGTTGACAAAATGATGACAGCAGCTCTGCTTATTTCTCTTGTCGTGAAACAAAGGGGAGTATCAGTAAGCAGAGCTTACATGCCTTAAGATCTTTCTTCTCCATTAATTTTAATGCAATTACCCTCTCCTGTTTGACTTGTTTGTATGGCTTTGGCAGAATTAATCACTGTATCCTGGGCACCTCAAGATAAAGTTTTTTTCATCATCATGATGAAATAGGGTCTGAGCATCTTTAAGCTAACTCCATCCCCTCTAATCTACTGAATAAAATTTACTTCGTTGGTGATGAGGTTTGTGACAGCAATGACACTTAACCTTGCTCAGGGTGAAATGTTTCCACGCTAAGTGGAGCAACCAGCTGAAGTAGCAGACCATGAAGCGCCCAGGTAACATGTCACAGGAAAACCAACATCATATCCTTTCCTGAGGTTACATCAAACTACTATAGACCCAAAACCACTAATAATCTATAACTCCACCTGTCACCAGTCACAGTTTTCAGTTCAGCAGGTTGCCAATCTAATAAGTGGTCAAACAAGATTGTGACCATCACAGGTACAAAAAGAGATACTTGTATCCATACCTTTAAATGTAATTCAGGGACCACTAAATTAATTTTATATCTGCATCTTGTAAAGAAGTTTTCAAAATGTTTCTTACAAATATGTTGCTTACATATTTGAATCTCACAAAATTAGACTTCCTGAACCTTTCCATACTGCAAATAGTGCAAAATGTGACTGTTTCCTAATGGAATTTTCCTAATACACTTTTCCTGATTCCTGGTTACAGTCTGCATTTTCACTTACAAATTTTTAATTGATGAATCTTGGCTGACAAAGATTCCCTCCCACTATATGACACAGTTACAAGCAGACGGACATGCTCATTCAAAAAACACTGGCTCAGCAAGCTGCAAAAAGGAAGAGATCTTTCAATCAGGTATTTATATTTTAATTGAATGACCTCCAGATAAGGGTTAACTTCTTTTGATAAAGATTTAGATATTTCTGATAATATTAAAGAGTTAGCTACTATCACTGGAGCATCAAGACCTCTGAACTGTATTTTTAAATAGAGTACTACACATTTCATAGAATCATAGAATCACAGAATGACTAGGGTTGAAAAGGACCTCAGAGATCATCTAGTTCCAATCCCCGCCCTGCCATGGGCAGGGACACCCTCCACTAGACCAGGTTGCTCAAAGCCTCATCCAGCCTGGCCTTGAACACCTCCAGGGATGGGGCATCCACAGCTTCCCTGGGCAACCTGTTCCAGTGCCTCACCACTCTCACAGTAAAGAATTTCTTATATCTAGTCTAAATCTACCCTCTTTCAACTTAAATCCAGTAGGTAAATAATAGGCAGGCATCAATCTAGATAGAAATAACAATGATCATGACATAGTGCTGTCTTTGTGATCTTCTCTAATGCTAAGTTTTTCAGATAAAGAATTTTGTATGTACTGTAACTATTTCAAGGCTGAAACTTCAGGCTTTCAGAAGTATATTTAAAATATTTTAATGCATTAATAATTAATAACATAGATGAAAACTACCATATATACAGTATCTACATATTTTTCTATACTTCTATTAATGTTGAATTTCCCCCTTTTTTGGTATAAGTATATGAAAACAATTCTAATGATATTACAGTGGTATACTGAGTGCAGTTACACTGGAGAGAGGAAGAGGTTTTACAGGATCTAAGTCTACTCCTTACTATCATCCCCAAACAAAGTACTGCCATGTTGTGTATATAAATTAGACATAATGTGAATATAAACCAGTCCACAAAACAATGCTAGTTTTCTCCTAAGGAGAAATCCCCAAGTGTGATTACAAACTTTTTTATGCCAGGGATGGATATGGTCATAGTCACACTCTTGACTACAGCACAAAAAGCTGAAACTTATATACAAGTTGTCGAGTAAGGCATTTTGGAGCACTCTTCTTAGTATTCATCAGAAATGCTTATTTTCAGTCACTCTGACTCAGACATTCTATATGATTTTATAATTATTAGAGACAGATAGTTTGAATCTCCTGTCCATACATCTCCTTGATTTCAAATCCAGGTAACTAGCCCATATCAATTAATGAAAAGTCAGTGTTCAAAAGAAGGTAGCCCCTCTTTTAAAATGTATTTGAACTCACTTTGCATATAAACAACAGTTATTAATGGATAATTTTAGAAGAATAGTGTTTCAGTGAAATGGATGCTACATAAAAGGGAAATATGAAATAATCCCTAAGACCTTATTACTGTAATGTACTGCTAGAATACTAATCCACGATCATCTTACATCATGATGTAAGAAAATGAGAACACACCAAGCATATGCAAGTGAGACAGAGATCTAATTGAAATTCAGGTACCTCTTCAATTGAACCTGGATTTGAAGACTTTTCTGTCCTCTAATAACTTCATTAGGGTAGAAATAAAGAAGCAGTCATAATTCTTGCCCATCAGCTGGCATCAGCTATCATATCATCAGCTATCATGTATCCCGATGGACTGTTCTGAACCATTTTCACTCTCCTTCAGCATGAGAAATTACTAAACTAAGGTCTGCCCCTGCACAAAATACCACAGTGATTACAGTAATCTCAGATCTTTGTTTCTTGTGTGACTCTCTCATAGGAAGCTGAACACAGAAATAAATTTTCCTTTTCCTCTCAGCCAGTTTCTTTTTACCAGTGGTAACCTGGTGATTTCTAGAATGCCTCTACTTTTCAGCATGGCTTGTCTTTGTGAGATATAGTTGGACAAAGTTGGATAACTTGCCTTCACTGCCACCTCCTTTACTTCAAAAATAAGACTATAAGCTGTGGCACAGGGATTTCAGGACGCCTTGACACAAACCTTCTTGCACGAACTTATTAACAATACTACTATCTACTTAGGTACCACCTTTCTCCTCTAAAAAGATCTCTGTCAAATGGGTTTACAGATATAATGGGTGGACTGCAGCACTGATTTAAAACCAGGAGAAGTTAGAACTATTTAAATCCCAGAAATTAAGATGACTCTACACTATCATATAATCTAAATTTTCACAACTGATTTGTGACTGCAGATGAGGACATGACCTATGGCTAAGAGGTTACCATTTACATTTCTATTTCAGTTAAAAGTACCAAAAACTCACTGATGAGCCAAAGTCCTCAGGGTCCCTTTCTATTTTACCTAGTTATACAGTTCCACCAAGACAGGTTCTCATACTAACTGTGTGCCTCAGATACTCGTTGTCAAACACCCCAGAAGTTTAATTGATCCATTTATTTTCACATAAAAATGAAGAGGCAATGGTAAAGGAGCCCACACAGACTTGGGCTGTTAACAGAGGAATAGCTCTTGATACAGAAATCAGTGTCTGTGTCCACTTCCATCTGTTGTCTCAGATAAATCACTGTGTGTTGTTGCATACTGCCTGACAATGAGGAAGGCAACTAAATCACTGTACACAGATGGCTACAGTCTGAAATGGTTAGAAAGGGTTGGCAACTCCTCTGAGGAGTCAGGACGGGAAACTGGTTATTCTCTTTTCACCTTCTTAACCACACAGCCTCCCTCCAGTGTCCACTTGACTTAAATTATTTTCATTTGCCCTTATCCAGACTAATTTTGCTTAACATACGAGTTGACAAGTTAACAGCTCAGTCAGATTTGGGGGCTACTAAGGGTGAAAACAGTAATGTTTGTTAATTACAGTGTCAGAGAATTTTCAGGTTATGTTTGTACAGTGAGAGTATTTGATTTCCTTTACAGTTTGTAAAAACTCCTTAACCTCGTAGGTCTATTAGAAGAAGAGTTATAAAAGAAGAATTTATGCCTACAGTTGCTTACAGGAAACGTTAGAAAGACAGGTAAAGTTCACTGTACCTGTTGTTACTGCAATAAACTCAAAGAAATAAAGCTTTTTCAAAAAAATTCTCAAAGTATTTAAGTCACGGGAAAAAAAAAAACCCATGCTTAGCAAACATCCAAGAACCTTTAAAATACGTTTTTCTTCTTATCATAACAAAAACCAGGACAAAAAGAACAAAGAAAAAGAACATACTCCCTGGCATTACATAAAACAGAGCTCTAAATTTTGTTTATGCATAACATAAAATGATTCAGCTATGATATCAGTGATTTGTGTAAACCAGCAAAACCTCAGTCATTCAAATAATTCTTTGTAGGCCTCTCAACTCAACAAGATCAAGGAAGACAGAAGTGGTCACTAATTTTTAAAAGCACTCAATTTAGGGTCAAAGGAATATAAACGTTCTTGATAAGCTGTTCTTAGGGATTCTCAAACACTTTAGCAGTGGTCTTCAAAGACAATCACAGTGATGCAATTAGCAACTTAATATCATACGTAGTAATCCCCTACAAATTCAGACTCAAGTACTAGCATCTGAAAGGAAAAAAAAAAAAAGGTTGGAAAAAAAGTAATTCGTTTTCCTCTTTTACAGAAAAGGGAAAGTGAGTAAAAGGAGAGAC
Source organism: Pterocles orientalis (assembly GCA_011057875.1). NCBI lineage: Eukaryota > Metazoa > Chordata > Aves > Pterocliformes > Pteroclidae > Pterocles > Pterocles orientalis. The sequence goes on from WKFP01015020.1 coordinate 908,161, forward strand.
ATAATCCATGAAAAGCTTCCAAAACAGGAGACTGGGGTAAATAACACACTGCAATATATTAATCAAGTGACAAAATCAAGAAAAACAAACAAAAAAGGCTAAATTAAGACATCAGGATAAAACGTATTCCCTAGTATAAAACTAAACGAGCTAGATAAAGTTTTAAGTAGGAAAAGGAATTCTCTAGTTTCAAAAAGCATTTAAAGAAAACTACATTTAAAATAACACCTTTGGAAACAATAATATCAAAAATCAAAGATAAAATCAGACTGTTTTACCCTATGTGTTGAATCTACCTGTTAACAAACCAGATGCTTATACTGTATCTTGTATCCATTGAAAAAAATGCAATGGCATAAAAGTATTGTCAATGGAGATTTTTCCCTGCAATTACTCAGTACATCCACATAGTTCCCAAATATATTGTGAGGGCTAATTAAAGGTTTCAGGGTTCTTTTTAAGACCTTGTACAGGGAAAAAAGTAGCTGCTCATGGTTCTGTTCAAGCTCCTTATATTAACCATAAATATAAATAAAAAACCAAACAACAACATAAAGCACCCTCAAAAATATTGTAAACAGTTTCAAGAAGAAAAATAAATTATATCTTTAGGAAATAATGAAAAATGGATTTAGAGATCTCACAAAGAAATGCAAAGAAATTTCAAGTCAGATACCTCCGAAATTAAAAACAACACTTTTTTATGTCGAATGAAGTTCAAAATAGTTTTTCTAATTTTCAGTGCAATTACAGAAAATCAAGAAAAAAAATCATAAAAGTAATTAACACAGCCATCACTGAATAGTAAATACAAGTAGTGATAGTAAGATATGCTATGTAATAAGCATTACAGAGGCTTTAATACACTAACAGTCCATGTGTTGGGACAGCAGTCTGAGCTGAGTATTAACTTCAACTGTACAGACGTGACTACAGTTGCAAATAGATACACAGCTTCCCAAGCAACCCTATTAATAAAAGCTAGATATATTAAATACTGAATTTTGTTTCTGAGAATGTAAGTTGCTACATAGTCACATGGAAAAAGTCATCAAAAGTGACAAGGAGACAAAAAAAAGGAACATGTGCACAAGTGAGATGCAAAACTAAATTTGTCTGAGGAATTTTACATGAACTTGCATTCCTCTGGCATTTATCTACAAGTGAGGGGGCAGGCAGGAATGGATCCTTTATATTCAAGATTGAGAAAAACTGCAGAAAACTGACACATAACAGCATTCTGAATGGCTTTTTATTGTTGTTCTGTTCAAAAATGAGTAAGATTTCCTCCCAGTCCTTCAGAAAAACGTCTCAACACTTCCTCAAGTGTTTTCATGTTGACACTGATGTTTCAGAAAACTGTGGCAGCAACCAGTAGTCATGAAAGCAGCTGAAATTCTGAATCTTAAAGCATCTAGTGGGAATGCATGAGACAGGAGATAGTCCAGCTTTCCAAAATAAGTGGAAAGTTCAATGTAAATGAAAGAGGCGACTATCTGTAGCAGACTAAAGGGCTTCAAGCTGTGAATTAGAGGTTGCCTGCTCCATACAGATAAACATCATGTAGGAGCACGAGCACCCTTCATAATGCTCAGGAAAAGCCAGCAAAAATCAAGACTCCCAGTGAACTTCTGCACATTGTGTATCATACATTTAGACATGTGTCAGAGTCAATACTAGTTTACTGCAGAAATAAATACAGTAAATATGATTTCACTTCTACACGTGCCTTTTTCAAAATCACAGCCTCTTAACATAAGTTCAATTACTTGAGGTACGAAAAGTACACATTCTTTGCTCTCTGTGCAACAAAAACATCAATGCAACTCCTTTTGACTGTATTGAAAGCAGATGATTCAGCTTTCTGTTTTTTATGACGGAGATAAAATATGCCTCCTTACATATAAAACCAGGAATATTTCTAACAGTACGGTTACTTGCCAGCTGAACTAAATAGAAAGCGTCTTGTCAACAGCAGTTTATGGTGACAAAATTAAGAAGATAATTCACCATACAATGCCAAATAGGAGAACACTCTTGAGCCACTTTTCAATGAAATTTTGAAATCTTAAAAATACCCTTAGATTTGACAGTATAGTGGCTATTATAATAATCCACGAAGGATCTTTTGCACTGAAAAGAAGAATTAATAAAACCTCATATAAGTACAAACTGTCTCAAACTGGATTTGAGAATAGGATTGACAACGGGCTTTCATTAGAGGAAGACATATAAAAGAAACTGAGGACTGCTGGAGAGATCTGTGCTCCTAAGGAGATGAATTTTGCCTGAAGCTGGGTATTGAAAACATCTTGTTTCCAGTGTTCCAAAGTAAACTATACAAATACCAAGTGTTTCAAACAGTTCAGGGTATGTGGGGAAGCATTACCTGGAGAAAGTGGGGTATCCAGCTACAAATGAATACTTTATACAGTTTTATATCAGCACCGTTGAAGATCTATGAATATTCCAAGCTTTGTGTTTCAAATAAGGTAATCAGACACATTTAGTGAGAACGCTCCCAGAAAACTAAAAATTACTCCTGACATCTTGTCAAAAATATTTGCAGTAATATTTTGTCACAGGTTTTCAGCAATAAATGGATTTTTCCCTTCATCCTTCTATTATGCAAGTGTCTTGGATCTAACCACCTAAACTTTTTTCAACATCACAGAAAGAATGGACATGACTCTCACTTTGACTCCCACACTCAACTCTTGCGTTGTGTTGCATACTGTGATGCGAAGATCCTTTAGCATATGATCCAGGACAGGGGACATGTCACGTGCATACCTTCACTCTATTTTCTTCCTCTGTTTAAGTGGATTTCCAACATTTCATGCTTTTCATTCCCAGAAAGGGCAACAATGCCTCCAGACAAACACAGTCAGCTCAGAAAATGTAAAGATAGTTATTATCAATCTAGAATCTCAGGGTACAGATTTCCATAGGGCAGAAACTAAGGTACTGTACGCATCAAGTTATAATACGTACCAGCACTGATTAACTTTGGTCCCAGAAAACATTATAACACCTACACAGAAATATGGGACACACTGAAGGCCGCCACTGTAGTTAGCCAATATAACATATATTCAAGCACAATCAGCATCTACATTGCAAATAAAGGACTCTTGACCTTCACCTAGAGATCTCAGTCTGTTCAAGAACTATGCCAGAAAAAAGGAGGATCCCAGATTAACATCTTCTTTCACCACAGTTAAAGGTTCCCAAACCTATAACCAAGTTGAATGCTATCCTTTTACTTTCTCAACTATTTGGCCGTGCCAACAAGTTAAAAACATCAAAAAAAACAGTCGCTCTTCCCAGCTTTTGATGAACACACTACTGAGCCTGCTGTGTTCTTTTCATCTCACCTTACCACCTGGCAGTCTGCCCTTCCCTACACAGGCTCTGGAAGAAGCTATTCTCTTCTATGACATAAAGCGGGTTGGAGTAGAAAGATGGGGAAGGTAACTGCTGACAACAGTTCCACCCAGACATATCCAAAGAATGCCACAATTTGACCTCCAGGGACTCATGGATTTACTTGGTTGTTGGTTCAGACTCATGACGAAAGATAAAGAAGTTTCCTCTGTCCCAGTGAAAGGAAATATACAGTTCATTCGGCTTTGTATTAGGATAAGCAAACTATTAATCTGTACTCTAAAAAGCTGCAATCTAAAGACAAATTAAGTGTCTTTTTCCATAGACGAATACGGAGCCCACAATGTTAAACCATCCATTAACACATCAGACAAAAGCCATCAAATGTCATTTCTGACGTGAGGAGAAAAACTCTTTCCTTCTTTCATGAGTCTTGGATAACCTGCAGGAAATCCTCAATAATGCAAACAAAAAGCCAAGCTCAGTCAACCACTTTCCCTTGAAAGTTTGAAGAATAAGGCTTCTCAGGAGATTAGTACGACCATTTAGAAAGAAATTCTGAACTACTACAAATTATAGCTGCAATTATCCAAGCCAAAGTAAAAAATCACCCCTAAATACCAGACATCAAAAACTGTTATCCTCTTTACAGAAAAACTGCAAGAATAAAAATGTATCAGAACAAAATGCTCACAGTCCACATGTGACCTTCTTGCTGCAAAATGTTGCATATAATGCATCACCTTCAAAGGAGCAGAGAAACAATCTACAGGTTCTTACCCTTTAAAAACTCCTTCAAATGACAGCTATGCAAGTAAGTCTTTGGATATGAAAGCTACCTTCACCATTGGCACCCAAGCTTCTTGTGTTCCCTGACGACCATAGGTGCCCACTGTAAATATGTTCTTTTGAAAAAAGACAACACGCATATTATTACAATATTGAGCACTAGGATTTGAAATATGTTGAAAAGGAGGTTACAACATAAGCAGTGAAAGCCAGCAAGAACCTCACTTATTTTATCACAATGAAATGTTGCTAGCCTATCCTCCCTCCTCAAGGGCTTTTTTTCTCCCCTTAAAATTGGCAATCCAAACAAATTTACCAAAATGCAGAGGAACTTAAAAATGATGAGTCTTACCCCGCTATACATTTTATATTTTTGCACAATAACTTGGGTAGTTTTTTTGTACACCATTACTAATCAAAATGAATCCCAAGCCCTCAAAGCCAGATAAAGAAGATAAAATACGAATTGTCTCTACAGAGAAGTAATTCAGCATAGCACAACAAATTTACCACAGAAATGCTTATGAGAAAAAAAATTCCAACCTGCCAGTAATCATTCATTCACTTGAGTTAACCTAAACCAGTAATGCTTCTCTGATAGTTCAAGAATTGCTGCAAATACTATACACAAAAGGCCTCACCAGGTGAAGTAGACATGCAAAACATGTTTGAAGGGGTCTCTAAAGAGCATCCTGAATAGTTCATTTACCTGCCATCTGGTGTGCATGTCAGCTCTATCCATGAGTAAGTTTTTTTGGTTCCAAACACTGTGACCAAAAGACCTTTTTACCACATTTCTATGGCTGTACTATGATGGCCACCATACTACTAAAAGAGTCATTCCCTCACTTAGATAAGCCAGCTTCTCTTGGAGATGACTATCTGCACCATGGCTCCAGTATTTATCCCAATACACAGAGGATATGAGCTGCTAAAACTCCCAGCTACAAAGCATTGGTTATTTGGCTAAACCTGGAGAGGTTTTTAGCTCTGGGGCTTGGCGATTCAATTCCCTTTACTGTCAAGAGAGCAGCTAACCACAAACGCATTTGTTAAATTAATGCATCGGTAAAAGCTGCTGTAGCTCATTTAATAGTGTGTATATTTTACTCCTCAAAACACACAGATATTTGTAATATACTATCTGCTTCATAAATCAAAGCAGAAATAATTTCCAGTAGGACATACTATGCATAGTCACATTTAAAACAAACCTCAAACATGCATATGCTTTCAATAATTTCTGTGACTTGAGAAATGCTGCCCTTTTGCCTTTATACCTCAATAAGCTTTATCAACAGCATCATCAAACAGCTGCACAGGAAACTGGGAAATAAAATTCTGAAATAAAATAGCAGTTCTGTTCAGCTTTCTTGACTGTTAAAAACGTAACCATAAGAAGCATGAAGAGGAAGGGCAACCAGGTTTAATTGTGACACATCCTCATTTCTGGTCAAAGGACAATGCAATTATTTCCTGCCCCAGACAGAGGAGAGATTACAAAGGGCCAGTCTTGCCACAAAGATTGTACTGGTTAATAAAGATTATACAGATAATACTGGTTTATACATTCAACACAAGAAAAAATTATTTACTTTCCATAACACCCCTTTTTTTCCTAGTTGCTAGTCAATTACAAAACAGCTATGAATTATTATTAAATCATTACACAACACATTAAAAGAAAATCATACTGAAGTGTGATCGAACTAGAGAATATAAGAAACAATGCCAGTGTATACGCTTTTGTAAACCAGTAACACTTAATACAAGCTAACAGCACCACTGGAAGTTCAAGTACATATGGTAATCTACACTGAGATTCTAAATTCGTACTATAGACATGTCAAAATGAAAAAAAAAATATATATTCCAGTTCTTCATTCCCAGAAAAAAAAAAGTTATTTAGACCCTTTCCTTGCAATGCATCATTACAAATTTCTGTCACAATAGCAGAAAACCTGTAATCCTATACTTCAGATACAGCTTTCACATACGCACTGCTGGGTTAGCAAAACCATTCAGAAACCGTCCTTTTGAATATTGGTGTGAGTTACTGGCGGAAAGGACACAAAAATAGCTACATATCATGTGGGGAAGAAAATTAGACATACTAAAACAAAACAATTTCCAGAGATCGGTGTGTGTCACTATGTGTAAGGCTTTATCTCATATCAGAAGATGACATAACTGTACTCAAATCTTAAAATGCTCTTAATAATTTACAGATAATACAATACCAATAAAAGAAGAAACAAGTATAAAATTCAATAAAAACAGGGTACATGACTCTTGTGGTCTAAATGTTCACTTGAGAGAGATACTCTGCTCATCAATATAAAAAGTGTTAAAACAAAAAAAACCCAACAAAACGAACATTTTATAATATAAAAGCCTGAATGTCTCCATTATCATGAACAAAATAATTGTGACAAAAGACTAAATTAGGTCACTGGTTGAACTTCCTGGATTGCTTGAAAACTAGAAAGCATATACTCACCCTAATTTTCTCCATGCACTATTTTGAGTAAATGGATAATAATGACTTCATTATCAAACAATTAATTAATATAAAAATGTATTTTTTAATCACTGAAAGTCCATAGCAACCAAAGGGTAGAATCAAAGTGTTATTTATACTCTACCTTTAAAAAGGTCAACAACTTGCTTATTGGGCTAATTAAAACTTTAAGGTGGGGACATAAAAGAATGCATGAAGGATGAAAAAATAACTACTTGCTGCATCCTGTTTTATAGTGTTATGATCGTAAATGTAACTTGAAAGAAGGACAAGATATACACGATAGAAAAATAAGATTATATGACAGAAAATGTCTAAATTAGAATGAACCTAGAGAAACGTATGAAATTAGCACTTCCAGGTAACAGTGAAAAACATTAAAAAATGTAACTGTATTTTTGATGCATGTGATATATGTGATGCACTGATATATATGAAAATATGATATGTTTGAGACTAGGCATTACATTATAAAGCTGTGTTCTAACAGACGTTCGTTCTAAAGTCATCTCATTGAGCAGAGGCTGGAAGTTTTTCTTACTTACATAATAAGTAATCCATACCAGGCAGGTTGGCTTATTTTTTTTATAACAATAAGGCTACCGAAGAAGACTTAGATACTACAGCTGTTTGATTCTTTAATGCTAATTGAACTGACTACTATCTGAAAACGTTTTTCATTCCTACAATTTTTATTCACATCATTTAATTCCTGCATCAATAACATTTTAAAACACTTAATTTGAATGGGAAAAAATTAAACCATGAAAAAATAACAAAAAAGATGATGACGTATGAAAAAATACTACCAAATAGCTACCAAAACACCAAACATGAAGAAAATATCAAGAATAAATATGCAAACAAATGTATTCATATCATTTTATATCTGTTTGAAAAAACCCAAAGATTTCTCCAAGATAAAGCAAGCATAGGAAGGAACACCATATTCAGCACCACAAAGGTACTGTCCCTGGCACTCCAAAGAAAGAAACAAACAAACAAATTAATATACGAAAATCAGGTTTTTCTAAGTTCAGTGTTTACAGCTCTAGAAATACTGTGTAAATTTAAAAAAACCTCTATTTTTAAATAGTACATCAGATAGTTTAGTATCATAGATTAGTGAATAGTTGAAAGATTCCAGTCTTTTCAGTTATCAGCTTGGCACCTACAGAATTCCTAAGTAAACACAGCAGAGGGCTGCATTAATGTATGATGTGACTTAGCTTACTTGGAGCACCGCAGTGTGTCATATAAATACAGACGTCTCAAAAATTTAGTTACAAATTGTCATGCTTTGATGAGTAGTACCCAAAGAGAAACATCAGGTGTGGAACTGGAAGTACAGATGCAATGAACAGTGTCCTGCTTGCTAATTTGCTTTTAATAGGCCTGAACTGGTGCCATCTGATGAGAAAGTGCGCCTTCTTGCCTGTTCTGCAGATGATCCTGGGCATTATGACTTTGCCTCAGTAGAACTCTCAGTTCTTATCAGATCTGGGCAATCAAATTGTTTTTTTCAGTTTTCCCATCTTAACCCAACTCTGACCTAAAATTTTAATTTAAAATCAAGAGTATTTTTTTACTTTGCTTTGGTTTTCCCGGTAATTTATTTGTAAGGAGAGCTATTTGCATTTCATATTGCAAATATTAAAAAAACACCATAATTTCTCACAGTTTCCTTCTCACTTCCTCACAACCAAGAGTCTGAAAGTTGCTGCTGTACTTCTGAACATGCAGTAAGAGGGCTAAAACAGGAGGAGGGGAGGGAAGGGCAGAGAGGAGCAGGGAGGGGAGTGGAAGGAGAGATGGAGAGATAGAGAAAGGGGAAAAGAAAGAAGGGGAAAAGAGAGAGAGAGGAAGGTGACAGACAAGAGTGAGAGAAAAAGAGAAGTGAGGGAGGGAGAGAGTCTGTATGGTAGAAAAATGGGAAAGGGAAGGTTGATCCCTCTGGTAGCAATATATGTTTAATAGATTTCACATACCATTAACAATTACATGACTCAAGATTTTTGATTACAAACTACTTAGACAATTGTCATGCTCCACTACGTTAATTTTCCCAAAATTACTCTTACACACCCCCTCAGAAACGACTGACAACAAAACTTAATTAATCACATCCTTCCCCTTTTTGGTTACGGAGTTGAACTTCATATTTTACATATGAAAAAAAACTATAAATACTATTTTCCCACTTTCCCTGTAACTCAGATCATGTCCAGGAGTACTCAGGAGCTCAATGGCAAGCTTTAAATAATTAAAAATAATTTTTTACTCATGATACTATAATATAAAACCAAATTGTGATTTCAACATCCATCTTCTTTCTAAATATGCATACACTTAGACCACTCTGCATACTAAAGCAGAGAAAAACAACAGACAGGGATTTGTGGTTCCCACTTTGGTAATGATAAAAGAAAACAAAACAAATGGTAGAGTATTTCAACTTGTTATGGACTACTCAAGAGCCAACAGCATGATGCAAGTGAATCTCATTCAGCATTGTATTAATAAAACTAAGATGTCTGAGGCAGAAGAGGTGATTTCTACTGTTGTTTCACACTGCCTTCTGTTTCCAGCTCAGGACAGCCATTTCCAACATGGACAAAATCTGCTGCAGATAGGTTTTTAGGAATTAAATGACAGGTTAAAGGTACTGGGTTTAGGTGGTCTGATACAAAGGTTAAGATGGAGACATATAACAACAGATTTACAAAACATCAAATGTAGCTATTAAAAGGACACTGATATATTGTTCTCCATGACCTTTGGAAGAAAAAGAAATCACTTGTAGTAAAGACTGTTTTGCTTATGTTACCCCACTGCCAGAATAGTTAAGTACTATTCTACTTACCTGCTAAAACAGGTTTCCTAGGAAACAGCATGGTGTAAGAGGTTAGGCATAGTTTTGTGATGAATATTTCTAGTATGTTTGACAATTGTCTCAGAACAGAAAATTAATTTAAAATAAATTATTAGTCTTCCAGATTTACATTTTTATGTTCCTTAATTTTCATAAAGACTTCCAATTTCATCTCCCAAGACTGGGTAACTGCTTTCTGTCTTCCTTTCTTTATTATGCAAAATGACACTTAGGAGCAAAAGTAGTTTCATAAACTTTACCAAAATGCAAGATATTCACGCTCAGATAAACAACAGGTAGCATAATGAACAGCACCTCATCTTCCACTAGTTATCATGGCAATCTTTAAACTAAAATTACCACAATTTCCACTGTATTCTTTCCCATAGTTTTTCCTACTGTATTCCCAAGTCTACTCCATGCACATAATGGTACAGATTTGTAAGAGGTAACTATCATGACATACTACATTATTCTTTGAGGCAAAATATTATACTTGAGTTTTTATGCTCCTGTTTTTTTTGGTGTTTTTTTTTTTTAGTGAAAAATGGCAAAAAACTACGATTTTCAATATTTAGTTTTAGAAGTGGTCATTCTTCAGATGTGTGGCTTTAGGAGCTGGTTTTTCAAATGCACTTAACATCTGAAAAAACCTACATTGTTTAAATTCATGAAAGACAGTGCAAATCTGTGGATGTTGTTCTCCCTTACAAATTAAAGGAATATTAAAAACTGATGTAATTGTTTTTAAGGAACTAAACATTCTCCAATGTTAAAGTTTCTGGAAATGTGTAATAAACTGAAATAGGAATCCATTGGTGCTAAAAAGAACCAATTTCTATTTTTAAATAATATTTTAAAAATCATATAATGGTCAAAACCAGAAGTAACTGTGCACCAAACAACAAATGTTTTACCGATTTAGTTCAATTAAGGACTTTCTTTTGACAACTGACAGATATACATTAAACCACACATAGATAAGTTATACCACTGTGAGTCACAAATCAACACTGTGCTAGTAAACCATAATCAATTCCTAATTAACATAAAAGACCTAATATACACAATGGCTTAAGTTCACCATAACTTGCAATGAACACAGCTTGGAGGAGCTATGTGTGAGAACTAATAAACAAATATGCACCTATTCATCTGCTACTGCTTCTCATTTGAATTGCCTGCAATCAAATTTAGCATGCTTTGTTTCCAGCTTAGTTCAGATGAAGTGCTCTCACCAGTTCCTTTTTCCCTGTCCTAAAAAATCCTTGAGGCCACTTTGTTCTCAGTCATCTTTTCCTCCAAAGATTTTGAACACTTCTTGGCACTGGGATTTCAGTGATTACACCTTTTGATGCCTTCTGTTTCTTCTGATTTTATTTTACTGGTGGTTCCCATTTCTAATTGCCTGTAATTTTATCCCCTGTTCTTCTCTAAATTAATTCACGTGCTGATGATTCTCAAACTTCCTTCTGCATTCTTTTTCCTTCTCCTCTGCTAGCTTGTTTTGAAAAACAGAAATATTATTCAAGGGAGACAATAATACTTTATTCTTCACCATTTCCACATTATTTAAGGTCAGATGTTTCAATTCAGTGTTGTCACCTCCCTGCCTCCTCTATCCACGCAAGCTGTTAAAATGTCTACTTGCTTTCTAGTTATCACTCTCACCTAACTATTTAGAAACATACAAGCTACAAGTGCCACTTTCTGTCAAATTATATTGTCCTTCAAAACAAGCCTCCTCATAATTTTAGTCTGCTTTGTCTTTTAAAAATTTTATAAGGATCTATTTAGTTTAGATGTTGAACGGCTCTTGAAAATAATATCCCCTATTTCACTATCAGCACTGGGTACTATGCCTTTTTTTGTGTTCCTTTCCTTCAGCTCTTATCAGTCTCTCCTCCACCTTCCCATATGTATGCAATGACAACTCTATACCGGTATGCCACACAGACAATCTTTTCTATTTTCACTCCCACCTCCCCCTGAAACTGCCAGCCTATGCACAACATACGATATGTATCAACTTTTAAACAGAAATGGCTAAACTCTGCTATTCTGGTAGAAAAGGGAGTTTAAAAGTGCCCAGTCCACGCAGACCTCTGGCCTCACTTTCTTCTGTCCTGACCCATCTTAGGTCCATGAAGCCTTTTGGTACACAGGCCTCCTCTTTCAGGAGATGGTAACAGAGCCCCTTCCCTTCTTCTCCAGCAAGATGTCACAGGGGAAACGAAAAAAGCAAAAGAGCTGTCCCTTCAGTTACTGTAAATGTCAGGAAGCAAACAGTGACCTTTGTTTACTCCCTCTCCAACTGAATGCATCTGCCTCCTGTGAGGATGGCAGAGAGAAATAAGTGGCAATGTGAGGCGATGTGGAAGGTGCTCTCCTCAGTAACCAGGTTTGCTTTCAGGAATGTCTGTGCCATAGTGAGTTAGTGTAGTTTACACATTAGTTTGATGGAGACAAAGTTTTTAAAGGCTGGAATAATACTTTTTCTATGTCTTATACAGTTTTTAGAAGATTGCCAGCACTTAAATAATTAATAACAACAACAGCGATAAGTGCACTCTATGGATACTGAATCTCTTTGCAGGGTCCCCTAGAAGTGATTAGGTGTCCTGCTCCATAAATATTTAATAAAGATTTGATTTCCAGGCACTTCTAGTGTCTCAAATGTTCTCCTGAAAAGCCTGTGAAAGCACAGAATTGGTAAATAAAGACTAAAGAGGGATATTACTTCTGCACGTTACAGAATTTGAGCACTTTATGTCAAATGATACATGCTGTTATTACAGCTCTGTCTTGAGCAATGGTTTTAATTTTGTATTTCATCAAAGGAGACAGACCATTGTGTTGCTGGTATAGGGTCAGAAGTGACTTATCTGGTTAATATTTTAGACAGAGGTAATCATACTGCAACACAGACATTAAAAGTGTAAGTTGGCATACCCAGATGTACAATTAAAAGAAGAGACCGTGAGGTGGCCTTTAACCAATATTACTTTTAACATTACCTCTGGGGATGAACAGTCAATCCCAAGGGAGCCAGAGGCAAAATCAATTTTTTCACTGTTCTACAGAAACCTGTTCAACACAAAATATATCTGTAACTCACATGGCATATCTGAGAAACAAGTAAAATCTTTGTGGCAGATTCTCTTAATGGTAAAATTGCCTTCAGTCAGAGAAAATGGTATTACTCTATTTTTTTTTATTGCTATATATCAGTATTATATACTTATGAGGTGGTGGTATAGGAAGTTCCAGGGATACCTGAAGCATTATAAATTTAATAACTATAGAAATAAATAATTTTTATTTTTATTCTTAAACCTCAATGTGTATAAAAATTTAAAGGTTTGTAGGTAATGTCTCTGAAGGGGCTCCTGAATACAAAATTATGCTACAGTAAAAAATAAATGAGACAACACAGTTAGTACCACATTAAGATTTCCACAATTATATTCTGTTTGTTACTGTGTATCTATGGCACACAATAATAACAAACACAGTGGTTCTGCCCCCTATTACTCCATTTACTATAAATTAAATAATTTTTAAAAAATATGGTTTTTTAAAACATACTTTTCCCTGTTTCTTGGTAGTTGTATGAACACCAATATCCAGTAAGACCCTCAGTGTGGATTCCCTTCAAGGCAAGGCTTTAGCCCTTGAAGCTTCAAAGAAGGATAAAAGGAAGACTGCTCCCTATACTACTGCACAAGACAGGCATGACAATGACCTGGGGTGGTTGTCTTACACAGGCAGGATTTATCAGGGGAAACTCATTACAAAGTGGGAGAAAGGAGGGCAGGAAGCATGGCTCTAAAGTCCTGGGCAGGGGGCAGCTTGTAGACCTGCAACTAGCAGAACCATATTATGCCAATCTCCCTGCCTATGCTGACAGTACCTTGGGATACCTCTCTTCCTTCAGTAACAGCATCACTGCACTTGATGTTCTCCACTATGATCTTAATACAAATTCTTACAGCCTAATTGAGATACATTTTGCTTAGTTCCCAGGGTTGTTTCGCCTCCTCAAAAACACAACCATACAGTTACACTAGAATGCATTATTTAATACACTGAAGCTATTTAAATCATCATAACATACAAATAAAAAAAAATTCCTCCTGTGCTCTGCTGTCCTTCTGTACATGTTATCTTAACCTATCTGATTCACTGTTCAAACTCCATGGTCCTCAGATCAAATACCTGACCTCTGCATGATCCTAGTAATAAACTTAGAAGCAGTATAAAATAACAGGATGAAAATACTGTATTTGCTTTGAAAGAAAGCAAAAATGTTTCTCGAAGGGAAAAGACAGTGATGATACATTTACACCTCCAGATAAAACTCACTATCCTTGTTGACCATAGCATGGAAATCTGAAGTGGTACAAGTCTGCTAGTTCATTCCTGTTAGCCTTTGTCTTGCATCCTTACCAGGACCATGGCAGCACAGTGTCACTGTGACTCCAGCACCTCAGATGCCACTGCAGCTCTGGGGAGCTGGGGACAATCACCCTGTGGCAGGGTGTCCCTTTGCTGTGCCAAAAGCACCTCTCCCTTGTGGAGGTCCCTAGTTGCTACACCATGACTGCTTCACGCAGCGATGCAGGAGGAGGGAGCCCTGTTCTGCACCCTACAGCAGAAGGAGCCTTGCTCACATAGGCTGCAACACTGCTGTACAGCTCTCTAACGTCCCCTCCTGTCTTACTAGTGATGCTCCCAAGCTGCCTACTTGGAAAGCAATTTATACGAGAGGGATGCCGTTGGCAATAAAGTTCCTTCAGAAAGCAGGTAGCTCAAGTATGTTGAACCAGTGGCAGTTCACTGGCCACTGCTTCAAATTTCTGCTTTTATACAGTGTTTATATACACAGATACATTTTTAGTCTTTGCAGTGTTTTTAAACAGTAAAGCAGTCCAAATTTTACATTAAATTAATTTTTAAAATACAGTCTCTGTAATCTCTAATTCCTAATTTCACAAAGCCTAATAAGATAGAACTTGCATTATCTTACATAACAACACAAAAAAATATTATGCTGTAACTGAGTTACTGCTTAAAACATATGTCTAACTTAGTTAAAAAACACTTACTGTACCAGTGTTCAGCCATATTGACTGGTTTGTTGGACAGATCAGTTTTACTGTGTGACTAGGGCACATGTAATGGTTTTATTTAATTTATAATTTAATTTCATGCTTTGCAATACATAAAACTTCCTGAGGATACCCTTCTCATAACATAAAGAGCCTCTAAATTCAAGTAGAATGATACCCACTTATTTCAGTCCTGTATTATAAAGGGCAGAAACCCTTCAATAATTAACAATTTCCACTTACAAACAACTTTTTTGTATCTGGGCATATATGACAAAAATATTCCTGTAAATAAGTACATTAAAAAAAAGTTTATTATAAGATTCAGGTGGAGTACTGTTCTACATGGGTACTTCAAATTTAAAATGCAAATATCATTTTACTCCACGACATTGTTTCATAAAGACCTGATTAAGTTTATTGTCAAAGTAATTAAATACGGATTATGTACTGCAAGAATTCAAGTTCTGCCACTATGACAGAACCCTGGCAAAATAATCATGGAGTACACCATGTTAGGCCAAGAAATGCCAGTAGAAATTTTACGATTAAAACATCTGTGGGGAATAAAAAAATTATCTACAATCTCTTAACTGAGCAAAGACTTCTTTTATTATTTAGGAGATAATTATTATATTTACTCCTACATGAAAAATAAAATGCATTAAGATAGAAACTATGTTAAAGATGAATAATGCCTTTCTTATGGAAATGGAAAATCAACACACTTCACTACTGCTGGAATCAAAAAGAACTTCCCAGCTGTATTTTCACAGTATTAGGGCCATCTCACAGTTATTTAATTAGTATTTAATATAGATTCCATTAGTGAGACCACCCTCATCAACAACTCTCTGCTAACTTGAGTAAGATGGCACATTCTTAGCTACTTAAGGTTAATCACCATAGTAAGACTGCCTATTAATTGCTGATTTTTCATTGGGTATAAAGGACATAAGAGAGCAATGACTACAAATATGTACATAGTAAGCTATAGTATTATGCTATATCTCAAATGGGTTTAAAAGCATATAAAAGCATATAAAAAGTTATGACAGTAACTGTGGACACAAAGGCTTAAAAACTCAAAATGTTTTGAGCTTTTAAGACAATAAGAAATTTCCAAATTCTAAAAATATTTAATATTACTGAAAAAAAATAACACTAACTACAATGAAAACCATTCACTTGAAACCTTCCGCAGTACAGAATCAGACTGGGCAAGGACCATTTCCAAGGGAAGAATGGCTAGAAAGCGATATAAAATATAAGGCTTTTTATGAAAAGGATGATCTGAATTAGGACACCTGAGACTTCAGCCAGCTGTAAAAGTCAATTCCCAAATGAGTTGTAATGTGGTCATGGCTATTTTTGACAAAAAGGCAATGAGAACGGAGACTTTTTAGCATACATTTTAACTAGAGGGTTGAGAATGTGAAGTTGAAGACAACTTAATGAAAGTGATTATGAAATAAGAGGTTAAATGAAAGTCACTATAAACTGGTTATAGTCCAAGCATTCCAAGTCTTGAACTAACTAGTCTCCTTTCTTTCCCTTTTTCCTTCTTTCTTTCCAGATGTTAGGGAAACAAAACTACTGGTCAAACAAGCAGGAAGAAGGAAGAATAGTAAGAAAAAGCCATTGTGGGTTAATCATACCTCTTCAATGATCTTGAACTCACTTGAAGTGGATACTGTGTCAAACGAGTAAGCATAGTAGACTAACAATTTAGGGACAAAATCACAAAGGAGAAAGCACAACCTGAAACAAAACTAGCAAGGGACAAAGAACAACACAAATTATGCTGTAAGTATGCCCAGTAGTCACAGGATGACCTGCAAAGGATTGCTAGATCATTCAATAGCTAAGGAAATCTGTCAACACATGATGCTGCAAGACCACAATTAAATATCCTTTTTACTTCAGACTTCATTAAAGGAATAGTCTATGACCACATGACTAGCTCAATTACAACAATGACAAAGCCTCAGGCTGAGCTGGATGATGGACTAAAATGTGTGCTCTTTAAATTAAAAAGCAGTTTGGATGGCTGAATTAGAATCCAGAATGATAGCAGGCAATTATAGAAATGATTAAAAGAGATTATGAAATTCTGTAAAGACAACTGAAAAGTTCTCTGTTTAGGAATAGTCAAATCTACACAGTTCCCACAATCACTCTTAGATATACTATAGAAAAATCAACAGAGGAAACTCAGAATAGGGAATAACTTAAGACAAGAAAAAATCGGGAAACTACAATTTGCAATAAACTGAAGATGAATGAAACTTGTTGTAAAACAGGCAATCATCACACAAAATTGTGTTACACGAACAACTGCAGCTTTCAAGAACTCTGTACTGATTATTTATCTTTATTCAGTGTTGCTGAATCATAGCAAATTTGGAGCCCTCCACTTCAAGAAAGGTGTGGACCAATTACTCCAGAAACAAGAGAAAACCAGGAACAGTGATTGCAAGTATAGAAATCATGATCTGCAAGGATTGAAACTGGAGTTTTTGGGAAGAGGTGACTTAAACACACTCATCAACTCCAAGCCCTGCAGACAAGAACAGGATATACTCTCTGCTTTTGATCAATGGTGAGGTGGTCTTGGGTTGCAGTAAGAAATATTTAGTTTATATGTTAACATAAGCTTTCCACTGGTGACAAAGTAAGACACTGCAATAGATTATCTAGGAATAAGGTGAAATGCCCAGGAAGGGAATTTTTAAGAAGATCCAGATACATCAGGATACTTTCAAGCAGAGGTGAACTTCAAGACTTATTTTCTATGGCTCTGTGGCAGTCTATACACATATGGCTCTGAAAACCTCTGAACAGTGATTACTGTTATAATCTGGAAGATGGCACAGGGTATAGAACATCATGCTGCTTCTGAAGAGGTATCAGTGCTTTGGCCTCCATCATTTCACATTTGTAAAAGACTTCCAGAATCACTGTATTATTCTGGAAAAATCATAAAACATGTAGAAGCACCCCAGTGTTTGTTATTTTTTTCTAAACCACTCATATTGCTGTAGCACAAGGTTTAGGAAGGAGAGGAGGAAGGGTAGGAGAATTCAACAGAAAAATGTGAAGCACACAAGAGGCAAGTAATATAGCAAGGCATAAAATTACAAAGAAAAATTGTAAGCAGGCTTTTCCTTTTCTTAGACGTTCAAACTGCACTAACCTTTTCTTTTATATACCATAAAAAAACATATTCAGTGAGCATCTGGAATATTTTAGCACTATCCCACATCACAAGTTAAAAATGCCAGATAGGCAAGGTCTTCACGCAGTGTCAACAAATGAACAGAATTCCTAGTTGCAGCTATGGCAGAGACACAACCATGTACACCTCAGCTAAATTACTCCCATGTTCATTACACCTGGCCTCTTTAGCACAGACCTCACTACATGAAAACTGTCTAAGCATTAGCCTGATCTCCCCAATCCTTCCAACCCCTTGGTCTGAATTTGCCTTTAGAATAAGTCCCTAAATCAGGTCAAAGCCCAACAGCTCACTCAATGGTCACTACTCCCAAACCTCTTTTATCCTGCCCTCCATTCCCTGATAACTAGCCTATCCAGTGCAAAATCTCCAGTACTTGTATTAACTTCACACTTATTTTTTGCCTGCTCATACACTGCAGCTGCAGATCCCAATCTGCCACTGCCCACTCGCCTCAACTGCCGACTTCTGATCCACTACTAAAGCTACTGGAGTTTGGCTCTGAGCCTGCCCTTAAGCTTACTTCTCCATTCAGGAAAACAACCAAAGACACAAGCTAAACTTAAAAAATTATACTCAGGCAGGACTTCCAAGCCAACCAATTATTGCAAAAGACACTAAATATTTCAATTTTCTCTGAATTACCCTTTATTTGTTCACATTCACTGCTAAAGAATGAACTCACACTTCCCTGTGTTCTTCTTCTACTTCTCAGAAATCGACAGAAAAATATTTCTTCTCTTGCCCTCAAAGACCTATAATTCATTTTGTACTTCATTCTTTCTTCCACAATACATAAATCTAAGCTAAAACAGGCTGAGTGAGAAAACATTGATGACTGGGCTGTTCTCAACATGTGTTATTTGAAAAAACACCACAACAAGGTACACCAGTGGTGCTGTAGAGAGTGCATTAGAATATGTTGTACTTGTTTGAATATACTTAAGTAGTGGGCTGAAGAAGACCGGTAGAGTGTTGTGATGCTAAAGTATGAAAAATTTGCTGAAAAGTTGTGGTATTGAGCCATTTCATTATGCAAAATCTTCTACGACTACCCTATTAAGACAAAGGATCAACAAGCTTTAAAAAAGACAAGGTTTCCAGAAAATTTTAACATGGATTCTAGAAAACTCACCTGGAGATCAGGAGGTCAGAACAAGCTCCCAGAGCTGTATATACTTGTGTTTTAGAAGCAGCATCATAAATTGGATTGGGTTAGTCAGGCCCTGTTCAGTTTTTTTGTGAAAAATCTCTTTAAATATTATGTCAAAATGCAGGAGCATAGCAGGGATCTGAACTGCAATAAAGGCAGCTTCTCAACAAGAATAATCAGAAAACATTATGGAGAGAGGGCTTATGAAGTGATAAGCTAGAGCTGTATAAATAAACTTTCGGATCAAGGGCTTTTACACATGAAAATTATTTACAGAGAAGCTTTTAAAATGAACCAATGCCTTCATTAATAAACTTCTGTTACAGTTTAGTGAAATAAATAAATTATGGAATAGAAAGACGGGTAAGTTATAAAAACACTAATTCTTAACAAGCAATTTTCTATTAAAAACCAAAATATCTTTCAAAAAGCAATGTTCAATTGTTCTAAGTTTAAAGCCTTTTTTATAAATACGTGAGCTATGGCTGATATTCCACTTGAGAATACCATGTAAAAGTATATGATTTCTAAAACCACTTAGTGCTCAAGAATGAAACTCTTTCAAATGAGTAACTGAATACTAGCTGCATTAGCAGCATTTTCTTCCAACTCCAAAAATTCATTCTTTTTTTACAAAATGAAGTTTAAAACCAACAAAAACTGTATTGGTATTGCTTCATTTGATAAAGAAATATCTATGAAGATTAACATATGGGAGAAAGAAAAAGATTTTCACTCTAAAAATGTAAGTTACAAATCAAAAATGTTATACGCAACATAAGCAAGAATGCGAAGTTCTGGTCAAATCAGCTTTAATATTAGTTTATTGGTGTCCTACTTACTCTGGACAACATAAGTTTAAAAGACTGAATCTTAAGATACTAGTTCTTTTTAGAAAAAAAAACAGAAATAGAATTTGATCAGTAAAAAATTACATATGAAGTTATAGTTGGAGTTTTTTGTTGTTTTTAAATACAGAAAAACTAATTTTTCAGAAAAAAAGCTCTATTTGTCTTATATGTTTAGCAATAAGAAATTGTGTCTGAATAATGTGAAGAAAAAAATAATAGTTTTTATGACCTACGCTTTTCAAAATTTATTAATATTTTTGGATGTCCTGTAAACACAATGGAAAAAGATCTAATAATTACTTTTTCAGCAGAAGGTATTCAATACTATTTGAAATTGGGAACATCTCAGCAAATTCCCTGAAGAACTGCTGTTCAAAGTTCAGAGTAGTGATTTTTCTTTGATGAATTACTAACAATTAAAATACGACAGAAAGTTTGACTGAACTTGTCATTGCTGACATAAAGGACTAACCAACACACAAGATCGAGTTCTTGGCTGCAACTTTAATCAGAGTCGAATGAAATATTAAAAGAACCTGCTTCCTCTGGAATGTGTTTCAATTAATTGTTAGAGTTTTATAATTTAGGACTTTTCTTTTGGCAGTGAGATGGGTAGGGGAAAGGTGGGGAAGGAGACAGAACTCACAGACTCCTCTCTCCTTCCTCTGTATTTTCTTCAGTCTTCCACGGGAAAGAGACAAAGACAACCCTGAGATCACTTAAACATTGGAGCAGGTTTTCCAAAAGTGGTAGAACCTCCCCCAGTTGAAATACTCAAGAATTTGCTTGACAGAGCCCTTGATAACCCAACTAAGGTCCTGCTTTCAGAAGCAGGTGGAGCAAAGTGATCCCCACAGATACCTGTTGCATAGACTTTTCTGTGATTCCATCTTAAATTCAGAACAGTGACCTCACCATTGCAAACCTCAGATTAACTGGCTGCCTTGGTTATCAAATGTATTATGCTGAACAAGCTTGCAGAAAACATTAAAATATGTAAAGGAACAAAGTGTTGTTTGTAAAGGTGTTGCTTCTGTATTTTAAAGTGTGAAATACGGAACCAAATAATTAGAGGGTTTTTTTCTGTTGCATGGGTTTTTCAGTTAGACTGCTACAACTTTGTTCAAGTCATATATTTGCTATGTTTGGGGAAATAAGGACACCAAATAAGCAAATTAATAGTTGAAAGAGTATCAGCTCATGCACACATCTATCCTACAATGTAATGAAACTGTAAAAGCTAAGATATTTGAATTTGTCAGAGAAGCATCAAGAAGGGATTTGCAAAAAAATGAACCACTGATTATCCAATCTTACAAAAGGAACTCCTCATCACCTGAGTAACTACTTGGGTAGTTTCAGTGGCTGTGGTCCAAAACTGTCTCAGGTTCTGTTAAATAATTGACAGACAAGCTGCTATTTGAACCTGAGATGGTCATACCTCAACTTGCTAGTGGGGAAACGACAGAGTCATTAAGATAAGTGATTTCTGCATAGTACCAAACTAACGAACTTTCCAGTTTCCAAAAGATTTCCTCAGTCTGTTATTTCTCTATTAGGATTCCACATAGTTATTTTTGTTATGTAGGGCTGATGGGGAAACACATTTCAGGTAGCTGTTGGCATTCCAGATGGATAAAAACTTTTTGTGTAGTGTATGCAGTACACAACACATATAAAACTACTACTATAAACATTTAGTGACAAAATTTAGTATCTAATTCAATGACTGGAACTACATAATCAACTCATCCTGCTACTGGTTTGTACAAATGCAGAGACTTTATTGGCCATCACACTAAGGTTTGAGAATTATCACGTGTCATACCTCATACGTTATACAATAATGGGTGGTACCTTCTTTATCACACAGCCACGGCAATGGTCCAATTTACAAAACAGTTACTCAGAAATGACTTAAGATGACTGTAGAAAGATTAATTAACATTGCTCAAGGAACAGTGTTGTTCCCGTGGTGTTGTCCACTTCAGCCTCATGCCCCAAGAGTAAATATCCAATTAAAATCTGAAGTCAGGGTACTAATATTAAGTTCAAGGTTCTACACTACATTTTTTATACACATAACAGAATACATATGCCTCACTGTAAGCAAGCACTTCATGTCTGCTGCAGCACTGATGATGAAGCAAGAAAATGTACCAATTTTTAAAATACATACCAAATTCTATCTGAAAAAAAAACCTGCAAGATTGAAGTAATTATCCTGCTAGTCAAGACCCAAGTCAATTTAATTAGAAAGATCATTACTAGCACACAAAGGAAGCTTCAAAATTATTTTAGACACACTTAATTCTGTTTGTGGTATGTACATGTCAAGTTAACATAGAAGAGACAGCGGCACATGGTTCAATTAAGTACAACAGCCAATCCGTGACCTTGTTATTAAACAGTTTTATTTAATCAGAACAAATGTTCCTTGTTTCAAAAGAAAAATGAAAAGCCTGAAGAAAGAAAAGTAGCATCCTAGAGCTTCTTAATAAGGGTTGCGTTCACTTTGCATCTGAACACGATTCAGTTCCTCTTACATTTGCAAACTTTACCACATCTTCCACAAAACTAGAATTCACATAAAATTAGCACATAAGTAATTTTATGAAAATTGGAATATGCATCTTAAGGTGTTTAGTCAAAAAATGTATTTTGAATATTGGTCCTGAAAGAATACAAGTATCATGAGGGATACTCACAAAGTTTAACCTCGGCAAGACCAAACTTTCTGAGTTCTTTTTATGATCAGTAAGAGGTAAGGGAGAAAGACTAACCATCCAAGGCAGCTTTGAGCTTCGAATTTCTCTCTGGAGGACGGTCTCAGCAGTGGCTAACAACATTTGAAGTCAACAGACAGATGAATAGGATAGACGTACGAACACGATTCAGCGAGATCTTTGTGGTCTTCAGTAAAGCTAACAACACAGAGCATTTCAAAGTTCTTGTATAGAAGGGCCTGTTAAAATCTAATAGAAAATGCATCACTCAAATTCAAAAATACTACATTATCAGAGAATTTAGAGTTGATCCGTTTCAGATTTGTTATGATAAATACTACTGTTTTCAACAGGACTGCAGCCACAGGCTTGGTAAGGAGGGCTATTTCTGTCTCATTTAGCATGCCTTTTTGTGCCCTAACAACATCTGTTAAAGCATATTCTCACAGGAACATTGAGCGGTGCTTACCATTTTTCAAAAATGGTAACTCCTTGTTTTCAGTTAATTTCACTTTGTGTTTATACATGCAACTGGATATGATGGGATGTTTACACATTCACTGTATCGGCAATTTAAAAGAAGGCAAAAAATTTAGCTTGTCTGTCCATTGTGCTTCTTCTGTACAACAAGCCAAAGAGTGAGACTGAATCTGTATCCGAAAGCAAAAATTATAATATCTGTATTGACTAAAAGAGGTGCAGTATCAAAATTATATCTCATAGGAACTCCTCAGTTAACATATTTAGTTCCAATGTTTAACTAAAAAGTGAAATATCCATTTAAAAAAAAACCAAACCAACCAAAGATTCCTTTTAAAAATCTATTTAAGAGTAAATTTCAAACCATAATAATTAATTAAGGCTAAGATACATGACAGGAATGCTTTGATTATTTAAAAAAATGTATTTGCCATGAAAATAAATTATTTGGATTACTACTACTATCAAAACAAGTTCTATCACACTGAAGTGTAGAAATGTACACTCAGGACAACAACAACAAAATTTTCTTTTTTCTGCCATATAATGATATCACAAAAAAAAAAAAAAATCTACCCAGAAACAAAAAAACCCCGAAGACTCCTAAAACGAGTTAAGTGTCATCTGAGACATAAATGACAGAAGTTTGTCCTAGAAATTAGTTAACAGTCTGGGAAAAGACAGCTATAAATGGAGAGTTCAGTTGCTGTTAATATGCATCCAAAAGGCTAACATCACACCCAATTTTAAAAAGGGCAGAAAGGAGGACCCTGGGAACTACTGGCCTGTCAGCCTCACTTCTGTGCCTGGGAAGATCATGGAACAGGTCCTCCTGGAAGCCATGCTGAGGCACCTGGAGTACAGGGAGGTAATTAGAGACAGCCAACAGGGCTTCACCAAGGCCATGTCCCGCCTCAATAACTTAGTGGCTTTCTATGAGGGAGTGACCACATCAGTGGACAAGGGAAGACCCATGGACATTATCTATCTGGACTTCTCCTAGCCTTCTGACATGGTCCCCCACAACTGCATCCATCCCTTTAAACTGGATAGACATGGATTTGATGGGTGGACTGTTCACTGCATACAAAATTGGTTGAATGGTTGCTTCCAGAGGGTAGTGGTCAACAGCTCAATGTCCAGATGGAGATCAGTAATAAGCTGTGTCCCTCAGGGGTCTGTTCTGGGGCCAGTGCTGTTTAATATCTTCATCAGTGACATAGACAGAGTGCACACTCAGGAATTCTGCACATGACACCAAGCTGAATGGTGAGGTTGACACCCCCGAGGGACGTGATGCCATTCAGAGGGACCTCGACAAGCTGGAGAAGTCTGCCTGTGAAAACCTCCTGAGGCTCAACAAGGCCAAATGCAAGGTCCTACACATGGATCGGGGCAACCCCCAGTATCGACACAGGCTGGGGGATGAAGAGATTGAGAGCAGCCCTGCAGAGAAAGACCTGGGCGTCCTAGTGGATGAGAAGTGGGACATGAGCCTGCAATGTGCACTTGCAGACCAGAAAGGCAACTGTATCCTGGGCTGCATCAAGAGAAGCGTGGCCATCAGGTCGAGGGAGGTGATTCTGTCCCTCTAATCTGCTCTCGTGAGACCTCACCTGGAATAATGTGTACAGCTCTAGAGCCCTCAGCACAGCAAGGACATGGACCTATTGGAGCAGGTCCAGAGGAGGGACACAAAAATGATCTCCTCTACGAGGAGAGGCTGAGAAAGTTGGGATTGTTCAGCTGGGAGAAGACTCCGAGAAGACCTGATTGCGGCCTTTCAGTACCTAAAGGGGGCTTATAAGAAAGATGGGGATTAACTTTTTAACAGGGCATGTAGCAATAGGATAAGGGGTAATGGTATTAAACTAAAAGAGGGGAGGTTTACGCTAGATACAAGGAAAAAATATTTTATACTTGCAGTGGTGGAACACTGGAACAGGTTGCCCAAGGAGGTGGTAGATGCCCTGTCCCCGGAAACATTCAAGGCCAGGTTGGATGGGGCTCTGGGCAACCTGATCTAGTGGAAGATGTCCCTGCTTACTGCAGGTCGATTGGACTAGATTACTTCCATGGTCCCTTCCAACTCAAACTATGCTATGATTCTATATTTCTATGATTCAATTCCAATCACTGAGTGTGGCTGCTAAGTTAACTAAGGCCCTCATCTTAAAGAGTGCTTTATGTGAACAGACTACTATGGTTTCTTAAGAATCATAATATACAAGAAGTTTACTAGGAACTTTCTGAGAGTTAAAATATTTTATTAACTATATGAGGACATCCACAGAGCAGCTACTAATTTGGTTACCTGAAGTAACTTCCCTCATCTTGTTTTAATTTGCTCATTTCCTGCTAGACTATACACTTACGCCATATTTCCATAACTATAAGATACTTAATATTTTAATTACAATTTTACTTTAGCCTATCCATTTTAACTAAGTTTTACTGGAAGCTTTTATTTAAAAATCCGAGCTGAAGATAGCTGAGTATTCATTCTATTCCACAGAAAAAATTATTTGCTGCACACACAGGAAAAAATGGAATTTTAATAGCCAGGGTTTCTAAACACAATTGGTACTAAGAGGAATATTCCAACTTTTTTGCTGCACATTTTGCCATTAAGTGGAAAAAGAAAAAAAACAACCTGGAAGCGTGAAGGACTACTCATGCAGTTTCACAGAAAACTGCAGCTGCCCCTCAAGGCCCTTTAGAGGCAAGGGCCTGTGACGTCTCACAGCATTTCGGTTGTAGACTCCTAGTCCTACCCCTAGCTGACAAGAAGAAGCAAAGAATGCACCGAAGGCTTCACTCCCGTCAGTAATAAAGGACTTATACCCTTACTCTTCCAACAAAGCAGCAAACATTTGCTGAATAAGGCCACTGCCTCCAGCTCAAAGGTACCAACGTTAATCCAATACAGGGTCCGCCCGACCACCAACTCAGTTGGTTGAAAGGGTTAATTGTACCCCTCCCCCTGTTGCACATGCACAGAAGGATGATTCTCCCCCTGCTAATTAAGGACACACCTCTCTTGTTTCCTATGCTAACTGGGGAGACATCTCCATCCTATGCTAATTGAAGAAAGTTAGGTGGAAACCCGAGAACTTTTGTCTATAAAAGGTGAACAAAGAGAAGAGCGCTTGCACCCACCACCTGAGATGCCAATCCTTCAAGGATCCAAAGAGTGGTAAAAACTTTTCTCTCTCTTCTCTCCTTTTCCTTTCTTTTTCTCTTCAAGCATCTCTTGATCTCTCTCTGTCTCTGGTAACACCTTATAAGTTTTATGCCAGCTCCTTTTGGGGCTTGTTTAGCAGGTTTTCCACAGATTATTTTAGTACTGGTAAGTGATTGCAAGTTTTATGAATGGTTGTTTGTTTCTTAGTAATTTCGGTAGTTATGCTGTCATTATCAGATTGTTGTAAGATTTTTTTCGGCGGGTGATAGTGTTGTCATGAGTTGTCTTTACCAAGTAATTTTTTTTTTTTTATAATTCTGTTACATTTCACATTTTACATCCTATGTTTCCCTTTTTTCCCTAAAAAATGATATGCATTGAAGTTTTAAGCCAGTATTCAATTCTTTGGTGTCATCTCACCTTAATTTGTCCCAACGGAATACACAGAACCTCCGTGAACCCCACTCATCCCACTCAGGGTGGTTTTATAAGCTGGGTCACGACAGGAAGTGAGCTCCTGAAGTTCTGACCTTTAAATTCAGCCTATATGCTAATCCTTCCTAGTTAGGAATCAGTTCCCCAAATCGTCAATACGGAACACTAAGCATAAGCCTGCTCTGAGATACAAAGAAGTAACTTTATAAACATTAAAGTTTTCCAAACAGATTTTTGTTAAAAAATGTTTGAAAACTCATCATTTTAAAAAAGAGTTTCATCTTGCCATAGAATTTATCTTTCATATTCCTATACAGTTGCTTTCTTCTATGTTATCAATAAAAGCTAACACTGACCTTCCTCCTAGAAGGTTAAACTTCTAGCTTCTGTTTGAAACACGAGTGTCTTTTCTCAGAAGAAATGCTACATATATGTGCCACCAGCAATGAGAAAGAATACACTATTGCTCTGACCCTTCATTAGTCAGAAGATCTTGGCAACAGCAATACTGCTTGTACAGGGTCTCTGTATGAAAAACTGATTTCAAAGGTAACCTTGCCAAGGGCTTTGTTCTGTCTTGGCAAAAGGAAGCAAACTTTATTTTTCTGCCAATCAGTTCACTCTGCATAAGAAACAGCTGTTATGATAGGAAACGGGACTTGGAGCAAGAACAAAATAAAATTCTCTGAAAACAAGTTTAGTTTGAAAAAATTGGAGATACTAAGCCTGCTGGGCTTACATGTTTTTGCAAAATGCAAATAATGAAAACTGTTTAAGAGATTAAATGCTCTTTTTCAAAAATGACTATGGAAATTATAATCGTTAATTAAAATCATGTAAATAATATTCTGAAAGAACTCTTCCTTTTTATCTCATAGGTTTCAAATGGCCTAATAGTAAAAGGTCTGGTCTCAAAAGAACCACTCTAATTAAAACTAAAAATTTTGTATAATTAATAAGTGTGAGCAAGCTTGCAATCTCATCTCCTGACAATGATAATTTTTTAACAAAGAAATAAAATTATAACCATCATTATACCAGGTTACAATGGATTATATTATTACATGTCCCCTTATATATTTTCGATCAATTCAATCAGCTCTGTTATTAAAACCTTCTTGACTTGTGGTCACTCATTACCACTACTCCTGAAAACTCTGCATGTGATAGCATTTCTTCTGCCCATATGGTAATACCTTCTGTCGCTCATCTGTAGTGATGTACACTTGAAACACACAAAATAGACAGAATTAGTAAAAATAATTACAAAAATAATGTATTTGTACAGTACGTGTATTGTCTCTATATTCTGAAATCTCTCCACTGGAATCCAGTGATGGAATATTGCCCTTTCATCTAACTTTTTTTCAAAATCTCAAATTATTCTGGCAAGAGAGAGAGACATATCTCTTGCATATCACATATTGAGGCTCAGTTAACAGTTGTCTTTTTCACGGAAACGAGGGAAATTCACTTCCGCTGTGCTGAACATGAAATATGCTTTTAGGAGTCCTTAGCTGTGTTTACTGTATCCATGCAGATGGATGATTTAGTCTTTTTGAAGGGGGTACACTAAACCAGAGGGTAAGAGCACATTTAATGATCTAACAAAAACTGCATTGCCATTTGAAGAAAAAATGTTTTCTTTTAGAAAGCCTGAAAAGTTTGAGTTATGTTAGGAGAGATTTTTCAGTTTTGAAGTATATTGACAAAATAAGTCTTTTAAAATCTGACCTATTTTTTTCAAATTTCAGCAGAGTAGTTGTTATCTTGAGGCATTTCACTGGAATAAGAGTGGTAATATACCTACAAATGTATTTTAGAAGAAAAAAATAAATTCAGCTAACAAGCACCTCTGACTTTAACTAAAACCATGAACAGCTGACACCAAGACTAAATTTTCAACCTATTTTTCCATTCATCCTGCTACTATATACTAATTTATTACTGTTACACTTTAAACAAATACGATGCAGATAATGCAAGTGCAAAAGGTTTGTGTTGCTTCTTAGAATTGTTGTCCTGTTCTATAGCAAAGTAAAAAAGCATGCCAGTTGTTTTTTTTTGTTTGTTTGTTTATTTTTTGTTTTTTGTTTTTTTTTTTTTTAAGTATCTGACATGGTAAGAAAAAATACGAAACATGCAAATAGAACACACTGATATAAGATGGTAAAAAATATTTCTTTTGAATTTGAATATGAAACTCACCTTGCAAATTATCTAAAAGCAACAAAAACAATTTGCAGTGCTACATATTCTTAGATTATAAATACACTTGAGTGTTACTCTCCCCATACTTTCCTGAATAATTAAGTCTAACAACTTTCAACTTCTCACAGGATTATTTTCATAACTTTTAATAAGCGCTGTACTGACAACTTAAAACATCTTCCACAACAGAACTCTTGCTCTATTTTAATAAGAGACTATACGGAGAGACCTGGAATGCAAAAGGACAAATATATTTAACTGTAATAATGATTGTAATAATGTTCAACAAGCTCTCAAATCCTAAATTCTGAGGATGTCTCTATTTTAAACAGCTAAGGGCATACAGAAGTCACATTGTAGGAAGACAGGTAGCATGGAAAAAGCAAATACACCTCCTTGAAGTTTATTTCAGATGTAAATGAAATGCTCTGTGAGATAATCCAGTTGAATTGCTTGCTGTAATCTAAATAAATATGAAATCAGAATCACTAGGCAACATATGAGAAGACATACAGTGCTCTTAAAATGAGCATTTAAACTTCCATTTGTGCTCAATAACAAAGCACAGATTATTAGATAAAGCGTAATGCACAAATGACTCAGTATTACCTATTACCTGTTACAGTCATACAGGCAGACATTTTACCAGAAATGGTGAGTAAACTAGAAGAAATATATCATGTTTTTGTAAAGAATTTAAGGTATTGTACTGCCAATCTGGAATTACTCAATAAAGCACATTTATCAAAATTCTTTTGACTCACACCATTATGGCCTGATAAACTAACCTCTAACTCTCAGACATGCTTGTCCCTCACCCACTATTCTATAGAAATTGGGTACCATGCGACTACTGAGGTAAAGAAGAGACTCAAACCACAAGAGAAAAACACTCCTGCATAAGTAAGTTTAAAGTACCTCTAATTTTTTTAAAGCACATAATGGATTATAGATTCACTGGTGACTGTTTAAATCTTCTACAAGGCTTGAGAAATTATGAACTTGATAAACAGGGAAAATACAAGTAAAACCCTGTAATATCTGTACTACTTATGAATAGCTTTATAAGAAGAAAATTGTTCACAAAAATTATTGTTCTTCATTCTTAGGTGAACATGTCAGGCACACATTTTCCTACCATACATGTGGAAGGATCGCCAACACTGAGTTCACTTTTTTTTAAATTATAGTGCAACCAACTAGCTTTTCTGAACTCCACAATATGTTAAACTATCAGTTTAATCTCTGCAAATGCCATTTATAAATTTACGACTACAAAACACTGTAAAAAATCATAATTTCCATTCACTTCTACAAAAACAAATTTTGCTTTTTGAAACTGAAACAAATTCCCTACAGAACTTTAGTAACTTTTCTGTCCACAAGTAACTAAATAACATAGTATTCAAAGTCTATAAAGAATGTCACTTTGTATGACTGAGAAGAATGCCGTCTATTAAAGCTCCCCTCATAATATGCATTGCACTAATATAACATTGCTAATTTTGCTTGACTGCAATTAAACAAGTGCGTCAGGACAACTTTTGTTAAGTATAGACTTACAAATAATCGCAGTACTCGCCTAGTAAGTACTCCTTCTATTATAAAACACAGGCCTCAAAACCTAGTCACAATCTTCTTATTCAAGTGTTATAGTGTAAAGGAAGATCACTGTTAGACATACAGAAAGTTTCTTGTTTTTGTGGTATACAGCTTGTGAAAATGTCCTTACACGGGAGCAGTTTAACTCCAGAAAAGCCAGAGGGGGTTAAACCACACAGATTCTCAGTGCTACAATATCTTGAACCACTTGTAACACAAATTGTGGCCATAATCAACTCATGTTGCTTTAGAGAACACTACTTCAAATGACATTAAGACATACTGGCTGAATTTCGAAGACAGGCCAAAGAAACAAGTCTGCTATAACATGGTGTTTTAGAATGATCAAGGAAGAGGAAAGTAGGAGTTCAGTGTCAACAAAATGTCAACTGAAATACTGAGTGTTAGGCATGTAATGTGATGGAGACACTCTACGGTGTATAGAAGATCTTCTTTGTATATTCTTTTAGATATTACAAGCTTATTCAGTGAAAATAAAAGAAATTCATGGCAAGAATTCAGAAAATTTGAGATCTGCAAGGTGCACTTTAGAAAGCAGTTGTAAGATGTTAAATTCATGGAAGATCACTAAATCTGACTAGTATTTTTGCAATGCAGGGGAAAAAAGTATAAACACAAATGGTTTATTTGGATTATTATTCAGCTGTAAGAATTTACACAGCAAGCATTGCAAGGTCTAGCAACAAAGTCCAGCAACTTTTTTTTCACAACTGAAAAACAGTCTTAAGGCATGTAACAATATAGATGTATGACCTTCACGGCTCAGCCACTTACTTGCTAAGGCTTTGGAGAAAACAGATTTGGTGCATTTTGCAAAAGTATTTATTTCATGAGGAAGTATTACTGTTTCTTATAAGAACAGTTACTAAACATTCAAATTCCTCCCCAACATGAAGTTAGCTCAGAATTCAAAAGTTACGCATAGTAGTGATTTAAGTTTCTTTAAATAATTTTAATATCTTCCCTATGATCTAGGGCATTTTGTATGATCTAGCGAAGATCGACACTTTCTAGAAACAACTACATGACTGCAGAACCACTAAACACAATACTGGGCCATATTTGAAATATATTTGCATGTTTGCAAAAACATAGAGCAAAAGGCCTGGATTCATTAACCTGACTCTTTTTCTCAGTTATCTCTTATACTGCAAAGTTACTAAATTCTGGGGACAAGAAGAACAGTGCTGAAAATTTTCAACGAGGAGAATTTTCAAAACAATAGCCAGATCAGTTTTCCCCACCTTAGACAACAACTTCTTTTTTCATATTCTTCTGCACTCATACAGCAGACGTCTTCAAATTTATACTGAGGTGAGCCTGGAAAAGTGTGACTGCAAATTCAGAGCTATCCAGTATATAAATGTACTGTACATAACATTTTGATTTATAAATTTCACTTTTACTACAGAATTTGTAAGCACTATAACACCAACAGCCATAAATTTCTATTCTAGTTTGTAGTAGAAAATGTAGATTGTACAGCAAGTTTGTTCTTAAAGCTTTCTATGTGAATTGAATTGAATTGAATTGAACAATGCTACTAAATAAAGGGAGAAGATTATGTCATTCTTACACCAACAGCCTCTTTCAGGGCATAGCTGAAGGATGATGCGCTCAAGAGCCTCTTCAGAACTTTGTTTTAAACACTTAAAATATGAACAAAATACCACAGTACAACGACAAATAAATTAAATATGTATACACAGATCTAATGTTCACTGGCCAAGACTTCATGTCCAAAAGACACAGATTTCACAGTGAACAATACTTATGTTTAGCTCATATTGAGACATTGGCTGTGCTAACACACTCGAGCCTTTCCATGTTCCACTATTCATTACAACTCATACCAACATTTTCCAGCTTCTGCAAAGCCTCAGTCAGGGCTCATTCAGAGTAAGCTGAATGCTAGGTCCAATCTAAGGAGCTCAAGGAGAACACAAGCAAGTGTTTTGTATGCAGAGCTCAGCAGCCAGCAGAATGTGCTAAGGTAGTACTGGTCCTAGTCAATTCTTTTGATTTATGAAGTGGCTTTTAAACTACATCAAGTTACTTTTCTTTTGAACTTCAGTATCACCCAGAATAAATGGGGAAATAATTACTGAATTAGAAAATAAAAGTTTTATCCTGAAAAAATTAACTTTTAACTTGCTCTGCAGTACAGAACAGGACATGGAAAATGAAAACCCATGTTACACTCAAGACAAATTCAAAAGAAGTAGAAGTTACATATACTATGTGTTATAGTATATAGAGAGTCAAGTATGTAGTTTTGTATGATATAGAGAAGACTGACAACTTCCTTTCTTTTTCTTTCAAAAACATTTTCCTGGTATTTGAAAGGGACACCTATAACATCCACACTTGTAACTTCTCAGCCCATCTCCAAAGTTTGCACCAGATCATTTCTGTATTATTTGCTGGAGAAACGGGATAACAAAAATCCCAAACAGTACCCTACACAGCAATCCGACTAACCTTTAAGTTCTGAAACTACATTTACTTCTAGAAACTAGAAAAGAGGCTAAAAAGTGCCACTGGTAAACTAGAAATTGTGTCAACTTACAGCTCAGCTCCAAATTAGTCTATCCTAAACAACCATTTGGAATGTCCACACTTTGGGTTTTCCATGCAAATTCTTCATTTTAGCCTAAATGTAAGAAGTACTTTTACAACATCAAAAAAAATATAATTCAAGGGAAGCTTGAAATTGTCCTTGGCAAATTGAATTCAACAGATGATCAGAACATTCACAGAATCACAGAATCACAGAATGTTAGAGATTGGAAGGGACCTCGAAAGATCATCTAGTCCAATCCCCCTGCCAGAGCAGGAACACCTAAATCAGATCACCCAGGAACACATCCAGGCGGGCTTTGAATGTCTCCAGAGAAGGAGACTCCACAACCTCTCTGGGCAGCCTGTTCCAGTGCTCTGTCACCCTCACTGTAAAGAAGTTTTTTCTCAT
The DNA here is from genome assembly GCA_011057875.1 of Pterocles orientalis. NCBI lineage: Eukaryota > Metazoa > Chordata > Aves > Pterocliformes > Pteroclidae > Pterocles > Pterocles orientalis. The sequence continues at coordinate 941,713 of WKFP01015020.1, forward strand.
ATTCAAGTGGAACCTCCTATGTTCCAGCTTGAACCCATTGCCCCTTGTCCTATCACTGGATGTCCCAGAGAAGAGCCTGGCTCCATCCTCCTGACACTCACCCTTCACATATTTATAAACATTGATTAGGTCGCCCCTCAGTCTCCTCTTTTCCAAGCTAAAGAGACCCAGCTGCCTCAGCCTTTCCTCATAAGGGAGATGCTCCATTCCCTTAATCATCTTCGTGGCTCTGCGCTGGACTC